>CM076579.1:130735786-131107785 GCA_034641835.2 Pinus albicaulis
TCTGGGTCATATGTTCGGTGTTCAAGTGCCCCCAGCTGATAACTTCTCATCGCTTCTGCCTCTGCTAGCACTTCCTTGAAGTCTTTAACTGTGAATGCACCAATGGTGAGGGGCAGAGTGGGCCACGGCTTCTTTTTTCCCTTAGATAGGATGTTGGAGAATCCGTGTGACATCTGAAAGCACACCTCCTGAATCAGCATTTTGTCCGTCACGAAGCGAGGCATAGCATGTGGCGCCTTGTAACTGCCAAAGACTCGGATGAAGGTGTACCCAGGGAAAGGGAACCAGTGCGCCACTTTAACCAGAGTCTCCTTGGCCCGCCACGACATGCAAGGGGCGTCTTGGCCAAATAAATGTCTGTACAGAGCGGGAACAAATATTTGGGAGATCTGATCTATATCCTGTTTGTATTTGGACTCCCAAAATACTTTGAGTTGTAGATGAATTGCGCGCGTGTTCTCGGAGTCCCAGTTGTGCTCCCATCCATCAAAATCTACTCGGGCGCAAACCGCGTCTAGTAGGTACGAGGACATGTAAAATTCAGCAGGCATTCCTTCTTCCGGGGCCAATGCCGAGTTCAAGTTGGTCTGCATCGACGTCATCAGTATGCCGGCCCAGTTGAAACGGGTGCCATGTTTTGTCACATACTCCATGATAGTAGCCCAACTGCCGCTGAAGGTGGAGCAATCTGGGCGCCCGTAAAGTCTGCAGAGCATGGCGGCAACCAATTTGTAAACCTTTCTCAGGCTCGCCACTGGGTACTCTTGGTATTTCTTGACCTTGAACTTCTCGGGCTCCTCCCACCATTGCCTAATAGTATCAACTACTAGAACGGCGTGAGTAACGGCCCATTCTGGAGAGAAATGCTCGTTTGGGCGAGGCAGTGAGTAATAAATGTGTGCATCCGAGCATACCAGTGTAGCAAAAGCTCTGCCTTGGTTATCCCTGATCACAAACTTCTCGGGGTCTGTCTTTTGTATGATCCAGTCTATGATCTCTGGACATGGGAATATGGCTGGGTGCGCCCCTGCCAGATGTAGTTTGGACCTCTTTACCGCCAAGTATACTTCCCGGTCTGGGAGATCTTCTGGGAATTCTTCTTCCGGTGTGGTGAATTCATGATAAATCTGGTACCATCTCATGTTGTCGTCTTTTGAAAAAGTACATAGTGTGTCTCAGTATATTGGGGGTGGGGACACCACCTCCAGCTCATCAATCTCTTCCACCTTTTTCTTGTCCTTCCTCCGAGATAGCGGGGGCGCCATGTCACTAGAATCTGAGAGCACAGGTATGCACTCTATGTCTTCTTGAGTTTCACCTGTCAAATTCAGAAAGGAGTCCCACGATAAGAAAGACATGGTGATAAAAAAAACAGTTACAGTTTAGTGATGAAATCTAACTGCGTTAATGCGAAACTGGACTGGTGAGTCGCTGGGTCGCGGATCACACAAACAGGGCCCGGGCGCGACCTTGTGACCTTGCGACCTGGCGACCTGGGGTCGCTGGGTCGCTAGGTCGCAGATCTACGAAAAAATGGAAAATGCGACCTAGCGACCTGGCGACTAGGTCGCTGGGTCGCAGGGTCGCAAATCTCGAAAACTGGAGAGAATGCGACTCTGCGACCTCGCGACTAGGTCGCTGGGTCGCAGGTCGCAGACTGGCTTGCCGGGGGTTTGGTGCGCGCGGCCTTGAACTTTTTTGCCCCCTTTCTCTTGGGAATTTGCAAGGTTTCTGGGCCCAGGGAGAGCTGTGGCATGATTTTAAAGGTAAAGGGATGATGCCATGGTGAAACAGCAAACAGTGAGGTTTTGGGCAATTTATGCAATATGTAATTTGCAAAACCTCAGAAAACATTAAAGCATGGCCAAAAGACAATTTAAAGGCTACAGGGGAGATGGGTTTAGTAAGAAAATCATTAAAACGGAAACAGCAGGAAGAAATGGCAACTTACCCGGGAAAAACTCGTCAGTTGAGCTGTCAGAGGCGTTTTCCTTACAAATCGCTGAATGTCAAAAATGCGACCTGCGACCTCCCTTTTATAGAAAGTCGCACGTGCGGGCAATTAATGCAGGTCGCTGGGTCGCAGATTTGTCAAACTTTGAGTTTTGCGACCTGGCGACCTGGCGACCTGGGGTCGCTGGGTCGCAAGGTCGCTAAGTCACGATTTTCTGAAAATGAAAAAATTGCGACCTGGCGACCTGGCGACCTGGCGACCTGGGGTCGCTAGGTCGCAAGGTCGCAATTTTCATCAGTTTCGGGGATATGCGACCTGGCGACCTGGCGACCTGAGGTCGCGGGGTCGCTAGGTCGCAGTTTTCATGAATTGTTTACTTTCGCAACTTAGTGACTTAACAATTTCTCTTTAGTTCTAAGGGGCTCCAAAAATTTTGAAATGGTAGTCTTTTTTGGAGGGTGTTGTAAAGGCTACAACAAATGGCGATTCACTAGATGAACTCAGAGTCTCTGCTGATGGTTAGTCTTAGCGGGGGGAGGGAGAGGCTTATGCTAACTGTCCTCTTTTACCTTGTGGTTGCCATTTCCTAGCCTTCGACATCTAGCTGGGTTGCCCAACCTGCTGGTCCGGTTGGGCGCCATTCAAACAAATTCTTTCTTCAGGTCTCCGGACTGGAAGGGTTGGAGAACTCCAGGCGGCCACAGGGTCTGGTACGATTATTTTGTCCTCATCGTGTTGCTCCGCTGCCAGCGAACCTCTCGGTCCCGGCGGAGTCACTGCCTAGGAATCATGAACGTTGCTCCGCTGCCAGCGAGCCTGGTCAGTACCCCGGCGGAGTCGTTACATCACCTCT
This sequence comes from Pinus albicaulis, assembly GCA_034641835.2. Classification (NCBI taxonomy): domain Eukaryota; kingdom Viridiplantae; phylum Streptophyta; class Pinopsida; order Pinales; family Pinaceae; genus Pinus; species Pinus albicaulis. The sequence goes on from CM076579.1 coordinate 130,738,594, forward strand.
CTGCGCAGGAAGCCTTTCTCACTCCTTTACCCTTATTTGTGTGCTATTGCACTTATTTTGAATGTGCCTGAGGCACTTATTTAGATGTGCTTATGGCACTTATTTGAAATGGCCATTTGGCCTGGGCGGATGAGGGATCCCGACTTATTTTGCTTGCAGAGAGGTTGTTCCTGGTCTGGTATGAGGACTTTGGTTTTTCCCAGACGCCCTATCGTAGCTTAGAGTATCTCTCTTCCCTTTTGGTCCGGTTACCATTTACACTGCATTTTCTTTTGTGGACACCCTCTCAGACTGGCGAGGTAAGTTCTCCTGCTTGACGACTTGTGCTTGGTAATGTGCTACCTCTAGGTGTGGAGGGCAAACAAACTTTCGCCGCCTTTGAGTTTATTGGGAAAGGATTTTCATCAGCGGAGAACCTGCTGCAGTATGCCAATCTGCGTAGCTCTAACAAATCCCTCCTTAGGTTTTTATTCTATTTTATTTATATATATATATATATATATATATTTATTTTTATTTATTTATTTTTTTATTCTTTTTTTTTTTTTTTTTTAACAAATAAAAGACAAGGAACTATGGTACAAAACCAGACAGCCCTCGAAGGGCTGTTAAGTGAAATAGTGTTTGAGGTCATGCTCGTTTACCGGGAGAACCTCGACTCGTCCATCAAGGGTTTGTAATCTGAATGTGTGTGATCCTATCTTTTCATTAATTTGGAACGGGCCTGTCCAAAGTGCTTGGAACTTGGCATGCTTCCCCTTTTCCTCATGGGCTTTATCCCACTTAAGGACGAGGTCTCCTACCTCAAAAATTTTGTTTCCCGCGGACTTTTTATCAAACCATTTTTTGATTCGGCTCTGATGGATGGCAAATTTTTCCCGGGTCTTTTGCCTTTCTTCCTCCAATTTCAGCAAGGTGTCGATTCGGTTTTGCAAGGTGGGACACGGGGTACCATGACATTCTTGGGACAGTTGGAGGGCCGGGAGAGATAGATGAGAAGGGAGGACAGCTTCTTTTCCATACACGAGAAAAAATGGGGAGGTGCCTAAAGAGGACTTGGGAGTAATACGGTCAGCCCACAGTGCATTGTGAAGGGCATTGTGTCAGTTATGCTGGTGGGATAGAAGGGTCTTCTTAATAATCCGGATGAGGTTCTTGTTAGTGGACTCAGCTAATCCATTTCCCTGGGGATAGTAGTTTGCAGAATGTTTCAAAATAATTCCATTTTCCAGCGCAAAATCATATAACTTAAAAGATGAGAAATAAGTCGCATTATCAAAAACTAAAGAAGTCGAAACGCCAAACCTGGTCATGATGGAATGCGTGAGGAATTCTATTACCTCTTGATCGTTGATTCGGCGTAACGGTGTTGCCTCGACCCACCTGGTGAAGTAATCAGTGGCCGTAAGGATATACCAATGTTGTTTAGAAGAGTGAGGTAGGATTTCCCCAATTACGTCCAAACCCCATTGTTGGAAAGGTTCCTCTACTGCTACTGAGAGTAGTGGTGCGGCTGGCCGTGCTTCTCGGTTGGCGAACTTCTGGCACTGAATGCATTTCCGCACATACGCATGCGCGTCTCTGAAAAGAGTAGGCCAATAATATCCGGCACGCATTATCTTATGGGCAGTGGTATCTCCGGAAAAATGACCTCCAGCTGGTCCGTCATGCAACTCAGTTAAGATTTTCTGTGCTTCGTCAGTTTCCAAGCAGCGTAACAGGACCCCATCGTGGTGTTTCTTGAATAACTTACCTTGGATCAGTTGGTGAGATGCGGCTTTTAATCTTATTGCGCGCTTCTGTCGGGCAGTAAGAGCAGGGTCCATCGTGCCTTGGGTCAGATATCTCGAAATATCAGAATACCAAGAAAGGCTATTTTGCTGAGGCACATGGTCACTCTGATACATGTCGATCTCTTGTCCCCAACTTTCTTCTTCAATCTCCCGAGTATTTGCAGCCTCTGCGGCCATTTGACATAAGCCCTGTCCTTTGACGGTATGTGCTGGTTTGAACTCTAAATCGTATTCTTGCAAGCATGCCATCCAGTTGCCCCGCCTTTCGCCTAGTTCTTGCTGTACGAAAAGTGAGCGTACTGCTGGGTGCGGTACAAAAACAGTGACGTGATTTTTCAAGATGTAGGGCCTAAAATGTTTTACGGCCTTGTAAACCGCGTAGGCCTGTTTGTCAATTTCCGGATAGTTTAATTCAGCCCCCTGTAGACCGGTGCTCATAAAAGAAATGGGTCGTTCATCGTTGTTATTATCTTTCTGCGTGAGGACGGCCGCAAGCGAGGAGTCTGAAGCGAAAGTGTATAGGATGAAACCTTTATCAAAATCTGGACTTTGGAGGGAAGGAGTTTCAGCTATAGCCTTTTTGATCTTATCGAAGGCCTCTTTCTCTGGGGGATTCCATTGGAATACAACATTCTTTTTAATCATTCCCTGCAGTGGTCTGACTATCTGCGCGAAATCTGAAATGAATTTCCGGACAAAATTAATCTTCCCCGGGAAGGATTGCATCGCTTTCTTGTTGCTTGGGGGCAGAATCTGAGCGATGGCTTTAGCCCATTCCGGATCAACCACAATGCCCTGTTTAGTGATAATGTGGCCTAGCAAGTTTCCTTCTGCCACAGCGAAAACACTCTTTTTAGGATTGAGCGATATTCCGTACCTCCTGCACCTCTCGAAGATTTGCTTGAGGTGGCGTAAATGATCGCGCCTGCGTTTTGAAAATACAGTAACATCGTCCAAATAAACCACCACGCTCTGCCCTATTAAACCGCGGAAGGCTATGTCCATGGCTCGTTGGAAAGTTGCCCCTGCATTGATCAAGCCAAAGGGCATGCGTCTGAAAGCGAAGGTTCCCCACTTTGTCCGGAATGTGGTTTTCAGTCTGTCCGGTTCAGCTACCAGCACCTGGTTATAGCCGGAGAAGCCGTCCAATAGGGATAACATCTCAGATCCAGACACAGCTTGTAATATCTGTTCCATGGGGGGCACCGGGTAGTTGTCTTTGTTTGAGGACCGATTCAGATTGCGGAAATCTACACACAAGCGGATCTCACCAGACTTCTTTCGCACAGGTACCAGATTCGACACCCACATGGAGTGACGAACTTTGAAAATAATGCGCGCATCCAAGAGCTTCTTAAGTTCTTTTAGAATCATTGGCTCCAAAGCTGGATGCACTTTTCTGAGTTTCTGTTGGAAGGGTTTAACGCCTTCCCTCATGGGTATTACATGCTGAATAATACGAGTATCGTATGTACGTAGATCTTCATATGTCCAGGAAAATACATCACGATACTTCCGGAATAACTGGGTGAAAGCCCGTGTCTCTTCATCACTGCAGTCTTTGCCAAGGTTAACGAACTTAGGGTTCTCATCTGACCCCAAGTTGACTTGCCGATGTGCCAATATGGAACTTTGCACTTTGGTGTTCGGAGGCCTGCGGAATCGGCTTTGCAGATCAAACATCTTTTCTAGTGATACCACCCCCTTGGGCATAATGTTCTCTTTGTGTTCATCATTCTTTTTATGTAACGCATGCTCATGTTCTTCCTCATCGATCGCCGCGTCTTTGAATACTTCAGTATTGCACATAAAGTCCAAAATCTGTTGATCATCGTTAAAAACGCGTAAATTAGAAATATTGTCTGGCACAGAGGGCCTATATACAATTTCAATAGAAAACCGGTCCCTCAAAGGGGTGAATCTAGCAGCAGCATTGGCCAGAGTATCTGCTGCTGCGTTGTGCATCCTAAGGACAGATTTAATTCCAAATGCATCAAAACCAGAAATCAAACGCCATACCTCTTGTTGATACGCCTTTAAATGTGGAGATAAACAGTGAATGGTGTTGCGTACCTGGCGGGTGATAATTTCGGAATCTCCAATGACCTGCAAACATTTTACCTTCAAGTCTAGTGCCTTTTTAAGTCCGAGGATTAATGCCTCGTACTCAGCAGAGTTGTTGGTGCACTGGAACTCTAGCCGGCATGAGATTAAGTGCTTATTCTTCTGCGGGTCAAGCAATATGCAACCAGCACCAGCTCCGTCACGAGTCTTGGAACCATCATAATACAAGGTCCATAGGTCACTTTCCGGCTCCTTCAAGGCACTAGGTTGTGGAGGGGTCCCTGCTGGTGGTAAGTCAGGAGTCATTTGCTCTTCAGTGACAAAGGCTACTTCAGATTGAACCTCGGGGCCTATAGAAGACTGGGGGGGTTGGTAGCATCCAAATATTGACTCTAGAAAGCACATGCCGAGCTCTTCTTGTGCAAAGCTGATGGGTTCATTAACGGCGTCCAGATCAGTGACGGTGTGTTTCATATAGGGTTCACTCTCTACTCTGATCTGATTATTCCGCCCCTTGTAAGGAAGCCATAAGTGGGACCAATCGGTGGCGAAGTAGCCTTGTAATTTGCTGGACCAATCTCTACTGAGCAATAGGCCGTATGCTTCCGGAATATCGACAACCACAATGTCAATGCACTGATGGACCCTAGAGTCTAATGACAAGCGGATGATGACATTGTTCAATTCCCCTATGGCAGGTACTTGTGATCTATCGAATTGGATTATTTTTGCATCAGTCTTCTCCGAGCGAATGTTAAGTTTCTTACAGACAGATAAAGGCATGACGTTTGTAGAGGCACCGGAGTCGACCAGACAGTTGTGGACATTGAAGTTGAAAATCTCGAAGGACAAAAGGAAAGGGGGTGTGGATCCTCTAGAGTTTGTATTAATGGCGTTTACTATGGATTGCACATCTGGTCCGGCTTGCGCAGACGTGTTGCTCACAGTCTTCGTAGCTGAATTATTTGCGAAAGCCTTAAGAATGAGCTCCTTTTGATTAGTAATGCGGGCCAACTCATAGAGAGAAATGTTTGCTCTTGTTTTCTTCATATCTTCAACAATGTTATAGCTGGGCTCTGGTTGAGGGCTAGGCTCGGCGGAAGTCTTAGAGGATTCTGTCGGAAGTTTTCTCTTTTGACTCGCTCGGGTAGTGTTGTTGGGAAGTTTTTCCGGGACAGATTGTTTTCCGTTCCCAGGGGGCAGGATTTTCCTTAGGAAAGCCCTTTTCTTGTCTTCATAAGATTGTTCGGGAACAGGTCCTTTGCTTCTGAGGCTATAATTCCGCACGGGCTGATCCTTGGGAGCATCTGCCATGTAAATATCGATAGGGGTATGGTTTTCTCCACCTCGAATTATGTCAAAAGCAAGGATAGAGGATCCTGGTTCTTCATTTGAGGGCGGATCTTCATCGTGATCTGAAAACTCATCCTCCGTCACATCCCCTGGATTTTGATCATCTAAAAGCTGATTAACTACTGCTGTCATGCTGCCAATCCATTGAGGGCATGTTTTCTCGGAATGGGCAGCTTGGTGGAAAGAACAGAAATTATCTTTCCCTATCTCTTCCACATTGAGAGCAGTATTTGTGTTGGACGGAGGTCTGTTAGTATTGAGATTACTTTTTCGGAAAAAAGGTTTTGGTGGTCTACTACTAGTTGTGGCTTCTGCGCCCTTTCTCCTGAGGTCAGTGACTTCATTTGTTAAATGCTTGAGCGTTTTGGCCATGCTTTCAAAATCAAAAGCATCTCTATCCCTATCAGTAGTCTTAGGAGTGGAGGACTGACCTCTTTTTGTGTTAGGCTTGTGATCATCTCTCCCTTCATGATCGATGGCTCCTATCGAAAGCATGTCTTTTTCCACAGCGAGAGCAGCCTCATAATTAGCCGTAAGGTTAGCGCGGGCTTCACGTTTCACGAAAACTGCAATATCTCTAGGTAGGGCTTTGGTGTAGTAGTCAATGGTGATTGAGTCATCCAACGCTAATTTTGGAGGAAATTTCTGCAGTATGGTAGCAAAGCGTTGGTTGAAGTCCTTAACCTTTTCCTTTTTTTGACACTTGATGGTGCTCAGTTCAGTTAGAAGCATGGAAGGAGTTTTATCTTCTGAAAACTTATGCAGGAAAATGCGACGGAATTGTTCCCATGAAGTGATGGAGGCACTGGGGAGAGATCGGTACCAAGTGGCTGCCTTGTTTTCGAGGGTATGGGGAAACAGTCGACATGCGACATCATCTGACTAGAATCTCATGATTTGCAGCGACAAATAGAAGCTGCTGATATGATCTTCAGCTAAGGTGCCCTTCTCAGGGTCGAACTTAGGGAGATGTTTCTCTGGATGTCTAGGCAGATCCTCGATCGGGCCTAAAAGGTTTAACGGGGATTGAGCCATCCAGGCCAGGGGTTGCACTCTTCTCGCTCGCTGGTGTTGCCTAAACTGATGTTCAGATTCACCTTCCGAACCTGAGACCGATGCTTCTGACTCGTGACGGGAGTGTTCGTCTTGGTGTCCCCCACGGTTCAGAAAATCTCTAAGATATCCCAAGTTGTTTACAGGAGGCCTTACTGGGTTTGGGTGGCGGTTGCGAGCTTGGTTTCCTTGGCCTCGGCCTCTATCTCCCCTACCTCCGGCCCCTCGGCCTCTATTCCTATCTCCTTCATTTCTACGAGCCCTATTCCCCCCGTCTATATTTCCTCGGCCTCTGCCTCCCTCACCATCCCCGGGTGGGGGGTGTGCCTTGTTGTTGTTTTGTCGAGTCTGGTTAGGCTGGGAGTCGGGGAAAGGCTCGGTGTCAGCAAACTCTTCGCCCTCTTGGAGGATAGGATCATTTTCTTCAACGGCATTTGCGAGGTCTTCCAACATGAGATTTACGAGCTCGGGTATGGTACTAGCGATGGCACCGTTACGGGTGATGTTCTCGGGCAGAGTTCTAGTATGGGCAAGGTATTCCATGATTGGAGTGTACCGTAAATGGTTGATAAGATCTCGGGCAGCTGGGTGCAAGGCTCTCAGCTGCTCCCTAGTGATTTCATAATATCGAAGCTCCCTCCCTGGAATATCTTCAAGAAGAGGAGGGTTAGTTTCATTGTTTATGACCTCCCCTTGGGGAGTTTGTGATGGGATGTTTGTTGTGTGCTGGGAGGCTGCCATTCAGGCCCTCCTTCTAGCGCCAATTCTGTTGACGGGAAAATTTGTCCGGCCAACAGTAGGGGATCTCCCCGGTAGAAAGTCCCAATTAGACCTTAAGCCGTTTGGAGTAGGGATCCCGTCCGGAGTGTGGGTCCGGCTACCACTTAAGATGACTTCTCTTCGGTCTCAAAAGAACCTGCTTGAACCTGCGAACATACACTTATTCACCTGATATAGAATACGAGATTAACGTGTTAAACATGAATCAAACACTATGTGTAGCAAGATTATAGATAAAGAACATACACCTCAAGAGATGTCATTAGCAACACATCTTTTGTGGGGTAATTGCTTGTACAGTAGTCTGATCACACAAGAAATAGTTCTTTATGATAAGATACCTCTGCACTTCCTGGAAGATGAAACGAAATGCTAACAAAATAGTTCATTAACATTCATTAATAGAACAGATAATAAAATGAACATCATTGATACAACACGGATAGCCATGACGTATAAAAGATATCATGAAAAGAGCAGCTTCATTAATCATAGGATATTCTGAAACTGTTGAAGGAAATACACAAAGTGTTTATACAGCAAAACACATCATAACCATAGGGTATTTTCACAAGATTCTATATTCATATGCTCAAGTGTCAGATCTTTAAATACAATGCTTGTAGCTCCTGAGTTTTCCAAAAGAAAAAGCCCTTTTACAATGTCCCGTAGGAGTATTTATAATGCCAAAAATTGTCCGTTGGGTTTCTTTGACTGTTCGTCTTCCTGACCTTGGCAGGTGATGCGACCTGCGACCTAGGTAGGAGATGCGATCTGCGACCTGTCCTGTTGGTGCGACTTGCGACCTGGTTCTACTTGCTGCTCAGGACTTGCTGCTGCCGGGACGCGAAATGTTAATGTCAGGGATGTCAACCTGTTGTTCTCTGAGGAAATCCTGCCATGCCTGGTATTCTGCCGCTATGGGGGACACCAGAGGTACCTCCTCTTTCAGCCTATGCACACATTCCAAAGCGTTTGGTACTAAGGTCTCCCTTTTCTGTCCGATCTGATTTGAGAGCGACGCAAGCTTGGTATAAATCCGCGCCGGAGCGACGATGAATTGACTGAGATGCTCTTGAGATGCGGAGGGCTCTGGATCAGCTGCGGCCTGCTTGATAGGTTGCAAGAATGTTTGAATATCCTGGTTTACTTGTTCCCAGGTTTTATCCTCTTCTAATGCTCCAAGCGATGGGATGTGATGCAGCGTATGCATTGAGTCGATACCACTAATCAGGTGGTCGTACGAGGACATCACTTTGTCTAGGTCTTTAGACAATTTGTCTCCAGATTGCATCGCTATGCGGAGTTGAACTTTTGCATCCTGCGTGTGGATCCAGTCCCTCTTAGGCAAATTTTCAGGTGCCTGAGGGTACTGTATGGTCCAACCCATCATCCTGTCCAAAGTCTGTGAAGCCTCTTTGAGCTGATCTTGTCTTTGCCTGGTTTCCATTCGTGCTCTTGCCAGAGGAGCGACTGTTTGTTTGATGGTGAACATTTCACCATATACCTGTCTCATAGTCATTTCCAACACCTCACACTCCTTAAAAATGGCAAGCGAGACTTCATTTGCTGGTAGAGCTTGGTTTCGAAGTTGCTGGACTTCTGCTTGCAATGCTGCTCTCTCCTGCTCTGCTATCTTTTCGCGTTGCTCAGCTGCGTGCAGTCTGTTTTGTAGAGATACTATTTCTCTACTCATCCGGGTTACATTCTCTTCCGTAGCCACAGCGAAGGCAGTACCTGCTGACGCTATCATTACCGGATTAGTCCTGGTATCCAAAACTATATCCTTGCCTGTTGACACTGCGGATGATGCAGAGGGACTTTGTGCCAACGACCTCCTCTTCTCTTGACGGATTTTGAATGAAAACTGATCAAATGTGAGTCTGGTCAGGTCGAACACATCTTCTTCCTGTCTCTGGGGCGATCTAACATCAGAGAGTTTTGTACGGCCCAGAGGTATGTCGAGAGGAGTTACCTCAAGATCGTCTAGCGTGTCATCTTCTCTTTCCTCTGTGTTCTTCTCTTCTTCTTCCTTCCTCCGCCGTTCAGCTTCTGCTGCTGCTTCTATCTCGGCCCTCTTCTTCTGTTCAGCCGCAGCAGCTTGCTCGGCTTTTTTTTGGCGTTCAGCCTCTGCTGCTGCTTCTATCTCGGCCCTCTTCTTCTGTTCAGCTGCAGCAGCCTGCTCGGCTTTCTTTTGGCGTTCAGCCTCTGCCTTGTCCAGCTCTGCCTTAAGCGCCTGTTCTGCTGCAGCTTGTGCCTCCTTGTCTTCTTTTTCTTTCCTGGCCTCTTTGGCCAGCTTTTTCTTTTGTGCTGCTGTTGCACTCTTTGGGCGCGCCTCCTCATCTTCTTTTAGCTTTTTCTCCCTTTCTTGCTGGGCTTTTTCCTCTGCTTCCTTTTGTTTGATGGACGGAGTTGGCCCTGTGTTGATTCGGGATTTCTTGAGTATGGATGAAGAGGCACCTCCTAACTGACGTCTTCTGTCTTCTAAGTTCTGATCATCTGCGTCTTCCTGGATCACGTCAATTCCCGGAGCAAGTTGTCTTTCAGCATTATACCAGTTTCTTCTCTCATCTTCCGCTGGGCGTTCAAGATGCTGATAAGTCCACTTGAGGTTGGCTCTCCGGCAGTGTTCAGGGACAATCCTCTCTGGATCATATGTTCGGTGTTCAAGTGCCCCCAGCTGATAACTTCTCATTGCTTCTGCCTCTGCTAGCACTTCCTTGAAGTCTTTAACTGTGAATGCACCAATGGTGAGGGGCAGAGTGGGCCACGGTTTCTTTTTGCCCTTAGACAGGATGTTGGAGAATCCGTGTGACATTTGAAAACACTCCGAATCGGCATTTTGTCAGTCTGACAAGGCATAGCATGTGGCCTTATGGCTCGCAAGAGGCTTCCGGATGAAGGTGTACCCGGAGAAGGAACCGGTGCGCCACTTGCTTGAGTCTCCTTGGCCCACCACGACATGCAAGGGGCGTCTTGGCCAAATAAATGTCTGTACAGAGCGGGACCAAATATTTGGGAGATCTGATCTATGTCCTGTTTGTATTTGGACTCCAAAAATACTTTGAGTTGCAGATGAACTGCGCGCGTGTTCTCGGAGTCCCAGTTGTGCTCCCATCCATCAAACTCTACTCGGGCGCAAACCGCATCTAGTAGGTATGAAGCCATGTAAAATTCAGCAGGCATTCCTTCGTTCGGGGCCAACGCCGAGTTCAAGTTGGTCTGCATCGACGTCATCAGTATGCCGGCCCAGTTAAAACGGGTGCCCTATGTTGTCACATACTCCATAATAGTGGCCCAACTACCGTTGAAAGTGGAGCAATCTGGGCGCCCGTAAAGCCTGCAGAGCATGGCAGCAACCAATTTATAAACTTTTCTTAGGCTCGCCACTGGGTATTCCTGGTTCCTTTTTACCTTGAATTTCTTGGGCTCCTCCCACCATTGTTTAATAGTATCAACTATCGGGACGGCGTGAGTAGCAGCCCATTCTCGAGTGAAATGCTGGTTTGGGCGAGGCAGTGAATAATAAATGTGTGCATCCGAGCCTACCAGTGTAGTGGCTACCTTGGTGATCTGCGATGCGAACTTCTCGGAGATGCATCTTTTACATATAGTCCAGTCTATGACCTCCCGGGACATGGGAATATGGGCACGGATGCGCCCACTGCCAGAGATGGGTTTGGAACTCTTCTCGCCAAGTATACTTCCCGGTGCAGGGAGCTCTTGGAATTTCTTCTTCAGTTGCGAACTCCCCAATAAATGTCTGGTTGGATCTCATCTTTATTCGTCTTTTGAAAAAGTACATAGTGTATCTTGGAATATTGGGGGTGGGGACACCACCTCCATCTCATCAATCTCTTCCACTTTTTTCTTGTCCTTCCTCCGAGATAGCGGGGGCGCCATGTCACTAGAATCTGAGAGCACAGGTATGCACTCTATGTCGTCTTGAGTTTCCCCTGTCAAATTCAGAAAGGAGTCCCACGATAAGAACGTCATGGTGATAAAAACCAGTTACAATTTAGTGATGAAATCTAGCTGCGTTAATGCAAAACTGGACTGCTGAGTCGCTGGGTCGCGGATCGCACAAACAGGGCCCGGGCGCGACCTTGCGACCTGGCGACTTGGCGACCTGGGGTCGCTGGGTCGCTAGGTCGCTAGGTCGCAGATCTCCGAAAAATGGGAAAACGCGACCTAGCGACCTAGCGACTAGGTCGCTGGGTCGCAGGGTCGCAAATCCCAAAAAATGGAGAAAATGCGACTCTGCGACCTCGCGACTAGGTCGCTGGGTCGCAGGTCGCAGATTGGCTTGCCGGGGGTTTTGCGCGCGCGGCCTTCAACTCTTTTGCCCCCTTTCTCTTGGGAATTTACAAGATTTCTGGGCCCAGGGGGAGCTGTGGCATGATTTCAAAGGCAAAAGGATGATGCCATGGGGTGAAACAACAAACAGCGAGGTTTTGGGCAATTCATGCAACATATAATTTACAAAAACATCAGAAAACATAAAAGCTCGACCAAAAGACAATTTAAAGGCTAAAGGGGAGATGGGTTTAGTAAGAAAATCATTAAAACGGAAACAGCAGGAAGAAATGGCAACTTACCCGGGAAAAACTCGTCAGTTGAGCTGTCAGAGGCGTTTTCCTTACAAATCGCTGAATGTAAAAAATGCGACCTGCGACCTCCCTTTTATAGAAAGTCGCACGTGCGGGCAATTAATGCAGGTCGCTAGGTCGCAGATTTGTCAAACTTTGAGTTTTGCGACCTGGCGACCTGGGGTCGCTGGGTCGCAAGGTCGCTAAGTCGCGATTTTCTGAAAATTACAAAATTGCGACCTGGTGACCTGGCGACCTGGCGACCCGAGGTCGCTAGGTCGCAAGGTCACATTTTTCATTAGTTTAGGGGATCTGCGACCTGGCGACCTGGCGACCTGAGGTCGCGGAGTCGCTAGGTCGCTAGGTCGCAGTTTTCATGAGTTGTTTACTTTTGCGACTTAGTGACCCTTAGCAATTTCTCTTTGTTTCTAAGGGGCTCCGAAAATTTGAAATGGTAGTCAAAATTTTGGAGGGTGTTGTAGAGACTGCAACAAATGGCGATTCACTGGACGAACTCAGAGTCTCTGCTGATGGTTAGTCTTTGCGGGGGGAGGGAGGGGCTTATGCTGACTGTCCTCTTTACCTCGTGGTTGCCATTTCCTAGCCTTCGGCACCTAGCTAGGTCGCTCAACCTGTTGGTCTGGTTGGGCGTCATTCAAACAAATTCCTTCTTCAGGTCTCCGGACTGGAAGGGTTGGAGAACTCCAGGCGGCCACAGGGTCTGGTACGATTATTTTGTCCTCATCGTGTTGCTCCGCTGCCAGCGAACCTCTCGGTCCCAGCGGAGTCACTGCCTAGGAATCGTGAACGTTGCTCCGCTGCCATCGAGCCTGGTCAGTACCCCGGCGGAGTCGTTACATCACCTCTCTGCGCAGGAAGCCTTTCTCAATCCTTTACCCTTATTTGTGTGCTATTGCACTTATTTTGAATGTGCCTGAGGCACTTATTTAGATGTGCTTATGGCACTTATTTGGAATGGCAATTTAGCCTGGGCGGATGAGGGATCCCGACTTATTTTTCTTGCAGAGAGGTTGTTCCTGGTATGGTATGAGGACTTTAGTTTTTCCCAGACGCCCTATCGCAGCATAGAGTATCTCTCTTCCCTTCTGGGCCGGTTACCGTTTACACTGCATTTTCTTTTGTGGACACCCTCTCAGACTGGCGAGGTAAGCTCTCCTGCTTGATGACTTGTGCTTGGTAATGTGCTACCTTTAGGTGTGGAGGGCAAACAAACTTTCGCCGCCTTTGAGTTTATCAGGAAAGGCTTTCCATCAGCGGAGAACCTGCTGCAGTATGCCAATCTGCGTAGCTCTAACAAATCCTTCCTTAGGTTTTTATTCCATTTTATTTATATGTATATATATATATTTATTTATTTATTTATATATATATATATATATATATATTTATTTTTATTTATTATTATTTTTTATTTTTATTTTTTTTTAACAAATAAAGACAAAGAAAATATGGTACAAGGATAATATAGCCTTCTAAGGGCACCTAGGTGAAATAGTGTTTGAGGTCATGCCCATTTACCGGGAGGACCTCGACTCGTCCATCAAGGGTTTGCAATCTAAATTTGTGGGATCCTAACTTCTCATTAATCTGGAAAGGGCCTGTCCATAGTGCTTGGAACTTGGAATGCTTCCACTTTTCCTCATGGGCTTTGTCCCACTTGAGGACCAGGTCTCCTACTTCAAAAATTTTGTTCCCTGCGGACTTTTTATCAAGCCATCTTTTAGATTGGCTACGATGGATAGCAGGCTTTTCGGGTCTTTTGCCTTTCTTCCTCCAATTGGCAGGTGTCGTTTGGTTACGCAGGTGGGACACGAGGATGCCATGACATTCTTGGGGCAGTTGGAGGGCGGAAGATAGATGAGAAGGTAGAAACGACTTCTTTTCCCTTTTTTGAGGAAAAAATGGGGGAGGTGCCTAAGAGGACTTGGGGTATCTGGTCGACCCACAGGTGCATTGTGAAGGCATTGTGCGTATTCGTGGTGGGATAGAAGGGAACATTAATAATCCGGATAAAGGTTCTTGTTAGTGAATACAGTAATCCATTTCCCCCCAGGGATAGTAGTTTGCAGATAAAACTCAAAATAGTCCATTTTCAGCGCAAAATCATATAACTTAAAAAGATGAGAAATAAGTCACGTTATCAAAACTAAAGAAGTCGAATGCCAAACACAGTGTGATGAAATGCGTGAGGAATTCTATTACCTCTTGATCGTTGATTCGGCGTAATGGTATTGCCTCAACCCACCTGGTGAAGTAATCAGTAGCCGTAAGGATATACCGATGTTGTTTAGAAGAGTGAGGTATGATTTCCCCGATTACATCCAAACCCCATTGTTGGAAAGGTTCCTCCACTGCTACTGAGAGTAGTGGTGCGGCTGGCCGTGCTTCTCGGTTGGCGAACTTCTGGCACTGAATGCATTTCCGAACATATGCATGCGCGTCTCTGAAAAGAGTAGGCCAATAATATCCTGCACGCATTATCTTATGGGCAGTGGTATCCCCGGAAAAATGACCTCCAGCTGGTCCGTCATGCAACTCGGTTAAGATTTTCTGTGCTTCGTCAGTTTCCAAGCAGCGTAGCAGGACCCCATCGTGGTGTTTCTTGAATAACTTACCTTGGATCAGTTGGTGAGATGCGGCTTTTAGTCTTATTGCGCGCTTCTGTCGGGCAGTAAGAGCAGGGTCCATCGTGCCTTGGGCCAGATATCTTGAAATGTCAGAATACCAAGAAGGGCTATTTTGCTGAGGCACATGGTCGCTCTGATACATGTCGATCTCTTGTCCCCAACATTCTTCTTCAATCTCCGTATTCACGACCTCTGCGACAGCCAGCCTCAGCCTGTCCTTTGACGGTATGTGGTGGTTTGCTAAATCGTATTCTTGCAGACATGCCATCCGGTTGCCCGCCTTTCGCCTAGTTCTTCTTTGTACGAAAAGTAGAGCGTGCTGGCCCAGGTGCGGTACAAAAGCAGTGAAACGTGATTTTTTCAAGATGTAGGGCCTAAAATGTTTTACGGCCTTGTAAACCGCGTAGGCCTATTTGTCAATTTCCGGATGTTTAATTCGTTTACACAATAGGCCGGTGCTCATAAAAAGAATTGGGTCGTTCTGTTGTTATTGCCTTTACGCGTAGAGACGACGCAGTACGACGAAAGTGTATAGGATGAAACCTTTATCAAAATATGGACTTTGGAGGGAAGGAGTTTCAGCTATAGCCTTTTTGATCTTATCGAAGGCCTCTTTCTCTGGGGGATTCCATTGGAATACAGCATTCTTTTTAATCATTCCCTGCAGTGGTCTGACTATCTGCGCGAAATCTGAAATGAATTTACGGACAAAATTAGTCTTCCCCAGGAAGGATTGCATCGCTTTCTTATTTAGCAGGGGCGATACGACGATGGCTTTAGCCCGTTCCGGATCAACCACAATGCCCTGCTTAGTGATAATGTTGACGAAGTTGACGAGTTTCATGCACTTACACAGAAACACTCTTTTTAGGATTGAGGCGATGTCAGGCCCCTCTGCCTCTCGAAGATTTGCTTGAGGTGGCGTAAATGATCGCCCCTGCGTTTTGAAAATACAGTAACATCGTCCAAATAAACCACCACGCTCTGCCCTATTAAACCATGGAAGGCTATGTCCATGTCTCGTTGGAAGGTTTCCCCTGCATTGATCAAGCCAAAGGGCATGCGTCTGAAAGCGAAGGTTCCCCATTTTGTCCGGAAGGTGGTTTTCAGTCTGTCCGGTTCAGCTACCAGCACTTGGTTATAGCCGGAGAAGCCGTCCAATAGGGAGAACATCTCAGATCCAGACACAGCTTGTAATATCTGTTCCATGGGGGGCACCGGGTAGTTGTCTTTGTTTGAGACCGGTCGGATTGGAAATCTACACAGCGGATCTCACAGGAACTGCTCGCACGGAGTACGGGTCGACACCACATTAGGTGTGATTTGAAAATGATACGCGCATCCAAGAGCCTAGCAAGTTCTTTTAGAATCATTGGCTCCAAAACTGGATGTATTTTTCTGAGTTTCTGTTGGAAGGGTTTAATGCCTTCCTTCATGGGTATTACATGTTGAATGATGCGAGTATCATATGTACGTAGATCTTCATATGTCCAGGCAAATACATCACGATACTTCCGGAATAACTGGGTGAAAGCCCGTGCCTCTTCATCACTGCAGTCTTTGCCAAGGTTAACGAACTTAGGGTTCTCATCTGACCCCAAGTTGACTTGCCGATGTGCCAATATGGAACTTTTCACTTTGGTGTTCGGAGGCCTGCGGAATCGGTTTTGCAGATCAAACATATTTTCTAGTGATACCACCACCTTGGGCATAATGTTCTCTTTGTGTTCATCATTCTTTTTCTGTATCGCATGCTCATGTTCTTCATCATCGATCGCCGCGTCTTTGAATACTTCAGTATTGCACATAAAGTCCAAAATCTGTTGATCATTGTTAAAAATGCGTAAATTAGAAATATTGTCTGGCACAGAGGGCCTATATACAATTTCAATAGAAAAACCGTCCCTCAAAGGGGTGAATCTAGCAGCAGCATTGGCCAGAGTATCTGTTGCTGCATTGTGCATCCTAAGGACAGATTTAATTCCAAATGCATCAAAACCAGAAATCAAACGCCATACCTCTTGTTGATACGCCTTTAAATGTGGAGATAAACAGTGAATAGTGTTGCGTACCTGGCGGGTGATGATCTCGGAATCTCCAATGACTTGCAAACATTTTACCTTCAAGTCCAGTGCCTTTTTAAGTCCGAGGATTAATGCCTCGTACTCAGCAGAGTTGTTGGTGCACTGGAACTCTAGCCGGCATGAGATCAAGTATTTATTCTTGTGCGGGTCAAGCAATATGCAACCAGCACCAGCTCCGTCATTAGTCTTGGATCCATCATAATACAAGGTCCATAGGTCACTCTCTGGCTCCTTCAGGGCACTAGGTTGTGAAGGGGTCTCTGTTGGTGGTAAGTCAGGAATTACTTGCTCTTCAGTGACAAAGGCTACTTCAGATTGAACCTCGGGGCCTATAGGAGACTGGGGGGGTTGGTAGCATCCAAATATGGACTCCAGAAGGCACATGCCGAGCTCTTCTTGTGCAAAGCTGATGGGTTCATTAACGACGTCCAGATTAGTGACGGTGTGTTTCATATAAGGTTCACTTTCTACCCTGATTTGATTATTCCGCCCCTTGTAAGGAAGCCACAAGTGGGACCAATCGGTGGCGAAGTAGCCTTGTAATTTGCTGGACCAATCTCTACTGAGCAATAGGCCGTATGCTTCCGGAATATCGACCACCACAATGTCGATGCACTGATGGACCCTAGAGTCTGATGACAAGCGGATAATGACATTGTTCAATTCTCCTACGGCGGGTACTTGTGATCTATCGAGTTGTATGATTTTTGCATCAGTCTTCTCTGGGCGAATATTGAGTTTCTTACAGACCGATAAAGGCATGACGTTTGTAGAGGCACCGGAGTCGACTAGACAGTTGTGGAAATTGAAGTTAAAAATCTCAAAGGACAAAAGGAAAGGAGGTGTGGATCCTCTTGAGTTTGTATTGATGGCGTTTACTATGGATTGTACATCTGGCCCGGCTTGCGCAGACGTGTTGCTCACAGTCTTCGTAGCTGAAGTATTTGCAAAAGCCTTAAGGATGAGCTCCTTTTGATTAGTAATGCGGGCGAGCTCATAGAGAGAAATGTGTGCTCTCGTTTTCTTCATATCTTCAACAATGTTATAGCTGGGCTCTGGTTGAGGGCTAGGCTCCGCGGACGTCTTAGAGGATTCTGTCGGAAGTTTGTTCTTTTGACTCGCTCGAGTAGTGTTGTTGGGAGGTTTTTCCGAGACAGATTGTTTTTCGTTCCCTGGGGGCAGGATTTTCCTTAGGAAAGCCCTTTTCCTGTCTTCATAAGACTGCTCAAGAACAGGTCCTTTGCTTCTGAGGCTATAATTCCGCACGGGCTGATCTTTGGGAGCATCTGCCATGTAAATATCAATAGGGATAAGGTTTTCTCCACCTCGGATTATGTCAAAAGCAAGGATAGAGGATCCTGGTTCTTCATTTGAGGGCGGATCTTCATCGTGATCTGAAACCTCATCCTCCGTCACATCTCCTGGAGTTTGATCATCTAAAAGCTGATTAACTACTGCTGTCATGCTGCCAATCCATTGAGGGCACGTTTTCTCGGAGTGGGCAGCTTGGTGGAAAGAGCAGAAATTATCTTTCCCTATCTCTTCCACATTGAGAGCAGTATTTGTGTTAGACGGAGGTCTGTTAGTATTGGGATTACTTTTTCTGAAAAAAGGTTTGGGCGGTTTACTACTAGTTGTGGCTTCTGTGCCCTTTCTCCTGAGGTCAGTGACTTCATTTGTTAAATGCTTGAGCGTTTTGGCCATGCTTTCAAAATCAAAAGCATCTCTATCCCTATCAGTAGTCTTAGGAGTGGAGGACTGACCTCTTTTTGTGTTAGGCTTGTGATCATCTCTCCCTTCATGATCGATGGCTCCTATCGAAAGCATGTCCTTTTCCACAGCGAGAGCAGCCTCATAGTTCGCCGTAAGGTTAGCGCGGGCTTCACGTTTCACAAAAACTGCAATATCTCTAGGTAGGGCTTTGGTGTAGTAGTCAATGGTGATTGAGTCATCCAACGCTAAGTTTGGAGGAAATTTCTGCAGTATGGTAGCAAAGCGTTGGTTGAAGTCCTTAACCTTTTCCTTTTTATGACACTTGATGGTGCTCAGTTCAGTTAGAAGCATGGAAGGAGTTTTATCTTCTGAAAACTTATGCAGGAAAGTACGGCGGAATTGTTCCCATGAAGTGATGGAGGCACTGGGGAGAGAGCGGTACCAAGTGGCTGCCTTGTTTTCGAGGGTATGGGGAAACAGTCGACATGCGACATCATCGGACTGGACTCTCATGATTTGCAGAGACAAATAGAAGCTGCTGATATGATCTTCAGCTAAGGTGCCCTTCTCAGGGTCGAACTTAGGGAGATGTTTCTCTGGATGTCTAGGCAGATCCTGGAGCGGGCCTAAAAGGTTTAATGGGGATTGAGCCATCTAGGCCAGGGGTTGCACTCTTCTCGCCCGCTGGTGTTGCCTAAACTGATGTTCAGATTCACCTTCCGAACCTGAGACCGATGCTTCTGACTCGTGACGGGAGTGTTCGTCTTGGTGTCTCCCACGGTGCAGAAAATCTCTAAGATATCCCAAGTTGTTTACAAGAGGCCTTACTGGGTTTGGGTGGCGGTTGCGAGCTTGGTTTCCTTGGCCTCGGCCTCTATCTCCTCTACCTCCGGCCCCTCGGCCTCTATTCCTATCTCCTTCATTTCTACGAGCCCTATTCCCCCCGTCTATATTTCCTCGGCCTCCGCCTCCCTCACCATCCCCGGGTGGGGGGTGTGCCTGGTTGTTGTTTTGTCGAGTCTGGTTAGGCTGGGAGTCGGGGAAAGGCTCGGTGTCAGCAAACTCTTCGCCCTCTTGGAGGATGGGATCATTTTCTTCAACGGCATTTGCGAGGTCTTCCAACATGAGATTTACGAGCTCGGGTATAGTACTAGCGATGGCACCGTTACGGGTGATGTTCTCGGGCGGAGTTCTAGTATGGGCAAGGTATTCCATGATTGGAGTGAACCGTAAATGGTTGACAAGATCTCGGGCAGCTGGGCGTAAGGCTCTCAGCTGCTCCCTAGTGATTTCATAATATCGAAGCTCCCTCCGTGGAATATCTTCTGGAAGAGGAGGGTTAGTTTCATTTTTTATGACCTCCCCTTGGGGAGTTTGTGATGGGATGTTTGTTGTGTGCTGGGAGGCTGCCATTCGGCCCTACTTCTAGCGCCAATTCTGTTGACGGGAAAATTTGTCCAGCCAACAGTAGGGGATCTCCCCGGTAGAAATTCCCAATTAGACCTTAAACCGTTTGGAGTAGGGATCCCGTCCGGGGTGTGGGTCCGGCTACCACTTAAGATGACTTCCCTTCGGTCTCAAAAGAACCTGTTTGAACCTGCGGACATACACTTATTCACATGATATAGAATACGAGATTAATGTGTTAAACATGAATCAAACACTATGTGTAGCAAGATTATAGATAAAGCACATACACCTCAAGAGATGTCATTAGCAACACATCTTTTGTGGGGTAATGCTTGTACGGTAGTCTGATCACAAAAGAAATAGTTCTTTATGATAAGATACCTCTCCACTTCCTGAAAGATGAAACGAAATGCTAACAAAATAGTTCATTAACATTCATTAATAGAACAGATAATAAAATGAACATCATTGATACAACACGGATAGCCATAACGTATAAACGATGTCATGCAAAGAGCAGCTTCATTAATCATAGGATATTCTGAAATTGTTGAAGGAAATACACAAAGTGTTTATACAGCAAAACACATCATAACCATAGGGTATTTTAACAAGATTCTATATTCATATGCTCAAGTGTCAGATCTTTAAATACAATGCTTGTAGCTCCTGAGTTTTCCCAAAAAAGAAAAGCCCTTTTACAATGTCCCGTAGGAGTATTTATAATGCCAAAATTGTCCGTTGGGTTTCCTTGACTGTTCGCCTTCTTGACCTTTGGGTTACCTTGCGACCCACTCCTTCTGCGACCTGAGTAGGTGATGCGACCTGCGACCTAGGTAGGAGATGCGACCTGCGACCTAGGTAGGAGATGCGACCTGCGACCTGTCCTGTTGGTGCGGTTTGCGACCTGGTTCTTCTTGCTGCTCAGGACTTGCTGCTGCCGGGACGCGAAATGTTAATGTCAGGGATGTCAACCTGTTGTTCCCTGAGGAAATCCTGCCATGCCTGGTATTCTGCCGCTATGGGGGACACCAGAGGTACCTCCTCTTTCAGCCTATGCACACATTCCAAAGTGTTTGGTACTAAGGTCTCCCTTTTCTGTCCGATCTGATTTGAGAGCGACGCAAGCTTGGTATAAATCTGCGCTGGAGCGGCGATGAATTGACTGAGATGCTCTTGAGATGCGGAGGGCTCTGGATCAGCTGCGGCCTGCTTGATAGGTTGCAAGAATGTTTGAATATCTTGGTTTACTTGTTCCCAGGTTTTCTCCTCTTCTAATGCTCCAAGCGATGGGATGTGATGCAGCGTATGCATTGAGTCGATACCACTAATCAGGTGGTCGTACGAGGACATCACTTTGTCCAGGTCTTTAGACAATTTGTCTCCAGATTGCATCGCCATGTGGAGTTGAACTTTTGCATCCTGCGTGTGGATCCAGTCCCTCTTAGGCAAATTTTCAGGTGCCTGAGGGTACTGTATTGTCCAACCCATCATCTTGTCCAAAGCCTGTGAAGCCTCTTTGAGCTGATCTTGTCTTTGCCTGGTTTCCATTCGTGCTCTTGCCAGAGGAGCGACTGTTTGTTTGATGGTGAACATTTCACCATATACCTGTCTCATAGTCATTTCCAACACCTCACACTCCTTGAAAATGGAAAGCGAGACTTCATTTATTGGTAGAGCTTGGTTTCGAAGTTGCTGGACTTCTGCTTGCAATGCTGCTTTCTCCTGCTCTGCCATCTTTTCGCGTTGCTCAGCCGCGTGCAATCTGTTTTGTAGAGATACTATTTCTCTACTCATCCGGGTTACATTCTCTTCCGTAGCCGCAGCGAAGGCAGTACCTGCTGACGCTATCATTACCGGATTGGTCCTGGTATCCAAAACTATATCCTTGCCTGTGGATACTGCAGATGATGCAGAGGGACTATGTGCCAACGACCTCCTCTTCTCTTGATGGATTTTGAACGAAAACTGATCAAATGTGAGTCTGGTCAGGTCGAACACATCTTCTTCCTGTCTCTGGGGCGATCTAACATCAGAGAGTTTTGTACGGCCCAGAGGTATGTCGAGAGGAGTTACCTCAAGATCATCTAGCATGTCATCCGCTCTTTCCTCTGTATTCTTCTCTTCTTCTTCCTTCCTCCGCCGTTCAGCTTCTGCTGCTGCTTCGATTTCGGCCTTCTTCTTCAGTTGAGCTGCAGCAGCCTGCTCGGCTTTCTTTTGGCGTTCAGCCTCTGCTGCTGCTTCTATTTCGGCCTTCTTCTTCTGTTCAGCTGAAGCAGCCTTCTCGGCTTTCTTTTGGCGTTCAGCCTCTGCCTTGTCCAGCTCTGCCTTAAGCGCCTGTTCCGCTGCAGCTTGCGCCTCTTTGTCTTCCCTTTCTTTCCTGGCCTCTTTGGCCAGCTTCTTCTTTTGTGTTGCTGATGCACTCTTTTGGCGCGCCTCCTCATCTTCTTTTAGCTTTTTCTCCCTTTCCTGCTGGGCTTTTGCCTCTGCTTCCTTTTGTTTGATGGATGGGGTTGGCCCTGTGTTGAGTCGAGATTTCTTGAGTATGGATGAAGAGGCACCTCCTAACTGACGTCTTCTGTCTTCTAAGTTCTGATCATCTGAGTCTTCTTGGACCTCGTCAATTCCCGGAGCAAGTTGTCTTTCAGCATTATACCAGTTTCTTCTCTCATCTTCCGCTGGGCGCTCAAGATGCTGATAAGTCCACTTGAAATTGGCTCTCCGGCAGTGTTCAGGGACTATTCTCTCTGGGTCATATGTTCGGTGTTCAAGCGTCCCGAGCTGATAACTTCTCATTGCTTCTGCTTCTGCTGTTACTTACCTGAAGTCTTTAACTGTGAATGCACCAATGGTGAGGGGTAGCGTGGGCCACGGCTTCTTTTTGCCCTTAGACAAGATGCTGGAGAATCCGTGTGACATTTGAAAGCACACCTCCTGAATAAGCATTTTGTCTGTCACGAAGCGAGGCATAGCATGTGGCGCCTTGTAAGTTCCAAAGACTCGGATGAAGGTGTACCCAGGGAAAGGGAACCAGTGCGCCACTTTAACCAGAGTCTCCTTGGCCCGCCATGACATGCAAGGGGCGTCTTGGCCAAATAAATGTCTGTACAGAGCGGGAACAAATATTTGGGAGATCTGATCTATATCCTGTTTGTATTTGGACTCCCAAAATACTTTGAGTTGTAGATGAATTGCGCGCGTGTTCTCGGAGTCCCAGTTGTGCTCCCATCCATCAGACTCTACTCGGGCGCAAACCGCGTCTAGTAGGTACGAGGCCATGTAAAATTCAACAGGCATTCCTTCGTCTGGGGCCAATGCCGAGTTCAAGTTGGTCTGCATCGACGTCATCAGTATGCTGGCCCAGTTGAAACGGGTGCCATGTGTTGTCACATACTCCATGATAGTAGCCCAACTGTCGCTGAAGGTGGAGCAATCTGGGCGCCCGTAAAGTCTGCAGAGCATGGCGGCAACCAATTTTTAAACCTTCCTTAGGCTCGCCACTGGGTATTCCTGGTTCTTTTTTACCTTGAACTTCTCGTGCTCCTCCCACCATTGTTTAATAGTATCAACTATTGGGACGGCATGAGCAGCAGCCCATTCTGGAGAGAAATGTTGGTTTGGGCGAGGCAGTGAATAATAAATGTGTGCATCCGAGCCTACCAGCGTAGTGAAAGCTCTGCCTTGGTGATCCCTGATCACAAACTTCTCAGGGTCTGTCTTTTGTATTATCCAATCTATGACCTCCGGACATGGGAATATGGCTGGATGCGCCCCTGCCAAATGTAGTTTAGACCTCTTTACCGCCAGGTATACTTCTCGGTCTGGGAGATCTTCTGGAAATTCTTCTTCCAGTTTGGCGAACTCTTGATAGATCTGGTACCATCTCATGCTATCGTCTTTTGAAAAAGTACATAGTGTATCTCGGTATATTGGGGGTGGGGACACCACCTCCAGCTCATCAATCTCTTCCACTATTTTCTTGTCCTTTCTCCGAGATAGCGGGGGCGCCATGTCACTAGAATCTGAGAGCACAGGTATGCACTCTATGTCTTCTTGAGTTTCACCTGTCAAATTCAGAAAGGAGTCCCACGATAAGAATGACATGGTGATAAACAACCAGTTACAATTTAGTGATGAAATCTAGCTGCGTTAATGCAAAACTGGACTGCTGAGTCGCTGGGTCGCGGATCGCACTAACAGGGCCCGGGCGCGACCTTGCGACCTTGCGACCTGGCGACCTGGGGTCGCTGGGTCGCTAGGTCGCTAGGTCGCAGATCTCCGAAAAATGGGAAAACGCGACCTAGCGACCTGGCGACTAGGTCGCTGGGTCGCAGGGTCGCAAATCCCGAAAAATGGAGAAAATGCGACTCTGCGACCTCGCGACTAGGTCGCTGGGTTGCAGGTCGCAGACTGGCTTGCCGGGGGTTTTGCACGCGCGGCCTTGAACTCTTTTGCCCCCTTTCTCTTGGGAATTTACAAGATTTCTGGGCCCAGGGGGAGCTGTGGCATGATTTCAAAGGCAAAGGGATGATGCCATGGGGTGAAACAACAAACGGCGAGGTTTTGAGCAATTCATGCAACATATAATTTACAAAAACCTCAGAAAACATCAAAGCTCAACCAGAAGACAATTTAAAGGTTAGAGGGGAGATGGGTTTAGTAAGAAAAGCATTAAAACGGAAACAGCCGGAAGAAATGGCAACTTACCCGGGAAAAACGCGTCAGTTGAGCTGTCAGAGGCGTTTTCTTACAAATCGCTGAATGTAAAAAATGCGACCTGCGACCTCCCTTTTATAGAAAGTCGCACGTGCGAGCAATAAATGCAGGTCGCTGGGTCACGGATTTGTCAAATTGTGAGTTTTGCGACCTTGCGACCTTGCGACCTGGAGACCTGGTCGCTGGGTCGCAAGGTCGCTAAGTCGCGATTTTCTGAAAACTACAAAATTGCGACCTGGCGACCTGGCGACCTGAGGTCGCTGGGTCGTAAGGTCGCATTTTTCATTAGTTTAGGGGATATGCGACCTGGCGACCTGGCGACCTAAGGTCGCGGGGTCGCTAGGTCGCTAGGTCGCAGTTTTCATGAATTGTTTACTTTTGCGACTTAGTGACTTAGCAATTTCTCTTTGTTTCTAAGGGGCTCCGAAAATTTGAAATGGTGATCAAAATTTTGGAGGGTGTTGTAGAGACTGCAAAAAATGGCGATTCACTGGACGAACTCAGAGTCTCTGCTGATAGTTAGTCTTTGCGGGGGGAGGGAGGGGCTTATGCTAACTGTCCTCCTTTACCTTGTGGTCGCCATTTCCTAGCTGGGTTGCTCAACCTGCTGGTCTACTTGGGCGCCATTCAACCAAATTCATTTCTTCAGGTCTCCGGACTGGAAGGGTTGGAGAACTCCAGGCGGCCACAGGGTCTGGTACGATTATTTTGTCCTCATCGTGTTGCTCCGCTGCCAGCGAACCTCCCGGTCCCGGCGGAGTCACTGCCTAGGAATCGTGAACGTTGCTCCGCTGCCAGCGAGCCTCGTCAGTACCCCAGCGGAGTCTTTACATCACCTCTCTGCGCAGGAAGCCTTACTCAATCCTTTACCCTTATTTGTGTGCTATTGCACTTATTTTGAATGTGCCTGAGGCACTTATTTAGATGTGTTTATGGCACTTATTTGAAATGGCCATTTGGCCTGGGCGGATGAGGGATCCCGACTTATTTTTCTTGCAGAGAGGTTGTTCCTGGTCTGGTATGAGGACTTTGATTTTTCCCAGACGCCCTATCGTAGTTTAGAGTATCTCTCTTCCCTTCTGGTCCGGTTACCATTTACACTGCATTTTCTTTTGTGGACACCCTCTCAGACTGGCGAGGTAAGTTCCCCTGCTTGACGACTTGTGCTTGGTAATGTGCTACCTCTAGGTGTAGAGGGCAAACAACTTTCGTCGCCTTTGAGTTTATCGGGAAAGGCTTTCCATCAGCGGAGAACCTGCTGCAGTATGCCAATCTGCGTAGCTCTAACAAATCCTTCCTTAGGTTTTTATTCTATTTTATTTATATATATATATATATATATATATATATATATATTTATTTATTTTTATTTATTATTATTTTTTTATTTTTATTTTTTTTAACAAATAAAAGACAAGGAACTATGGTACAAAACTAGACAGCCCTCGAAGGGCTGTTAAGTGAAATAGTGTTTGAGGTCATGCCCGTTTACCGGGAGGACCTCGACTCGTCCATCAAGGGTTTGTAATCTGAATGTGTGTGATCCTATCTTTTCATTAATTTGGAACAGGCCTGTCCAAAGTGCTTGGAACTTAGCATGCTTCCCCTTTTCCTCATGGGCTCTATCCCACTTAAGGACCAGGTCTCCTACTTCAAAAATTTTATTTCCCGCGGACTTTTTATCAAACCATCTTTTGATTCGGCTCTGATGGATGGCAAACTTTTCCTGGGTCTTTTGCCTTTCTTCCTCCAATTTCAGCAAGGTGTCGATTCGGTTCTGCAAGGTGGGACACGGGGTGCCATGACATTCTTGGGACAGCTGGAGGGCCGGGAGAGATAGATGAGAGGGTAGAACAGCTTCTTTTCCATACACGAGGAAAAATGGGGAGGTGCCTAAAGAGGACTTGGGAGTAATACGGTCAGCCCACAGTGCATTGTGAAGGGCATTGTGCCAGTTGCGCTGGTGGGATAGAAGGGTCTTCTTAATAATCCGGATAAGGTTCTTGTTAGTGGACTCAGCTAATCCATTTCCCTGGGGATAGTAGTTTGCAGAATGTTTCAAAATAATTCCATTTTCCAGCGCAAAATCATATAACTTAAAAGATGAGAAATAAGTCGCATTATCAAAAACTAAAGAAGTCGGAATGCCAAACCTGGTCATGATGGAATGCGTGAGGAATTCTATTACCTCTTGATCGTTGATTCGGCGTAACGATGTTGCCTCGACCCACCTGGTGAAGTAATCAGTGGCCGTAAGGATATACCGATGTTGTTTAGAAGAGTGAGGTAAGATTTCCCCAATTACGTCCAAACCCCATTGTTGGAAAGGTTCCTCTACTGCTACTGAGAGTAGTGGTGCGGCTGGCCGTGCTTCTCGGTTGGCAAACTTCTGGCACTGAATGCATTTCCGAACATATGCATGCGCGTCTCTAAAAAGAGTAGGCCAATAATATCCTGCACGCATTATCTTATGGGCAGTGGTATCTCCGGAAAAATGACCTCCAGCTGGTCCGTCATGCAACTCAGTTAAGATTTTCTGTGCTTCGTCAGTTTCCAAGCAGCGTAACAGGACCCCATCGTGGTGTTTCTTGAATAACTTACCTTGGATTAGTTGGTGAGATGCGGCTTTTAATCTTATTGCGCGCTTCTGTCGGGCAGTAAGAGCAGGGTCCATCGTGCCTTGGGTAGAGGATGAGGAAGAAGAAATTTTAGAGGCAAGGGGGGTAGACAATCTCAAACTGAAAAAATCTGATCTTCATTGCATACACTTAAATAGAGATTGCCTTGATGCATCCACATGTAAGATTCCTTGGGACATAATTGAGTAGGAAATAAATGAAGCCAAATGTTAAAATCATGACAAATACAAAGGTAAAGCACCTGAATCTGCTCATTATGTTGTGGCACATTGTAATGTTAGAGTAACTGAAGACTTCTTTAATGCTTCACTTGCTTCTTGGGGGAATGATTGGTTGCTAGATTCAGGAGAAACATGCCAAATGACTTTTAGAAAATATTTTTTTGAATAATTTACTGACAAGGTCGATGGAGCAGTTTACTTTGCAAAAAAATCTAAACTCAAGCCATCAGGGCTTGGCACAATTAGGCTTAAGTTGTCTGGTCTTCCAGACTTTCTTCTACACGAGGTTCTAGACCTCCCAAAGTTGAGGAGAAACTTGTTGTCTTTGGTCCACATCTGCCAACAAGGGCACTCTATTCAAATGTTTTATGGCAACATTAAGGTCAGAAAAGCATCAGATCACTCACTTGTCATGAGAGGGATATAAGAATGAAGAATACTAAAGTTGTAAACAAAACTTTTCACTCAGTTCTCACTATGATGAAGGTACATTCCCATCGAGTCTTTTATGGCATGCTAGATTTGGACACTTGAACTATGACAACCTTCGATTGTTGAAGAAAAATGGTGTTACTGGTTTGGCTACAATTCCTAGGAAAATTAAGCAATGTGATGATTTTATTCTAGGAATACATAGCAAACAATCTTTTCATGATTCACATTCCATAGCACATAGAAAATCTGAGCTTATTCATTTAGATTTATGTGGCTCCATGCGTATTCCTTCTGCAAATGGAAATATAATGATATTTATTGATGACTACACCAAAATGTGTTGGTTTTACTTATTGCGGAACAAATATGACACTTTTCAGACATTCAATAACTTTCATGCATGGATTGAAAATGATGCACAAACTCATATTAGCTCTTCACGCACTGATAATGGAAAAGAATACACTTCAAATGAATTTGAAAACTATCTTCACCAACATGGAATAAAAAATCAAACAATCGTGCCTTATAATGCTCAACAAAACGGTGTAGCTGAAAGAATGAACATAATTTTTTTAAATATGGTACGTTCCATGGTGTTTTTCAAGAATGTACAATTGATGTTTCGGGCTGATGTAATTATATGTGTTGTGTACATAAATAATAGGTGTCCTTCTAATGCAATTAGAAATAAGACACCTTATGAAATGTGGCATGGCCACATTCCTTCGGTAAAGCATCTCAGGGTCTTTGGTTGCACCTTTTATGATTTGATACCTAAGGAACAATGAAATAAACTTAGTGTAGGAAGTCGAAAATGTGTCTTCTTGGGGTATTCCAATACCTCCAAAGCATATCGTCTCTATGATGAAGTTAATAAGAAGTTTGTAGTATCTAGAGATATCATATTTATTGAATCTTCCAAGACTAACAAAGTTGTTGAGCAACATCTTGATCGCTTGGATAGATTCGCACATGCAAATTCGTTTCAATAATTTGATAATCATATTCCACATCTTGAAGTGGGGATTCCTATATTGAACCGTTATGTGGAATCATATTTTGAAGCACTCTCTTCCCCACATGAATATCCAACCACGGATGACACTTTGAGTGATGTGATTCATAGAATAGGGAGACTGAATCTTGATCCAATCCCAACTCAGTCAAATGAGAAACCTGGGACATCTCAGAAAGGTCTTCCAAAATGGCTGATAAAGACACTTGAAAATGTTCGTCCTCATGAGGTTAGAAATACAGGAACAAGAAGTTCAACCAGGCAAAATGGAGGTCATGTAGATGATGTTGATTCACCTCTTGACATGGATGTTTCTTATAATTGTGAATTAAATTTGTCTACAAATCTTGAACAAAATTCCTTCAAAGAAGATGCTTCTCATGATGAATAGAATGAAGCGACACAAAAGGAATATGATTTCTTGATAGAGAATGGAACTTGGAATCTGGTTTATCCTCCTTTGGGAACCAAACCAATTGGTTGCAAGTGGGTCTACAAGAACAAGTACAAATTTGATGGCTCACTTGACAAACACAAAGCCAAGCTTGTGGCAAGAGGTTTTGCACGGAAACAAGGGGTCGATTATGAGGAGACTTTTTCCCACACAACAAAATGGGCTACCATTCAAAAACTCTTTACCTTGGTGGCTCATAATCGTTGGAAAGTCCATCAGATGGATGTAAAAACTTCTTTCTTGAATGGAGATCTAAAGGAGAATGTATTTATGTCCCAGCAAGAAGGATTTCTTGTGAAGTGCCAAGAACACAAAGTATGCAAGCCTGTAAAATCCTTGTATGGCCTCAAGAAATCACGACGAGCTTGGTATGAGAAGTTAACTCAGCATCTTCTGAAACTTAACTTCAAACATTATTTGATGATGCAACCTTATTTGTCAAGAAAGTTGGAAAAAAAATTCTATATTTTGTGGTGTTTGTCGATGATATTTTGATGACATAGAACAATGAGAGTTATATGGCAGCCATAAAGAAGGAATTGAGGAAAGGTTTTGAAATGACTGATTTGGGCTATGTTCACTACTATCTTGGTATTGAAGTGACTCAACATCCTAAGTGTATATTACTCTCTTAGAAGAAGTACGTTGGATATCTATTGAACAGGTTTGGCATGGCTGAGTGCAATCCTTTGACCACTCCAGTGGAACAAAACTCGAAGCTCACATCCATTGAAGGGAAATAATTTGAGGATGCAATGAAGTATAAAGAGCTTGTAGGAAGTCTCATCTACCTAACTACTACCAAACCAAACATCTCATTTTTTTGTTGGAATCCTCTCTATTTTTATTAAAAAACCTTGTGAGGGACATTGGTCTGCTGCAAAAAGAGTTCTAAAGTACTTGAAAGGGACTCAAGACTTTGGACTCAAGTATACATAGGTGGGAAAATTCAACTTGATTGGATACTCTGATTCAAACTTTGATGGAGACAAAGAAATTGATCTAGGTGGATATTGGTGGCCACCTGCCTATTCCACTTGGGGCCCCACCATTGTTTCTTACAATTTTTCAGTTTCCTTAATTGTATCACAATTTACTATTTTTAGCATTTTTTTCGGGTCCTAAACTTTCGGAGCCATTTTGAGGCCCTAAACAACGTTTTTTGGGAAATCTTAATATGAGTCAAAGACTCAACATTCATTGTTATTAGTTGTAGTCCTAAGATAGATGTTTCTAATGAGGTATCATGTGCGTCAAACAGCGAGCATGTGCCAAAGTTACGACCCCGCGAAATTTATGTACCAATTAACCCCAACAGGGCCCATAGTTTGGCGTTTCATCTCCTAGGGTTAGGTTTTTGGATGTTTAGGGTTTTCCGTTATTTCTTAGTAATAAATAGGCCTTCGAGCCTCATTCTAACACAGTTCAAAGGCTTGTAGCCACCAACACCCTAGCTAGTTTATTTCCATTCTCTATGTAAGCATATTTCAGTTATGTGATATTAATGCAATGAAGTATTATTTCCGCTGCATCTCAACGTTTATGTGTATTTCTGTAATATATTGCGTTCTCGCATAAGTCTGGATCAGTGGTATCAAAGCAGTGTTCTCTTTCTCTATTCTTATTTGGATGTCCGCCACGAGGTCGAGGTATAAGGAGTTAGGGCTCGATCCGGTTGAACCTTTGCAAGATCAGCCTCGCAAACCCTGACGGTCGCCCATGGGGGAAGAAAAGAAAGGCAAGGGAGTAGGAGATATTATCAAAATATTGCTCGAGGAGGCCCTCGAGTAACAAATAAACGCGATGATGTATAACTTTGCCCAGATCTTTCAACTACTTCCCACTAGTAGCCACTCTGGAGGCGCAACTCCTTTTAAGGTACACTTAAACTTTGAGATTCCCATATTTGAGGGCCAAATAGAAGCAGACGTCATAGATAGATGGTTGAATCTATTAGAAGGGTATTTCTCGGTTCATGAATTTTCCAACCGGGAAAATATCACTTTTTCACTCCTCAAAGCCGCCCCCCATGTAAAGGACTGGTGGGAAACCTATTGTGAGCAAAAGGATGAGAGGGAACCCTCTCTGTTTTCGGCCGCACCCACTTGGAATTATTTCCGAGATGCCATCAAGGAACCAACCTGATCTAGAGATATAATCCAAAAAGAATGCCATTACATTGAGAAAAATAGAGATATTCTGCTTGAGGGAGTTTGTAGTAAAAAAGAACTATATAACTATTAACTACATCAACAAAAACTTTTAATAACTCATGGTAATGATGGCTATCGAACCAAACAACCATGTTTAGGTGGAAAACTGTCATACTGGATTTCAAGTCTTGATATACCGAATTTGATGATGACTTGTCCAATGGTGAGGTGGCAAAAGTGATGTGTTGTCATCCATGTCAATCCTGTGAAGTGTATTGTTGAGTTGTCTTCATCAAAAGATGTCCCAATGAAACTTCATAATCCATTTTGATGACTGATCTCCTTCCTGAAATGCATTGAATGCCTCAAAAAGACCAAAAATTTGGAACGTTGGAAAAACAGAGTATTTAGGCAATTTCATAGCGTAATTTTCATAGCGTCTTTGCAACACCACCTTTCAAAACTTTTTTGAATCTTCTGCCTATGGGAGGATCTTCATTGGGGTTGATAAGGTAAATACATGCCTCCATTTACCCCTAATATGATATTTTTTAGGGATTTTTTTCCTAAATAATTCTACAGCAACTTTGTAGCGAAAACTCAGCCTCAAGCCTGGAGCTCACTACGAAATTGCCTAATTTCACCAAATTTTGCAATTTTACTTCCTAACCCCAAAAACATATTTGCAGCCCTGTATATGCCTTGCTATGAATTAGTCAAAAAGGTGTGACTTACCATCCTTCATGGGGCAGCAGGCTCATCCTCCATCACAATCATCTTTAGACCTTTTTTCTTCAACTCTGCTTGCACCATCTCCATTTGTATTTCCAATTCTCTGACCTGGATTTGCAACTTCCTTCTTTCTAATTGAAACCACATGTTCCTCCTGAACAGATGTTTCATCATTCTGTGCAGAGGCAGTGTCCTCTTTAACATCTTCTGTTATGAAACCAACTCCAAAAATAGAAGAAAAGGGAGATCAATTCCTTCGAAATAAGCCACTTCGAGGTGGCAACCTCCTTTACATTACATAAATGAAAAATTATTGGATAATACAAATGAAAAAACCTCCTTCTATATATAGGATTCCATGGGGTCACAATATAATCCTAGCCGACATAACAATAATAATGTAAGAGCACAATAATAACAATACTGGGGTTACTGGGGTACAACAATAACAATAAGGGGGTTACACTAACAACAATAAGGGACTATACTAGTATGTGGTGCTACTTGGCCCTCTCCTTCAAAAAGTATTTGTCCTCAATGCTTGGGTAGCTTTGAATGTAGTATAAAATTCTCATCCTCCCATGTAGAATCTTCGGTGGGTAAGTAGTGGGCCTCTAAATTAGACATTAATTAAGGCCCATCTAGCCTTTCTTAGGCCCATCTACCTCTCTTATGCACATAAAAGGATACATTAAATCTCTCCTTCTGCACTTAATAATGTTTTCTTATGCTTTAATATTTTCTTAGTAAGGTTTAAAGGTAATTACATTTTTGTGCCTAATATTGGTTATTTTTGTAGAATATTGGGCAGATTATGCAGATTTGGAGAAGGAGATGATTTAGGGACTTTCTCCCTACCAGTGAAAGATCAAGATTGGAGAATAAATTGCCACAATGTCAGGAAATTATGGAGAAATCTTGGAGATATTCAAGGGGGTTTTCCACCCTCCTTAACTATCAAAGGCAGCCAAACAAACTAAAGATGAAGTGCACTCAATTGATGGTTTACTTGGAGTCAAAGCGGACTCAATCACTATATTTTAGGGAGTTGTTGGTAGCTACCCTTTAGGATAAATAAATTTGATCAATAGCTAATTAGGAGACTTCCATTCCACTCCACTTTCATTCCATTCCATTGGATTCAAAGTTTTGTTGTAAATCCATGAGGCTCTGTTAAAACTTTAATGGATGTAACAGACTGTTCTTTTTATGAAATGAGTAGAGAGATTCCATTTTATATATATAGTTCCAGAGAGCTAGGCTCGTGGGTTAGGGCCCAACCCATGTACCTCAACTTCTCTGTTATTTCCATTCTTTTCTTTCATGCCATTTAGCTAGTTTTTCTTTTGAACATTTAGCAAGTTTCCTAGGATTTTTATTGATGTTTTACTTCACTTCATGTTGCCTTTTGTTGTAGATTTAATTTTCTTACAATGTGGTAGAATAGTGATAAACTCCATAAAGTTGTGAGGTCAGCCTTCCCCTCTTATTACGGCGAAAAAAGGAGTCATACAAACCAAGACCGTATTTGTCACATGTCGGCCCCCCATTTAAATTTTGGCCAAAGTCTCTTCTTTCCCCTTTATCGTTGCCTTTCCCGGGCAGACACGGCAAAGAAGTACAAAATCCTTTCTTTAAAGTCATATAAGGCCTAGCTCCTTTCTCCCCTAGCTCCGCGCCTCCTTTCATCCATATAGCCAAGCGCTGCCCCTTAGAGCGTTTATCGCAAATCGCATGATCGCACTATCGTATTTTCTTCCCCATCGCAAAAGCGCAGTTTCTCGTTCATGTCATTTTCCGGCATCGAATTTTTCTTTTTGGCGATCCGTGCTCGACCGGTCACGCCCCTCACATAGCGCAGAGCGCAGATTCTGGTTATTCCATCGCTCCCTCCATCGCATTTTCTCCACCCATGAATTTGCGATGTGCGCTATGGGTCCCACTTCCACAGCCTTTGCTCCATTGTTTTGTCACGTTTTTCTTTGTAACTCCCACGAAAGTTAATTTCTGAGTCTTGGTGCCATTAGCATCGTTTCACCATTCTTCGTCATCTGCCCACGTGTCATCCGTTGTTCCTTCCACTATGCACATATTTTGTTTATGTGTTGCGTTTTAGTGTTTCTGTTTGATGTCTTTTCCCCTTGCACTTATCATCCTCCCTTTGTATTACCTCATTTTCACTTCCTATTTCTCTGCTGTTCCTCTGTGTTTTTCGCCACCCCGCGTCATCTCATCATCCTCTCAAATCTGTTCCACCACTTCCATTAACCTCACTACGTCCACTCTCTCTGTGATTAGTTTTATTCAACAGGCTTTTGTTTTTGCAGGAACTTGTTGTGGAAACGAAGTGGGCGGAAAGGATCCGGGAGTCACTATGATGTGACCTCTATCAAGGAAAGATATTCCAATCTATAGAACCCTCCAGAGAAAATTAAAAAGGCACATTTGGGTGGATGAAAACATTAATGCAGCAGCAGATTATTAATGAAGGAGCGATGAATTCAGTGTCCGGCATGAAAAAGGTTTCAAATTTAAATTCAAAACCTGTAGATCGAAATTACCACGTATAGAAGCACGCGCCTCAAGGTTTAATTGTCGCAGATCTGCCTCCTCTGGCAAAGAGCCGAATATCTACATATTTTATTATTTATGTCTTGTTTGTAAGCAGATTTTCATTCCCAGCATTCATTTCCGGAAATAAGTCATAAAGTACAGTCATTTATGTTCAGTCATTCATAGTGTGGGCGTGAATGTTTTCCGCCATCTGATTCAAAATAAGTCATTAAATGTTTTCCATCTACCTCCTTCTCTAGAATTCTCTATCCCTTCTATAAAAGCTGAAAAGAAAGACATTGTAGGGGTTCCAGATTTCTATCAGCAAGTTGTGTAGTGAAAAGGATTTTGTATACATTTTGTAATATTTCGGTATGAAGGTTCAGAGCCCGTAGGGTCTCAGTGAGGAGGAGTTATAACTGTAATGAGGATTCTGGTCTTTGGTATCTCGCAGTATGTAATCTTCTCTTATGTGTTAATACACTATCTTGTTTCATGCTATTTGTCTTCTTGTATCATGTTCTAGAATGCGAGCGGCTCACTAGTTTGCAGGAAGGATTCATCCTTGTTGATGCCCTTTCTGGAAATAGTCAAGCGCTTTAAATAGGCCTAGTCATGATATACTGTTCCATGTTCACCTCATCCATATTTTCTGCTATATTAGTTGCTTGAGGGGGGTGCTTTTAAAACGCCATTGTCATACAAGGATTCATAAATTGGTATGCCCTTATATGGTTCTGTTGTGTATCTGGGTATCAGTCTCATGTTAACTAATATCTTCTTTATGTTTCCTCACTGCACTCACTTCCTGATATTTGATTTCTGTGATATATTATTTGAATTGGCCCTCTTTACAGTAAGCTGTCTCTTAACTGTCTGATGCCTTTGTATTGGAGTTTTACATGATGTCCCTACACTATTCTTATCTTTGTGTCAGCTTCTGAGAGAGTTTGGTCCCATTCAAAACTTATTTCCTTGTTTTACAAGAGATAGTAAGAGAGCTTTTGGATTGACAACCCAAGCTATATGAAGAGCTCCTTGCTATATTAAGATGTCCTAGGCACTGGTCTATGGCAACTCTAGACTGTCTCTAGGGGGTGACAAAATTTTCCACAACATCTTTCTGGCGCCGTTGCCGGAGAACGAATTCAAGAATATCAGTTTCCCTGGGTCTCGACAAATTATTTTCACTCTCTAATCAGGTGAGCACAGAGAGTTGAAGAGTTGCATATCTCTCACCTTGGCGACTCCACTGGTCTTTATTTGATAAATTTTATTGGTAGTCCTGGCTTCTCGAAAGCCACATTTGAGGTCAGATACATCTCAGTCAAAAACACCTTACGTGTCTGACCCAGAGAAGATCATTCATAAAAGAGTTTGGAAGGAGAGGAAGTCATCTCGTGCTGAAAACCCTAAATATTCCATTGAAGATTATCTGCCTTCTTCTTCTCAAGAAATCTCAGTAGAAAATCTCGACTCCACTGTTGTTTATTTGATAAATCTATTTGCAGTCCCGACTCTGTTGGGGAAGAAACAATAGCTTTGATTTGGCAAATCACTGTGGTGGACAGTAAAGATCTTAAACCATCCACCTGGCGATTCCACAGTTCCTGAATAATTAAAAGACCCCACTGGCAGAAGACTCTGAACTGGTTGAGAAGATCTAGTGATCATCTTTGCAGAAGCATGGATCCAAGCATGGATAGGGATACAAAGCTAGAGGCTTTGTATTATCAATTAAATGAATTAATAAAAAGGTTTGGTAAAGTGCAGGAGAGGTATAGCGCTAATATGAATGAGGATGATAATTATTTAGAACGGCCCATGCCTCTTCCAAAACAAGAGCAAAATCAAGACGTGGATAATGAGCAAGGCATTTATGATGTTTTAAAGCCCATGGAAGATGAAGAGGAAAGCAATCAGGAATTGCCTGAATTCTTGCCTATATCTTGTATTATGTTGGTCAGAGAATATCACGACCTAATAGAAAAAGTTAATAGGAAACGCTGCCTTGAAGAAGCAAGAGACCACATAGAAGAGGCAGAATGCGATGTAAAAGAAGAGGCTCAAGAGAACATCCCGCCTCCCAATCAGCTAGTACAAGAAAAGGAGAGCTGCTGCTCTTCTGCACAAAGGAACACAAAGTAATCATCCCCTTTGACAGAAGATGAGGTTGATCAGAAATTAAATCAGCAGTTCACCTCAGAAGTCTTTTACAGAACAGATTCCCTTGCTCACTCGTCCATTGAGTTTGATAATTCGGATCCAGAAAGCTCCTCTGAGAATCAAGACGAAGAAAGACCTACCGAGAAACCGACAAGTTTGATTGGTGACATTGCTTATGATTGTGACTTTCATAATTATGATTTATTTGATGATGATTGTCTCCAAAGAAGTAGTGAACCCATCAGGCCTATCTATGACACTGATGGAGAAAGTTATGAAAGCATCAGTGATGAGTGTCATGTGATCGGTGATCAGCAGTCTTTCCTTTCAGAAGAAGAGGAGGAGAGAAAAGAAGAAGTCCTTGAGCAAGATGAAAATAATGAGCCTACTCTTGAAAAAGAGGAAGCAAAGGTACAAGCCCCTGCTCAAGAATACTTAGATCTTTTCACGGAGCTCAACACGTTAGAGCAGAGCATATCCGAGCCCCATGAGGACTCAACTGCCATATATGATGAGTCCTCCAGTTTAGAAAATGAAGAAAATGAGGGAGATTCTCTTTCTCAAGAGAGTCTTGTTCTTAATCCAGTGGAAGGAAAATAAATCCTGGTTGAAGCCTGCCTGCCTAATATACAAGACCAGGTATCTTTTCATGATCCTTATGCTCATTTTTTGCAAACATTTGAAGAAGGATCAAGGGTCTTTTCTCGCAGTATGTTGCCAGCAGAGAGAAAATTTTTCAAAGCTGTTGTTGCGAAACAAAAAAAAGAGATCCCACTGCCTTTCAAAATACAAGAAGAAGGTGATCAGGCTTTCGAGAGCCATATTGAAAATGCAGTGGAAAGTGCAAAAATCAAAGCTGCCCAGGATGAAGACAGCAGTGAGCAAAGTCAGTTCCAGATAAAAGAAGGGCTGGGCATAGGAATTGACAGCATCAGAAGACTAATGACGAAGATGCCTCGGAAAAAGTAGATGACAGCAAGAAAGAAAAGAAAATTTGGCAATGGAAAAACGAGAACAGAATGTGAAAGCATAGCTGGAGGCAAATTGCAGAATAAAATATGGAAACATGGAGGGGTACAACTGAAGAATAATGTAACCAATGGATGCCAGCAAAGCAAAGTATGGGACCCAGGAGGCGAAGACAGCCTGGTGTATTATATTGTACATTAGTTTTCTTTTGTTTTATCATTATTTTAATAAGGAATGGGTGCTAATGAGTTTTGAAGAAAATGCAAGGGGATTGTAGAATAAAATTCACATACAGGAGGGTCTGAGGTCTGCGTGTTCTCGACATGTCCGAGGACGAACATGCCGTCCCCAGATGGAGCCAATGTTGTACAACTCAGCCCCCCCATTTAAATTTTGGCCAAAGTCTCTTCTTTCCCCTTTATCGTTGCCCTTTCCCGAGCCGGAATACATTAAAAAAGGCTAAAATCCGCTCTGTAAAGTCATATAAGGCCTAGCTCCTTTCTCCCCTAGCTCCGTGCCTCCTTTCATCCATATAGCCAAGCGCTACCCCTTAGAACGTTTATCGCAAATCGCATGATCGCGCTATCGCATTTTCCTCCCCATCGCAAAAGCGCAGTTTCCCGTTTATGTTGTTTCCTGGCATCGCATTTTTTGTTTTTGTGATCCGCGCTCAACCGGTCACGCCCCTCGCATAGCGCAGAGCGCAGATTCCGGTTATTCCATCGCTCCCTACATCGCATTTTCTCCACTTGCTAATTTGCGATGTGCGCTCTGGGTCCCACTTCCAAAGCCTTTGCTCCATTGTTTTGTCATGTTTTTCTTTGTATCTCCCACGAAAGTTAATTTCTGAGTTTTGGTGCCGTTAGCATTGTTTCGCCATTTTTCGTCATCCATCCACGTGTCATCCGTTGTTCCTTCCACTATTCACATATTCTATTTATGTGTTGTGTTTTAGTGTCTCTGTTTGATGTTTTTGCCCCTTGCACTTATCATCGTCCCTTTGTATTACCCCATTTTCACTTCCTATTTCTTTCCTCTGTAATTTTTGCCATCCCGCGTCATCTCATCATCCTCTCAAATCTGTGCCACCACTTCCATTAACCTCACTACGTCCACTCTCTCTGTGAATAGTCTTATTCAGCAGGCTTTTGTTTATTGCAGGAACTTGTTGTGGGAATGAAGTTGGCGGAAAGGATCCGGGAGCC
This sequence comes from Pinus albicaulis, assembly GCA_034641835.2. Classification (NCBI taxonomy): domain Eukaryota; kingdom Viridiplantae; phylum Streptophyta; class Pinopsida; order Pinales; family Pinaceae; genus Pinus; species Pinus albicaulis. The sequence goes on from CM076579.1 coordinate 130,777,342, forward strand.
ACTATGATGTGACCCCCATCGAAGAAAGATATTTTGATCTATAGAACTCTCCAGAGAATCAAAAGGGCACATTTGGGCGGATGAAAGCATTAATGTAGCAGCAGATTATTAATGAAGGAGCAATGAATTCAATGTCCGTCATGAAAAAGGTTTCAAATTTAAATTCAAAACCTGTAGATCGAAAGTACCACGTACAAAAGCAGGCGCCTCAAGGTTTAATTGCCGCAGATCTTCCTCCTCCAGCAAAGAGCCGAATATCTACATATTTTACTATTTATGTCTTGTTTATAAGCAGATTTTCATTCCCAGCATTCATTTCCGGAAATAAGTCTTAAAGTACAGTCATTTATGTTCAGTCATTCATAGTGTAGGCACGAATGTTTTCCGCCATCTGATTCAAAATAAGTCATTAAATGTTTTCCATCTACCTCCTTCTCTAGAATTCTCTATCCCTTCTATAAAAGATGAAAAGAAAGACATTGTAAGGGTTCCAGATTTCTATCAGCAAACTGTGCAGAGAAAAGGCTTTTGTATACATTTTGTAATATCCCCGTATGAAGGTTCAGAGCCCGTGGGGTCTCAGTGAGGAGGAGTTATAACTGTAATGAGGATTCTGGTCTTTGGTATCTCACAGTATGTAATTTCTCTTATGTGTTAATACAATATCTCATTTCATGCTCTTTATCTTCTTGTATCATGTTCTAGAATGCGAGTGGCTCACTAGTTTGCAGTAAGGATTCATCCTTGTTGGTGCCCTTTCTGGAATTAGTCAAGCGCTTTAAATAGGCCTAGTCATGATATACTGTTCCATGTTCACCTCATCCATATTTTCTGCTATATTAGTTGCTTGAGGAGGGTGCTTTTAAAATGCCATTGTCATATAAGGATTCATAAATTAATATGCCCTTATGTGGTTCTGTTGTGTATCTGGGTATCAGTCTCATGTTAACTAATATCTTCTCTATGTTTCCTCACTGCACTCACTTCTTGATATTTGATTTCTGTGATATATTATTTGAGCTGGCCCTCTTTACAGTAAGTTGTCTCTTAACTGTCTGATGCCTTTATATTGGAGTTTTGCATAATGTCCCTACACTATTCTTATCTTTGTATCAGCTTCTGAGAGAGATTGGTCCCATTCAAAACTAATTTCCTTGTTCAAACAAGAGATAGTAAGTGAACTCTTGGACTGACAATCCAAACTATATGAAGAGCTCCTTGCTATATTAAGATGTCCTAGGCACTGGTCTATGGCAACTCTAGACTGTCTCTAGGGGGTGACAAAATTGTCCACAACAGCAACTTGCTTCTTTATAATTGAAACCACATGTTCCTCCTGAATAGATGTTTCATCATTATGTGCAGAGGCAGTGTCCTCTTTAACATCTTCTGTTATGAAACCAACTCCAAAAATAGAAGAAAAGGGAGATCAATGCCTTCGAAATAAGCCACTTCGAGGTGGCAACCTCCTTTACATTACATAAATGAAAAATTATTGGATGATACAAATGACAAAACCTCCTTCTATATATAGGATTCCATGGGGTCACAATATAATCCTAGCCGACATAACAATAATAATTTAAGGGCACAATAATAACAATACTGGGGTTACTGGGGTATAACAATAACAATAAGGGGGTTACACTAACAACAATAAGGGACTATACTAGTAATATAGGGACCTAACATGCCCCTCTCCTTCAAAAAAGTGTTGTCCTCAATGCTTGAGTAGCTCTGGATGCTTCTGTATAAAATTCTCATCCTCCCATGTAGAATCTTCAGTGGGTAAGTGATGGGCCTCTAAATTAGACATAAATTAAGGCCCATCTAATCTTTCTTAGGCCCATCTACCTCTCTTATGCACATAAAAGGATATATTAAATCTATCCTTCTGCACTTAAAAATGTTTTATTATGATTTTATATTTTCTTAGGAAGGTTTAAAGGTAATTTCATATCTATGCCTAATATTGTTTATTTTTGTAGAATATTGTGAGAATATTGGGCAGATTGCGCAGATTTGGAGGAGGAGATGATTTAGGGGCTTTCTCCCTACCACTGGAAGATCAAGATTGGAGAATAAATGAGCCCAATGTCAGGAAATTATGGAGAAACCTTGGAGATATTCAAGGGGGTTGTCTACCCTCCTTAACTATCAAAGGCAACCAAGCCAACTGAAGACGAAGTGCACTCAATTGATGGTTTACTTGGAGTCAAAGTGGACTCAATCACTATGTTTTAGGGAGCTTTTGGTAGCTGCCCTTTAGGATAAATAAAGTTGATCAAGATCTAATTAGGGGACTTACATTCCACTCCACTTCCATTCCATTCCATTGGATTGAAAGTTTTGTTGTAAAGCCATAAGGCTCTATTAAAACTTTGATGGATGTAACAAACTATTCTTTTTATGAAATGAGTAGAGAGATTCCATTTAATTGATCTAGTTCCAAAGAGTTGGGCTCGTTGGTTAGGGCCCAACCCATTTACCTCAGCTTCTATGTTATTTCCATTCTTTTCTTTCGTGTCATTTAGCTAGTTTTCCTTCTGAACATTTAGCTATTTTGCTGGTATTTTTATTGATGTTTTAGTTCACTTCCTATTATCTTTTGTTGTAGATTTAATCTACTTACAGAGTGGTAGAATAGTGATAAACTCCATAAAGCTGTGAGGTCAGCCTTCCCTTCTTATTGGCAAAAAAGGAGGTCTCTAGGCAAGACCCAAGTTCAGGATAGAGGCCAACAAGGTTTCTGCATTAGTCTAGCACAACGCCAGCATTTTCACACTACTCCAAGGAGCAGAGAATCTCACCCGAGGCATGTCATGACCTTAGTAAGGTTAGGAGATAGATCATGTACCATATGTTTACAACCATGAAGAACAACTAAAAGAACTTGAAACAACAAACATATCTCACTACTATGTATACGCTATTACTCATCAAGCATGTTCAGGATGCTGAATTAAAATTTAAAACGGGGCATACATTCATAGTTAGCAAATGATTAACACTCAACTCATAACATTAAGCACAACAATAACCATATTTCATTATCAATATCAAAACAATATACATCACTCCACAGAGTCTATTACAATGTGATTCAGTACAACAGAGATCTCACAGAGCTCTCCTATGGCTCTGCTCTCTCTCTCTTGGCCCTCTATCGTACTAAATAACTCATCTACGACGGCTGATTTCCTATTTTTTCTTCCGCCAACGTGACTGTCAGTATTTCCTCTTTTCTTGCTCCACTGCTTGTTTCTTCTTCTTGATTACTGGGAGTTCTGTTGATTGTCCTTGTCTCCCATATCTGCCATCTGCACCGTTCTCCGCAACTGCCGCGCCACCTATTTTCTAGCTATCCGCAACCGTGACAGTTGTTGGGTACCAAATCTGTATACTTTTCTCTCCCATTTTCGCCCACCTTTCTAACTCTTTGTGTCATTAATTTTTCTAAAACACACAAGGTAAACCCCTTTCCTTTATCTTACATGGAATATTTGATTAATGAAGTAATAGTTGTGGAGGTTTTACCTTTGCATGTATTAACTCCGGTATTTTCCCAGATTTGGAAAAAGTAAAAGATTACAGTTGCGAGCCATGGAGCAACTCCTAATTTCCAACGTTATCTCAACCTGCTGCAACAGCGCAACAGACTCCGTCTTACCCCAGCGCTATTTCAGGTTTTTCATGGTTTCTTTTTGGCAACTAGCTTGTTGTTGTAACAAATTGTATAATTGTAGATATTTAGTTGTTAAAGGAAATCTATGATTTCCTGAACATTTGTATAAAGAGGGCCTTCAGGATGTGAATCGAAGTTAAGCAAGAAGACATAGATGTTGTAACAGAAGCATTTCTCTAATTAATTGAATGCACAATATTTTGTTATCCCACCTGTAAGATGTGAGTTGCCACAGCCCTGATCAGAGAGTTGGGCCCACTCTTCTGATCAGGTGTTGCATTATCTTTCTTTTTTTTGATTTCATATTTCAATTTGGTTTTGTAATTTTTGTTCTAGTATAATTCTGCAATTGTTGTGAATGCCTTTTTAATTCTACAATCCATTCTAATTGTTGTTACAGTATTTTATATATTCATTAATTGAAGCCTATGATTCAATAGCAGGTTATGTGATTGCTCTTGCATATACTGTGCGAGTTAGTCTTGAAATAACTAACGCCCCCGGGTTGATAATTTACGTGAAAAAAGGGTTTGAATATTTGTTCACATCTCGACACCAACATTTTGGCGTCTTTGCCGGGGAAGGCTAACAAGGTGTAAGAACATGATCTGCAGTTGGTCTAAGGGTCGATCTCTCGTCTTGGGGAGGGAATTTATTGCCCTACTTAGAGTCCTAAGCGTAGTGTTCTATTTTTTCGCTTTTTATTGTTTTTTTAGAATTGATCTCTCGTCTTGGGGAGGGCATCCATTACCCTGATCTAAGTCCTGAGCATAGCGTGTTGTTTTTCCTTGCTTTGCTTTTTCATTAGAACTGATCTCTCGTCTTAGGGAGGGTATTTGTTACCCTGCTCTAAGTCCTGAGCATAGTTTTCATCTTTTCTCTTTATTTATTTATTTATTTATTTTCTCTGAAAGGGCCAACTTCTCGTCCTGGGGAGGGTATTTGATTACCCTACTTCAAGTCCTGAAATTTGATTTTCTTTTAGTTTATTTGATTTTCTATTTGAACCTACTCTCTCGTCCCGGGGGGGAAAGTTATCTGTCCTGCTCCGAGTCCTCAGCACTTTTCTTATTTTGATGACTTCTTCTCACCAATTGTATGAACAAATATCTGAATAAGAGGGGCAGAGGAAGACCCCCAAAGAAAGGAATCGATATGGGGAGGAAGACGTATATCCAGGAGATCATCGAAAGGCTAAATCTGAAGCATCCTCTCATGCTGCTCTCAGGGTAAGGGTTCAGACGAAGTCTGAAGGGCAGTCGGTTGAACAGCCAGTGCCAGCCACGGTACCAAAGGAAATTCTTTTGACGGTGGAAGAAGTAATAAATAAGGTATCGGTGGAGGAGACATCCCTGCTGTCAGCAAAAGGGGAAGAAATAACAAGAATAGGGTCGAAAGAACTGAGTAATTCCAATTGGGAAGATGAACCTCCAAAAGGGTTTTCATCACCGAGAGACCAAGGGAGTGTTGTAAAGCCTCCTACAATCGAATTAAGAAATTCCAATTTGGAAAGAGAGTTCCTAAAGTATTTTGCATCACCAAGGGACCAGCAGAGTGCGGTGAAACCTCCTACAGTCGAATCACCCCAAGTACCAATCACAGAACCAGTTGAAATCCCAAGTGAGTATTGGAGAATATTTATGGCACCTACAAGTTCTTCTATTGATTTTCCAATTGGAAACATTATAGGTGATGCACCGATGAAGCCCATTCCCTTAACAGCTCTGCCTAATTTTCACGGGCTTTCTTCTGAAGACCCTAATACATTCCTCTTCGAATTTGACATTGTTTGTCGAGGGTATGATTATATCACCAATGCTGAGAAACTAAAAATATTTCCTACTACCTTAAAAGGGATAGCCCTGCGATGGTTCATGGGTTTACGAGGAAGGAGTATTTCCTCATGGGATGCGATGAAAGAAGTATTTTTGGAGAAATACCAGGATTGCTGTAAATCCAGTGACATTAAGGAGGAAATATTTAAGTTTGTACAGAAAGAGGATGAGAACATGGAAGACTATGTGGAACGATACAAATATATATTGCAGAGATCAGGGCATAGTGACCTGGATAAAGATATTATGAAAATCATCCTTCTCCGGGCATTGAGGAAAGATTCCCTGGAACTTTTGAACACAGTAGGAAAGGTGGATGTTTCAAAAGAAGAATTTGACACCATCTGTGACTTGTTCATTTAGTGTTCATGAGGGGCTGCAAAGAGTGGACAAGGAATTCAGTCATTAAAGACTTCTGGTGGAGGGGTTACAAAGGCAGAAATCAGAAACCTACTGGATAACTTAAGGACTGATATCCTGAGCACATTATCTGCCTAGATGGAAACTCTGCAAGAAAAATAGAAACAAATAGAGTTGGAGAAGACTATGGCTATATTCTTCCCATAGTGCAGAAAGAAGCATCCTTTGAAAGAATGCCCATTAAACACAATGCAAGCTTGTGCAATCTGTGAGCAGACTTATGTGACTAGCTCGTGCCCTTCCTTGCCAGGACTGAAGGCAGTTTTTCAAGGGGCAAGTGAATAAAATGTGGTAGATCAATTGTACTTCATGGGGCCGAAAAAGCCATGGCAACCTCAACCACTAGCTATGAATCCAGGTATGCCTCAGGACCCATCTTATTATTTTTATAATTTTAATATGGGTCCCCAGTCTGAACCTTTCTCACATATGTGGTCTCAATATCAATACCCTCCTGGCAAAAATGGGTTCCCCAGACCAGTTCGAACCCTTCATGGAATCAGAATTGGTGTGGACCCTCTCCTACTAGTTAGTTTCCCCAATCTATGCCTCTACAACAATTTCAATTACCCTCCAATGTACCTCCAGGTAACCCATCCCTTCAACCCCAGCTTCCTATCCAGTCGAATTTTAATCCTAATAATAAAGGGGTCCAACAAACAGATACTCTTAACCTTCTATCTTATAGCATTTCTACCGCAGGACTTAATGAGATAAACTTACGATCTAGGCGGGTAGCAAATGCTCCCACTTCACCTATTATCATAGAACAGATTGACAGTGCAGTTATAGAACCAGAACAAAGGACAGTTGGGGATAAACCAGACCAGAACATGACAAACTAAACACCTCTCCAACCTATTCTTAACCAGGGTCGTCGACTCACCCCACCATATCCTGAAAGATTAACCCTGAACAAACAAAACCCTCAAGCAGAGTTTGACTTCGGTGGGGAATTGAAAATTCTTTTTTGTCAAAATACCCCTACTACAGGCTATGAGGGATGTACCTATATATGTAAAAAATATCAAAGATTACTACTCTAAGAAACCAAGGGATCCGCTAACCATTCATGTGATGGGTAGACTATCTGACATCATTTTAGGAAAGACCATGTCTGTAAAATATGGAGACCCAGGAAACCCAATTCTAACAGTATAAATCAATGGGGTTGAAATCCCAAATGTACTGGTGGATTTGGGTGCTACCATAAATATTATTACCTCCGAAACAATGAATACATTAGCTCTTGGAAATATTAAGCCAACCCCTACTATCTTGGAACTAGCAGATAGGTCTACAATTAAAACGGTAGGGAAATTGGAATATGTGACTATTTTGGTGGATTCATAGCACTACCCTGTGGACCTCCTTGTATTACAGACACGATCCTCAGTTGGTGGTCACCCATTGATCTTGGGAAGACCTTGGCTCGCAACCGCAAACACTTACATAGGGTGTTGATCTGGGCATATGATTACATCAAATGGGATGGTTACAAAGAATCTTACTCTCTACCCTCCTGCAGAACCTATCCCATCTGAAAAATTATTAGCCAGTTAGAAACCTCTACCAATAGAAGATCCTGAACCTGAAAATGAAGAAGTTAGACCAATCCTCACTATTGCGTAGGCCCTTCAATTCAAAAGAGAAACCGAGGACGATGCCATTAACACTTTTATTAATGATCCCAGTTCTGTTTCCAATTCAACTCATCAAATTTTAGAATCTACTATGAGATATGAGACACAGGAAAACTTTGAACCAGAAGACGAAATTGAAGACATTCCTGTAACCTCACCATGATAGTATTCCGATTGAAATTGAACTAGGGAAAACGCTCAATATCAACCCCAATCTATCTGAATCCCAGACAAAGAAGCTTTTAAAAGTCCTTCAAGACCATCAGGAAGCCTTTTCCTGGGATTACACCGATATGAAGGGGATCCCTGCTAACTTATGTACTCATCATATTTATATTAAGGAAGATTTCTGCCCTGTGAGACAGCCCCAACGGAGAATGAATCTTGCTCTAAAGAACATTGTCAAAGAAGAATTACTAAAATTTATTGGATTTAGGTTTCATTTACCCCATCTAGGATAGCTAATGGGTATCTCCGCTAGTTATTATTCCTAAAAAGAATGGTAAATGGCGGATCTACGTAGATTACAGGGAGCTAAACAAGGCAACTAAAAAAGACCATTTCCCTTTTTCATTCATTGACCAAGTCCTAGACACCATGGTTGGAAAGAAGTTATTTTCCTTTGTAATGTTCCCAAATTTTAGCCTCAAAGCTAAATGGAACATTAGAGTTAGCAGCATCTCTAACCGATGAATAAATGGGTATAAAAGCCCATAAGCCTCCTAAGGAGGAATAAAAACACTCCAAGTGTGAAAGGGGACACTCTTTACAGCTTAATAAAACACCTCCATGTGTGAACAGGGATAACATCAAGTTGGTTCAGTCCACTTTGACTAAGTCAACAACGTAGTTGTGGAGGAGGAGGAATCAAAGAAGGAATAACGCAGTTTTGGAGGGAGATGAATCTTTGGATGGAGATGACCTAATTGAGTGGGGCCAAGGGCAAGAAAACTCATTTTTTATTTAAGGAAGAGGATGGCAGCATTATTCTTCATGTTTTAGATTGTTATTTTTTCTGCTCAGACTTTTTACTTTCTTTTGCTGCTTAGCAGGGTTGCAGTGTTGTTTAGCACCGGGTGTTCCCGAGCGGGAATCCCACCTATTTCCTTGAGGAGCCTCTTGGGAGAGTTTTCATTCATCATTCCACATCAATTTTTAGGCCAAGCTTCAGCCTACTTCATCAGCGCAGTTTCTGCAGGTTATTGTGCAGTGTTGCTGGGTGCAGCAGTGGAAGGGATTGGAATCCCACTTTCTGAGCTAGTTTCTCATTGGAGGAAGTTTCCCTTCACTTGAGAGATCTATTTGGAGAGGTCTACAGCTCATTTCATATCTATGGTAGCATACCACTCATTTCCTCAACATTCCCAGCGCTATTCCAGCCAGGGAATGCGTTATTTTTGGAGGCAGCTTCAGTAGAGGGTCTAGTGGCTCCGTTGTAGTGTTTTCTTGTGATTGAGAGGTCCAACCTTTCATGGAAGAAAGCCCTTGCGGGATATACATCATATCAGACATATTTTAGCCTTATACACTCTTATGCTTCAGTGTTGCAGTGATTATTCAGTAATTTTCTGAAGATCATATTTGTATGCGGAGTATATGACAAGAAACCCTTCTCGGGTTCTCTTGTATTTTGTATAAGGAGACTAGATCTCAGTTCTTAAGTATTATTGATTAATATATGAGTAGATATAATTTTTCTCCTATTTTCTAAGTTGAAACCCTCATAATATTGCACAATCCCTCTTATGTATAATTTTTGAGTAGCAGTGTCTGGGGTTTTTGGTCATTTTCAGCTACACTAGTGTGGGAGGTCTGTTTACCTCACCTAGTTTCATTTGTTTCTGATCTCCTCTTGGAATTAGATGCTATATGGATATATCTATGGGATCCAAGTGATTATTTTCATTTATATCGCATATATTTTTGAAAATGCTCTTTTTCTGGAAATGCATAGCTGAGCAGTCCATTTTTGGAATATCTTAAGATATTCCCATTACTGCTTATTTTCCCTGTTTTGGGATATTAAAGTGGTATTAGAGCTTAAATCTTGGCTCAGCCTATGGATCTCAGGCCATTATACTTTCAGGAGAGATGGACAGAAAGGAGAAGGCTCCATTATGTGAAAGAAGAAAGGAAGACAAGCTTACAAAGCTTCTTCCAAGATCTATGCAAAGCTTTCAAGGAGAGCTGAAAAAAAATAAGAATGGAGATGGGATCTCCAGAGGAGTTTGAATCTAGATTTGCACATGGTGAGTATGAGCATGCAGCTACACACCATGATGCACAGCATAGTCAAGTGCCCAAATCTATCTTGAGATGGATGAAAGGAGGAAGAATGCCTAAGAGAAGGACTCTTAGTGATTTGTTGCAGGAGTATGGATCTCAAACTGAGAGGTTTAGAGATCATACTGATTTCTAGGGGTTTTGCAAGATCCAAGTGGAGGAGATCAAGCAGCAGGATGCAGATAGATTTCTTCTATCTACTTTTGAAGGCTCACCTACATGTTCAGTAGTAGCTTGGGTGAAGGAGCTAGACTCCTATTTTCAGCACCACCATATTTCTGAAGGAGAGGCCATCAGAGTTGCAGCGCTGCATTTCAGAGGTAAGGCCCATGCATGGTGGATTTTTTAATCTTATTCTTTAAAAAATGCAAAAAGTTCCTCTTATACAAGATTCATTGAGACATTGGTGGGAAGGTTTTGTGAAGAACTTCCTAAGACACATGAGCAAGGAAAACTTGAGGGAACAAAAACCTTACATGTGATGGAGGAGACTCCACTTCATAAAACCAGGGGAGAAGCTGACATCTTGCATTACACACTGCTAGAGGCAATACCTCTAGTTCATATTCCTAAACAAGAGGGCATGGGGATCCCCTTTTCACAAGAGGATCCAATTTTTGCGAGGTTGCCAACACACATTGATGGAGTTGAGGGAAATAACGCTGTCACATCTAGAGTACATCCAATACATCATGCAAAGGGAAGAGGAGCACATGCTCTAACAGGAGGGATTCTTGTACCCTTGCAAGAAGTTCCCCAGGATCTCATACGTGGAGGTCCAAGCACAATCAGTGAGCAGCATGATTGTGCAGCATTGCAGCTGGAAGGAGGAGGTGGAGAGGAAGAGCAGCATCACTTGATGAGAGGCACGCACCCTTCTCTATTTCAGAAAGCTCATGCAAGGAAGAGGCAGACTGATTTGCGCTGTAAGGGCAGGTGCAAGGTTGCCCAACCATATGTGCAGTCTACTCTTGACATTGATGTCTCACTACATGGAGGCATTCCACCTGGGAGGCCACCTGATCTAGAGTTGATGAGAGACATCTTGCCTTTGGGTTCACCACTCTTGTATTTTGGAGAGGTGAAGAGTTTGGAGGAAGACTTTGACATGGGGGATGTCAAAGTAGTAGGAAGCAGCATGAGGAGAGCTTCACATGCTAGATCACCAGCGCTGTCTCTTAGGAAGGTTGATCCTTATTGGAGATCTCAGCTCTTAGTAGAGTAATCCAAGGATCTTGGTGCATGCATGATTCTCGATGACTCAGATATAGATGATGAGTGTGTGGTAGATGATGTGGTCATCTATTCACATGGCAGAGTCTTCTTGACTAGAGCTTCTAGTTTGAAGGAGAAGGTTCTACTTGCAACACATGAGGACTTCCTTTCCATGCATTGTGATGCATATCTTTCTTTTGCAGAGGGATTCACTTGGGAGGGTAGCCAGCATAACATATTTCAGCATATGGAGAGATGCATAGCCTGGATGGTGATAGATAGGAGGTCACAACCACTTCCCTACTCATTGGAGGTGAGGGAAAGATTCCAGTTGAGCCATTTCAGCTAAAGGTCTCAAGTACATGATGGAGGAGGTATAATTTCACATTTTGTATTGTACTTCTTTCCCTTGTTTGAGCAGCATGATGTATCAAGAAGAATTATCTCTTCTTGCATATTGTATAATGATGTACTTGCAGCTACTTGTAGCATTGATTTTGGCTATCTTTTTGGTGGTTTGTGGGGGGAGCCACATGATTCTTGGTGTGCACCATTGACACCATATTGTAACTTCATGTTTTCATCTTATGAGATGACTGTGGTAGCAAACAAGTGGCTGGTGAAGCACTTTTTATTTCTTATTTTGATGCAGTCAAGGGATGCACTGCATTGGTTCCATGAGTGGAACTATGATTCACTCTTCGGTTGTCACTTGGCAACTTGTTCTCATTGTACTTTGCCTCCATATATTTCTGATATGTTTATGTTCATGGGGAGCTTTGTTTGGAGAGTGGGCTTGAGATTGAAGATGCCCATTGGGAACATGATTCTTCCCACTTTACATGTTGTACATTTCAGGAGGAACCATGGGCAAACCATGATTGCCACATAACACTTTTTTCCTTCTTGTGGGAGGAACCACTTGAAGAACTTGAGGAGGCACTTCATGGTTGAATTGTTTGATGGGGGAGCTTGGGCCATTCATGGAGGCCATGTTATTTCAGCCCAAGGATAGAGGCAGCCACATGTTTACCATAAATGGAGAGAGAAACCATTTAGATGGTAGAATCCAATCTCTCCATGCATCCCCAACACATTGTACAAAACCGGGGTCGACAATTCTTTTGATGAGCTACCTAGGATGGCTCATGTCATTTGGATGATAGCATGGGTGAGGGAGGCACTCATTCACGATGTTTGTCATCACTCCTAATTTTTGCAGGCCATTGGACAGCAAGCAAGTTTCCATTAACACTTTCCACCTTTGATTGATGTAGACCATTTGGTTTTGCACCCTTGGGAGGAAACATTGGATGATAGTTTTATTGTAGATTATCTTGATGCAGTGGTGGAGGCTATTGATGGGAAGCCACAAGAGGAGGAGGGGAGAAATTTTGCTCTCCCTATACATTTTCTTGAGGACAAGCAAATATTTTGGAGGGGAGGACTGTAATGTTCCCAAATTTTAGCCTCAAAGCTAAATGGAACATTAGAGTTAGAAGCATCTCTAACCGATGAATAAATGGGTAGAAAAGCGCATAAGTCTCCTAAGGAGGAATAAAAACACTCCAAGTGTGAAATGGGACACTATTTATAGCTTAATAAAACACCTCCATGTGTGAACAGGGATAATATCAAGTTGGTTCAGTCCACTTTGACTAAGTCAACAACGCAGTTGTGGAGGAGGAGGAATCAAAGAAGGAATAACGTAGTTTTGGAGGGAGATGAATCTTCGGATGGAGATGACCTAATTGAGTGGGGAAAAGGGAAATAAAACTCATGTTTTATTTAAGGAAGAGGATGGAAACATTATTATTCATGTTTTAGATTGTTATTTTTGTCTGCTCAGACTTTTTGCTTCCTTTTGCTGCTTAGCAGGGTTGCAGTGTTGTTTAGCACTGGGTGTTCCCGAGTGGGAATCCCACCTCTTTCCTTGAGGAGCCTCTTGGGAAAGTTTGCATTCATCATTCCACATCAGGTTTTTAGGCCAAGCTTCAGCCTACTTCATCAGCACAGTTTCTACAGGTTATTGTGCAGTGTTGTTGGGTGTAGCAGTGGAAGGGATTGGAATCCTGCTTTCTAAGCTAGTTTCTCATTGGAGGAAGTTTCCCTTCACTTGAGAGATCTGTTTGGAGAGGTCTAGAGCTCATTTCAGATCTGTGGTAGTAGACCACTCATTTCCCCAACATTCCCAGCGCTGTTCCAGCTAGGGAATGCGTTATTTTTGGAGGCAGCTTCAGTAGAGGGTCTAGTGGCTCCGTTGCAGTGTTTTCTTGTGATTGAGAGGTCCAACCTTTCATGGGAGGAAACCCTTTCGGGATATACATCAGATCAGACATATTTCAGCCTTATACACTCTTATTCTTCAGTGTTGTAGTGATTATTCAGTAATTTTCTGAAGATCATATTTGTATGCAGAGTGTATGACAAGAAACACTTCCCGGGTTCTCTTGTATTTTGTATAAGGAGAGTAGATCTCAGTTCTTAAGTATTATTGATTAATATATGAGTATATATACTTGTTCTCCTATTTTTTGAGTTCAAACCCTCATAAGACTACGCAGTCCCTCTTATGTATAATTTCTGAGTAGCAATGTCTGGGGTTTTTGGTCATTTTTCAGCTACACTAGTGTGGGAGGTCTGTTTACCTCACCTAGTTTCATTTATTTCTGATCTCCTCTTGGACTTAGATGCTAGATGGATGTATATATGGGATCCAAGTGATTATTTTCATTTTTATGGCATATATTTCTAAAAATGTGTTTTTTCTGGAAATGCATAGCTGAGCAGTCCATTTTTGGAATATCTTAAGATATTCCCATTACTGCTTATTTTCCGTATTTTTGGATATTACATCCTTCCTAGATGGGTTTAGCGGGTATAACCAGATCCAGGTAGCCCCAAAAGACCAGGATAAAACAACTTTCACATGCCCATGGGGGACCTTTGCATACAGGGTCCTCCCATTTGGCCTGTGCAATGCTCCTGCAACCTTCCAGAGGGAAATTCTGGGAATTTTTTCTGATTTAGTCGATGACAGCGTTGAAATATATATGGATGATTTTACTCCATATGGAAACTCATTTGAAGAGGGATTGGCGAATCTGGAGAAAGTACTCAAAAGATGTAAGTAGACCCATGTATCTTTGAGTACAGTCAAATACCATATGATGAGGGAAGAAGGAATAGTATTGGGACATTTGCTCTTAGCCGCTAGAATTCGAGTTGATTCAGCCAAAGTAGAGGTAATATTACATTTCCCGGTACCCAAGACACCCACATAGGTACGTAGCTTTATTGGTTGTGCTGGTTATTACAGACGCTTTATAGAAAATTTTGCTAAAATAGCACATCCACCTTTTCAATTGCTAACAAAGGATGCAAAATTCTCGTGGACTGAAGACTATGAAGCAGCTTTCACGAAAATTAAGGGATTGATTTTCAAGGCTCCAATACTTTGAGGACCTGATTGGGCATTACCATTTCATATACATGCTGATGATTCTCAGACAATAGTAGGAGCTATTTTAGGACAGCAGGTAGACAAAACACCATATGCAATTTACTATGTCAGCAAGAATTTCATTCCTGCTAAATTGAATTACACGATGATGGAGAAAGAATTCCTGGCTGTCATTTATGCTATCAACAAGTTCTGGCACTACATCACCGGGTATCCTACTTTTGTACATATTGATCATGCAAAAATAAGGTATTTGATGGATAAACCTATCACTCCTGACCATATTACAAGGTGGTTGCTATTGCTTCAAGAATTTGATATCACAATAGTAGACAAACCAGGAAAAGATAATGTAGTTGTTGATTTTCTGTCTAGAATGGATAACAATGATGAATGCACACCTATAGAAGATGGTTTTTCCGATGAGCATCTTTTTGCAATTTCTACTAATCCTCTGTGGTATGCAGATATTTCTAACAATCTTACTGCAGGGAAGGTGCCTCATCATTTGTCATACAGGGAATAATGAAAAAATTATTCATTACAGTGCCCGATATTCTTGGATGGCAGGATACCTCTTTCATACAAGAGCCGATAAGCAGATTCGGCGTTGTGTATCTGAAGATGATATTTATGAAGTACTGAAGGTTGCCCATGATGGCCCTTGTGGGGGGAATTTTGCAGATAAAAGGACAGGCCATAAGGTGCTACAAATGGGATATTACTAGCCTTCTATCTTTAAGGATGCGCAGAATTATGTTTGGAGGTGTGATAGTTTCCAACGCAT
Organism: Pinus albicaulis; assembly: GCA_034641835.2. Classification (NCBI taxonomy): domain Eukaryota; kingdom Viridiplantae; phylum Streptophyta; class Pinopsida; order Pinales; family Pinaceae; genus Pinus; species Pinus albicaulis. The sequence continues at coordinate 130,792,673 of CM076579.1, forward strand.
GGGGCAGCGCGGTCGAGTAGATGAAAGGCCTTTGCAGGCACAGGTAGTCCTCAAACCTTTTGAGAAATGGGCTATCGACTTCATTGGACCCTTCAACCCACCCTCCAGCAAAAGGTTCGCATTTTTGTCTGTACAGATTACGTGACTAAGCGGGTAGAAGACAAAGCTGTTGCGAAAGCAACAGAGCAGGTGGTTTCAAATTTTCTATTTGAATAAATTTTGCTCGTTACGATACTCCAAGAGAGATTGTTTTAGATGGAGGCGCACAATTTACATCACACATGATAGCAAATCTTATGATGAAATATGGGGTCAAGCACGGGGTGACATCTCCATACCACCCCCAGGTGAATGGACAAGTGGAAAGCACAAATAATACATTGGAAAATATCTTGACAAAAACTGTGGCATACCATCGTCAAGATTGGGCTCAGAAGCTGCCTGAAGCTCTTTGGGCATACAAAACAACATGGCAGAACAAAAATGGATTTTCACCATTCGAGTTGTTTTATGGGAAATCCCTGTTGTTTCCAATAGAATTTGAAATCAGTATGCTCATAACAGCTCTTGAAGTTGGTTTAGATTTGTCAGATGCCTAGAAGCACCGACTGGCCCAGCTTAATGAACTAGATGAAATCCGTTCAATGGTTTTCCAGAGGACCACTACTATTCAGCAGCAGAGAATGAAATGGCACGATAAGTTTATGAAAAACAAGGTGTTTCATAGGGGAGACTAGGAATTACTTTATGACTCCCGTTTTAAGGATTTAAGGGAAAGCTTTGCACTCGTTGGATGGGACCTTACGAGGTGGACGTTGTATTTGATAATGGAACAATCAGGCTACTCACAATTGATGATACACGTGCTTCATTCATAGCAAATGGACATCGCCTGAGGTTATACCACCGCCCAGCCTCTAAGGATGCTTTCATCAAACATTTCTCTGAGAAATCTGGTTTGAAGGTTATCAGCGCAGAGAACTCTTCCTTTGCATCCTCGCTATATATATATATATATATATATATATTGTCACTATTTATTTTTTTGTCTTTTTGCAGGAGTTACTACTAAGGAGTAATGTTTTAGAATTTAAAATTTTTTCTAAGTATCGATGTTGTTACTTAGTTGCTTCTACTCATGATGTTGTTACTTGGTTGGTGCTACTCATGATGTTGTTACTTGGTTGCTGCTACTCACGATGTTATTACTCGGTCGCTGCTACTCATGATGTTGTTACTCAGTTGCTGCTACTCATGATGTTGTTAATCCTTAGTTTCTGCTACTCGATGTTGTTACTCCGGATGCTGCTACTCTTCATGTTGTTACTCTGGATGCTGCTACTCGTGATGTTGTTACTCCGAATGCTGCTACTCGATGTTGTTACTCCATATGCTACTACTCGTCATGTTGTTACTCCAGATGTTGTTACTCTGGATGCTGCTACTCGATGTTGTTACTCCAGATGCTCTTACTCTGGATGCTGCTAATCGATGTTGTTACTCCAGATGTTGTTACTATGGATGCTCCTACTCGTCATGCTGTTACTCCAGATGCTATTACTCTGGATGTTGCTACTTGTCATGTTGTTACTCTGGATGCTGCTACTCGATGTTGTTACTTCAGATGCTATTACTCCACTGCTCCTACTCGCGATGTTATTACTCCAGATGCTGCTACTCGCACTGCTGTTACTCGATCTGCATCATTACTGCATCGTTATTCTACCAACCGTCACTTCCTCCAGGTAGGCCGCCAGGTAACGTCTCCACTTGACTTTTATGGATTTAATTAAATATTCCATGTGAAGACATTAACGCCATAGATGACAACTTTTAAGTTGGGGGGAGGGGGGGGGGGGGTGCCGTCATAACTTAACGACGACGCAATGATGATTTCGAAAGTCATTTTTACAACTCCATGTGTGGTACACACTACGATCCTTACCATACTTTGTATAATCATTAAATACATATTGGGATCTGCAAAACGCATGTGATACGGACCGATCAGTCCTTTCCACTTCTTATGCAATAATTACTATTCCATTCATCGCACTTACCATATTTTTTCATGATTTTCCTCGTTTCCCGAGAATTACCATCTGTATTTACCGTTACTACCCCTCGTTTTTCACCATGCTGTTTTTCCAAATTTGGTACCCACCACTCCATCCAACAGCCTACTATTCCAGAGTGTTGTTATAGTCTCCACAGGATGGGCCGACTAGCTATGCGGCATGAACCTGAAAATACAATCTCGGTCCGCATTAATCCAGAGGTATGGCAAGTTTTTGTCGATGCAGGATGGGATATCTACTTTGATAGATTGCAAGGGTTTATTAAAGGAATCACAATGGAGTTTGCACTTCATTTGGATGAGAATTGCTCACGGGTCAGAGGATTGGAAATTCCTATCACAAAAGAATTAATTGCGGAAGTTAGCGGACTGAGACAACAAGGGCAACAGAGGTTTGCTCGGATAATTCCTCTCCCGGAGTTTCCCGAACTGTTATTGCAGGCAGGAGAAAGCGTCGTTCCATATGGGAGAGGTTATAAGCGCAAGTCTGTACAATATCCATGGAACGAAGTAGCAGGTTTTGTAATGAAATACATAACCTATGAAGGACGAGCCGCAACTTTGTTCAAGTATCATTTGAAAATTTTTACTCACCTTCGATTTCCACAGGCTTAGGTGCATTCCTTAATCATGCCTTTATTTCTATTAAAACAACTACAACACATGGCACAGTCTGCTCGGTGTTCACGCCAGATGCTGGTAGTTCTCTCCAATCACGGATTGGTTCGTTTACTGGTCATGCATGCAATAGTCAGATTTCTAGTTCCTTGGCCAGAACTCTATGAATCATCAAAATAAGAGATAGCAACTATCATTGTTGCTAAAGAAGAAGAACCAGTCTCTCCAGCTGGTTTAGCAGAGGAAGAACATTTCGAGGACATAGAATTAGACAAGGAAGAACCAGAAGAAATGGAGATGGAGATTGATCAGGAAGAACATGAAGAAATTGGCATAGATGAGACAATTGGTGATACAGTCGAGGCTACCACACAAGAACCATCCTTGCCTGACGAACCCATAGATGAAGGAATTATGGATATAATGCACGAGGTTGAGATTTTTTTACAGTAATCAACTTTCGTTAATGAAGAACATGAAGGTGGAACATCAGATAGAGGGATGGCAAGTGATGTTGTTTTTCAAGAAACAACATCACCTGGCCAAGCAGATATGAATATTGAAATAAGTGGGGGTGTTACACAAGAACCACCCCCGATTTAGCCAGAATAGGGAGATAGAGAAGAAGTAATCCGCGAAGTCGGCACTGTTCCACAAGAACTAGTGTCGACCGCAGGAGAGGAAGAAATGCATGGAGAACAGGAAGATAGAGGAGAAATGACCCACGAAGTCGATACTGTCCCATAAGAACCAGGATCGACTGCAGGTGAGGAAGTAATGCACGAAGGGCAAGAGGACAAAAAGGAAATGATCCTCGAAATCGACGTTGTTCCACAAGAACCAACGTCGACTCCGACTAAAGTAGAAGTGCATGGAAGTCCGGCCCAAGTTGGAAATAAGGATGACGAAGCTATTCCCCGTTCTCCATTTCAGTCTATGATGCCTAGAGGGGCGAAGGGATTGCGCTCATACAAATGATTAATGGAGGAAATATTTGTTCCACCAGTGCTTAAGTTCGTCGACCAAGGGAAGGACATGGCCAATATCGGCCCAGTAATTGTTGAATCTCAGCAAGAGCACCCAAAGGCTCACAAGGGAGACGAAATTCCTATGGAAACACTGGAACACAGGATGGTCAATGGAAGTGCTGAACAAGCAAAAAAATTCCCTGAGGTAAATGTAGAAGAAAATGCCCCTGAAGACAGGGAGCCCAACCAGAAAGACCTGGCAGAAAAACTAGTTGATAATACCGACAACATTCCACCACCTCCTGAGCCTGTTACAGGCCTGGGAGATGAATTTATTGTCAAACATGAGTGGATTGAACAGTGTGAGAAAAGAATATTACCTCTCAAGAAAAGGTATCAGCTGTAGTTCAATGAAACAATGCAATTAAAGAAGGAAGTTCGGGAGCTCAAGAGTAAAGTTTCCCGATTGAAGAAGAAGGTAAAAGTTAAACAAGTGGAATATAGTTAAACCAAAAATTGAGGTCTCCTCCACAGCTACACAGACTGGTCCGATCGAATAGTTGTTTGAAATCTAGGAATTCTTCATGGCTGCTAAAATCCAGAGATGGAAGTCTGTTGCGAATGGACATAAGAAGGAGACAATGCGAGTTCGAGAACAGGATGCCGGGATCGTTACAGGATACATAGACCAGTTGGATAAAGCGCAAAAAAGGCAAGAAAAACAAAAGACCAAGATCGAGGAGTTAGAAGAACAAGTGCAGTTGTTGCAATAAGACAAGGAGAAGATGTTTTCCCTGGTACAACAGGTAATGGCCTGTAGACCTCCCGCACATAGCTATGCCTTATTCCTTCATGAACAATTTATTTTATTTTGCCTTGAGAGTATATATAAGGAAATTTGTCACAAGATTGAGGATCCAATCCAGTTTCTCCGTGTCTTGAAAATTCATGATATCATAGGACAACACTTAATGTGTGAGCTCTACATGCATGGTTACTTCTTAAGGCATGATCAGGCCTTCAACCCCGTTCCATTCATGGGGGACATTCATTTAAGAGATTTCGCCTCCTACCCCATCAATCAGATTAAATGGAGAAAGGCCTATGATACGTTTGAGGAAAACGAAGTCACCAGGCCCCTAATGATGAGAAGGGAGCATGGCCAGGCAGCCAATATTTATAACAAGCATTTTATTTTTCTACAGATCGAGGGGCATAGAGGACATATTTTGACTACCGAGAAATGGTGTGCTGACCTCTGTTTCAGATAGATAATAACTTTCTGAGATGAAGCACTGGACAATTGTCAAAGGAGGTGGATGTTGTCATCTTCAGCCGTCAGAAGTCGAGTGCCACGTTTTGTGGCATGCACTCAGACTTGTGGGGTCAGGTGGATGGGGCTGAGGTTCCAGTTTCCCCTTATTTGGCTGCCAGCAGAGAAATATACTCCTGCATACAACGTTGACCTAGACTGGTGGAAGGATGTTGTTTTGACAAAAGGTTATAAACACCCTGGGATAGAGATGGTCGAAGAATATGATCTCACATAACTTCATGTCAGCCACAGTCAATCCAACTAGGACTCTGAGGAGACGACAAGCTGCATGAGGACATGCAGATAGACCAGTTGGGGGGACATGTTGGGTACCAAATATGTATACTTTTCTCTCCCATTTCACCCACCTTTCTATCTCTTTGTATCATTAATTGTTCTAAAACACACAAGGTAAACCCCTTTCCTTTATCTTACATGGAACATTTGATTAATGAAGTAATAGTCATGGAGGTTTTACCTTTCCAAGTATTAACTCTGGTATTTTCACAGATTTGGCAAAAGTAAAGGGATTACAGCTGTGAGCCACGGAGAAAATCCTAATTTCCAGCATTATCTTAACCTGTTGCAATAGCGCAACAGACTCCATCTTACCCCAGTGATATTTCAACCTTTTCATGGTTTCTTTTTGGCAACTAGGTTTTTGTTGTAACGAATTGTATAATTGTAGATATTTAGTTGTTAAAGGAAATCTACGATTTCCTGAACATTTGTATAAAGAGGGCGTTCGGGCTGTGAATCGAAGTTAAGAAAGAAGACATAGATTATGTAACAGAAGCATTTATCTAATTCATTGAATGCACAATATTTTGTTGTCCCACCTGTAAGCTGTGAGTTGTCACAGCCTTTATCAGAGAGTTGGGCCCACTCTTCTGATCAGGTGCTACATTATCTTTCTTTTTGTTGATTTCATATTTCAGTTTGGTTTTGTAACTGTTATTCCAGTATAATTCTATAATTGTTGTGAATGCCTTTTTAATTCTGCATTCCATTCTAATTGATGTTACAGTAGTTTGTCTGTTCATTAATTGAAGCCTCTGATTCAATAGCAGGTTATGTGATTGCTCTTGCACATACTTTGCACGTTTGTCTTGAAATAACTAACGCCCCCAAGTTGATAATTTATGTGGAAAAAGGGTTTGAATATTTGTTCACATCTAGACACCAACAATAGCTCCATGTCTACCTTGATTGTGCTCCGCCACCTATTCTCCGCAACTCAAAACTATTTCTTTTTCAAAACAAAGGCCCCAACAGGCTCTGACCACACGCTATTGACTCATCCCGAGTCAATCTTTTCTTACTACCGCAGCTTCCGTAAGTTTGTTGGCTTCTAAGGCTGACTTTGTCTTGTTTGTTTCTTCACTCTGTCCAAACAAAGGCCCCAACTATGGAACCTTTCTCAATGCTAAATAATTGAGTTCTAAAAACTCGATGATTGCCTATTGCTATTCTCTAATTAGCTGTTCGGTTTCGGTGGCAACTCTTTCAACCTCAATTTCACTTGCCACTAGCGGCAGCTTGCTAAATACTTCTTGTATCTTTGGCCTGCTTCGGCCACCATCTGTTGTATTGCCTATGCTTTCTGATTGACTAGTTGCCTTAGCTCTCTGCGGACCTGCTTTGTGGTAATAGAGAGCTCCTTTATCTTCTTTATTTTGATTTCCAGCACCTCTGCTTCGTTGTACAGCTGAGTTATGCTGACTGGATCAATGGCTTCTTTGATCTCTTGTCAAATTTGTTGAAGTTGTGCCGAGATATTTTGGGCTTTCATGGTTATAGAGTTAGAGCAATCATGTAAATGCTTCAGTAGGTTGTAGGCCTCTTTGAGTGTCGTCCCCAGGGTTTCCTTCATTCCAATTACCTGCTTCTATTTCTCAATAACCTTCTCAGCATATATCACAGCGGGGTCTGGTATTGCTGGTCTGGAAGCTAGCATTTCTTTGAGCTCTTGGTTCTCTCTGCTAAGATTTTCACTTGTCATTTTCACTCGAATAGACCTTTCGACCATGGAGTAGGCCGATATGTCCTCCGACGTCTTGTTATCTTGGGAAATTACTATTGTCTAGAGGTCTTTGAAGATATATGTTACCTTTTCCAATTGCTCCTGTAGACTTTCCTTCTCCCCTTTTAGCTGATTGCGCTCTTCAGTAAGAACGATGACCTGCTGTTGTTGCTGCTTGAACCTATGTTGCAGGTCGTTGTGCAACCCTTCTACCTGTTGTGTTGCTCGCTGAATGAAGTTGTATAACTATCCAGTCCCCCAGTTCTACATGCTCTCAGCGCTTGACATGTCTTGGGTTGGCAGTCTTTCTCTGAGGGGTTGCCCGCTGGCGATTGATCTCTCTGATTGCTCATGCGGTGACTGTTGCGGTAGCTGAGGTTTTGGAAAATTCATGCTAGTGGTCAGTTGAATCTGCTACAGTATTAGGTTGGCTTGCTGAAATAGGTTCAGCTCTTTTGGCGAGGGCATTGTATCTGCAGTAAAATATCCTCCTTGAACTAATAGTTCTAAGAAAGTGCCCTGCCCCACCAAAGTTTGGTTAACCTCGGGTACCCTAGCTATACTTGAGTTAAATTCTGCCTCGATGTCCCCATTTGTTTTGTTTCTTAGCTTTACTAGGTCTGAGATAGTCGCTGAGGTGGACGGAGTGCGAGTGGATTGGTCTTTGGAAGTAAATGAAGTAAGGGGTGATGAATTATGAGTATGAGATGAAGAGGTGTGAGGGTGAAGTGGAGATGATGTCTAATTATTCAAAATCGAGAATGGATCAAGCACAGGTAGCCCGGAGGTTGCCTGGGTGGTAACCTCTAGCTCTTCTTGAATTGGTACTCTTGTATCCATGAGTTGGGTCTGATCTTCCTCGATGAGGTCAACTATTTTCTTAGGTATCATAATTCTTGCTTTCTTGGCCTTGGGTGTAGATACCAAGGGTTTATGTTCCTTTCTCTTGTGGATTACGGTAATTGTGGTTGCTGGGGGTGAATTGAACATGGTGGAAGGTAGGGAAGTGACGATAGGTGTATGATCGATATATGTATTGGTATCTCTCACCCCAACCACAATGATCTGTTCTGGACTCTGCTTAGCTATAATTTCATACATTGAATTACTGCTCTCATTGTTCCAAACACTGGGAGGTTCTTGAGGTTTAGTATTGTCAATTTTTAGATACCTCTGAACTCCAGATTCATTCTGCTGCTTCCCCTGCTCCCTCTATAGCATAATTCTCTATGTATACTTGTCTGTTCATAGCTGGAAATTTATAGGAATCCATGGAATCTGTATCAATTAGCGACGCATTGTCATACTTGCCAACCAGCGATTCTATCCTCTGAACTCTCTCATCGAGCTCAGGCTCGACGACTGCTGGCGCTACCTTCGTCATCTTCGTTCTTATTTTGTATACCTAGAGTGTTTTTCCTGATCTCTTTATATGAATTCATGCTACTGGACTATCTCTTTGAACTTCCTCTGATGAAATTTCACTTGTTTCTGCGGCTGTTTCTTGTTCTAACTCGGAATTTTCCAGCATTCTCGTGCTTTTCTTCTTTCATGTGGGTTAATTAATGTAACTGACATGAATGAGGTTGATAAGACCCCATAACTAATTAATTTTTTTCTTTCTCTCCCGCGGCTATAATCATGCGATTAGTTACCGCGGTGAGGTGTATTTTGACATTGCTGACTGTGTCTTTGGGATTTGGGTAGACGTGATGGGTAATGATTATGGCTTAATATGGAAAATTTATTACGGTATGGTTGTTACTAATTATGGCAGTTAATTCTCAAATCCGGGTGATCCTACGGATTGACAACGATATGATGGGTTATTATGACAGAATGATATTTGACAGGCTTGGATTTCTGACACATTAGACGCTACCCCCCCCCCCCCCACAATCAGTTGTGATGTGGTCTTCGCATCGCAATAGGTGGATTTTCTCTCTGCGTTATTGTGATTTATTTTTATCGGGATTCCTATTCTATTTCTCATATCGGGTGTGAGAGAGCTATTGACTCTATCTATTTCTATTCTACCCTCCTGACTGCTCTTGGTTGCAAGAGTTATTTGAAAAATATATGATGAAACTTACTCGTGATAAGGCTTCAGGCGTGCGCCATTCACCCATCCTTGCAATACTTGGCCATCTAGTTGCGCCAATCGAACCACACCTGAATATTTAATTTCTATGACATGGTATGGTCCCATCTAGTGCATTCTGAGTTTTCCCGAGAACTTTTGAAATGTTCTGTCGTACAACAAAACCTTCCCTATGATAGTGAACGTCTTTCCTTTTGAACTGTCTGATGGAATTCCACCAGGAACCTCTCTTCTTCAAGCTCTTCTAGCTCATGAGGTGTTCAATGATTGATTCTTCCTCTGTCAGATGTACTGTTGAAGCAATTAATAAACTCGGTATGATAAATTCAATAGGTACCACCGCCTCTCTCCCGTACACCAGCTGGAAAGGAGTTTGATTGTGCAACCTTTGTACAGTTGTCCTGTATGCCCATAATGCTGCTGGTATCTGCTCATCCTAGTCATCCCAATTGGCATTGCATATTTTGGTTAGTCCTTTTTCTAATATCTTATTGAATGCTTCAATGGTTCCATTTGCTTGAGGGTGGTACGGGCTACTCTTATGATGTTGCACCATAAAGTTATCTAACAAAGACTTGATTGTTGTATTGATGAAGTGTGTACCTTGATCACTGGTTAAACTTCTGTGGTAGCCAAATGTGCTAATGATATTTTTCAAAATGAACCTGGTTGCTGTGTCTGTTGTGCAATCTTTCAATGGTGTTTCCGCCGCCCATCTTGTGAGATAATCTGTTGCAGTTATTATGTACCTTGTCTGTGAATGTCTTGCCACTGGTGCAATTGACCCTATGAAATCAACGACCCATTTTTCAAATGGATGTAGTGCTCTTACAGGTTGTAGTGGAAACTCATCTCGGTGTGATGGACGTCCCGTTCTTTGGCATACATCACATTTCTTTACATATGCTTTACTATATTTATGAACTATGGGCCACCATAACCCTGCTTGTAATATTTTTCTTGCAGTGGGTTTTGCGCCGACATGGCCCCCCACCACTCTGTAATGACACTTCGACAAGATATCCTCTCTTTCATGGTCCATGGCACATCTACGCAAGATATGGTCCAACCCCATCTTATATAGTTGTCCTGCTATCAGTTGATACTCAGCTGCTTTAACTACCAAATTTATTCTCTAAGTCGTCGTGTATTCAGTTGGGCATTGTCCTGTTGCCAGATATACTGCTATCTGCTCGAGATAATCTAAGATGGCTTCTACTCTGAAGAGATTATCATACGGTAATTGATCATCCATGGATCCCCTATTCTCTCCATTCTCCAACCTTGATAAACGGTCAGGAACAAAAGGAGGTCTGAATGGTCTGTGAAGAATTTGAATGTACCTCCTAGTAGGTAATGACGAAACTTCTGAAGAGAATACACCATCGCAAGAGCTTCTCGTTCTGTTGTTGTGTAGTTCCTTTCAGCAGTAGACAAATTCCTGCTTGCAAAGTAGACTGGATGATCAACATAAGTTTCTCTTGGCTGAGCTAACACTGCTCCTAACGCAATGCTGGAGGCATCAATATGGACATGGAACTATTTTTCCCAATTAGGATGAACCAAGATGGGTGCACTTGCTAACTTTTCTTTCAATGTATTGAGGGCACTAGTGCATTCGTCGCTCCACATGAATTTCTCTTATTTCTGACACAACTTTTCCAATGGTGTTTTTATTTTTGCGTAGTTGCGGATGAATCTTCTATAGTACCCGTTATGCACGAGTAGTGATCTTAACTATTTCACAGTATTTGGCGCTTCTATGTTAACAATGACTACTACTTTTGTTGGATCCACACAAACACCCTGTTTACAAACAACATGTCCTAGCAGCATCCCGAAAGGTATTGCAAAGATGCATTTCTTGAGGTTGAGGAAAATTTGGAGTTGTTTGCATCTGTCAAACATTATTCTCAGTAAATTTGCATGATTTTTAAGTAAATTGTAAACTGTCCAATCATCTATGTATACCTCAAGGAACTTATGGATATAATCCCGAAATGCTGCTATCACTATTCGTGAAAACACCGCTGGCGCATTCTTCAGTCCAAAGGGCATGACATGGTATCCAAACGATCCCCATTCGGTTGTGAAAGTGGTATTCTTCTTGTCTTCTTCTGCTATTCTCACTTGATGATATCCTAACAAACCATCTGTGAATGAATAGGCTTCATTTCCTACCACATTGTCGATAACCTTATCACTAAACGAAGTGGGAAATGAATCATGTATGCATGCGTTGTTGAGGCTTCTGTAATCCACACATACTCTAATCTCATATTTATCCTTTTTTCTTTATATTACAATGGGACTGACCCACTCTGCTTCCTCTACTGTAAAAATGAGCCCTGCTTTCAGCATTTTATCTATTTTTGCTTTGACTTTTTAGTTTACCCTTGGATTTAGGCGGTAAGGCCTATGCTTCATTGGTCTTGCGTCGAGCTTTAAGACTATGTGAATTTCCCACATGTCCCCTTTTATCCCCTTTAGCTCCGCTACTGAGGATGGGAATAAGTCTTCATATTCCTATAATAGGTCGAAGATTTCCTTGGTCGTTTATGTATCCCAGTAGTCTCTGATGGACGCTATTTTGGGTTTCTCCATGGTTCCAATGTTCAGCTTCTTAGTCTTCAAGGGTAACAGGTTCAGTCCTTCTGTTATTGGTTCCTCATGTATATTCCACTCCCCTTCTTTCTCTTCAAAGTATAAGTGTCAGAGATTCTCTAAATCGTCGTCATCCATCTCACTATCTATCCGTTTGCATGCTACTGATTGTTTGATAATATGCTCTAAGAGCGGTTGTTCTTCGTCTTCTTGAATCTCTGGAAAAAATAGTACTCTTTTGATGGCTTGTAGTGCATCTGTAACTGGTTTTGTTTCTCCTCTAAAAGACAAACATTGCTTAAAATTTTCCACAACTACTTGCCAGGTGCTAGTTCCTCTCTTCTTTTCTTCGGTCAAGTACCAGGCCTGTGGAATTGTGTCCAGCAAATCTATAAAATTGTGCATCCATAGAGATTATGAATACCCTACTTTCTTCCAGTTGTTCTCACAATTTTCTAAATGCTTTGTGGGTTCAGAATCCCCGTGGTACTTCTCAATGAATTGTGGTCCTGCATCTTCCTTGAATCTAGCTCTTAGTGCTATTGCAACATCTTCCCACTGCGGAAGTGAGTCGCGACGGTTGACCTACCATCTTGCTGATGTGGATTGTAGTGCTACATACATAAGAGGGACTCTATGTTCCATTAGTACTTTTTCTTCTACTTTTTCAATAAATGTATTTACAGCATTCATATTTGATAGAGTCAGATATCCTCTTACCTCAGTTTCAATCCAGTTGACTCCCCAGATATTAGCACATCTTCTAGTATTAGTCTCGTATCCTTCCTGTTGCCAATCATCCCAAGTTATTTTCGAGCCCAAGTCTGAACTTTGAACACTTCTCCAGCTTACGTTCCCTCCCACTATTGGATTGATATAGTCTTCTCTCTTCCCTACCGTCATCTAGTAAAGGTGATCGAGAAGTTGAGCATCCTCTCTGTTGTCAACAGTTTATGTATATCGGGGCCCTTGATATGGGTCAAGTGGATGAGTGATGCTGACTTCCCCATCTTCAAATATCATAAATTCTTTTTTCAAGTCGATAACTTCAAAGTTCTCAAAGGCCCAATCTATCCACAACAAATCAAGATAGGGATCCTTCTCCCCCATGATTTCTATCACCTCAAAATCTGTATATGTTTTCACTCCCGCGACATAAACCTCGACCTCTTCTAGCCTTCCTATGGGTATAATACAATATTGATTTTCCATGCAAAGTTGTATTGGCGAGTATGTCAACTTTGGACTCCACAGTGCTTCCCATGTCTTTCTTGGTAGAATATTGACATCTAATCCTAGGTCGAGCATGGTGTCTTTGATTTGAAATCCCGCGAATTGAGTATTCACATGGAATTCCTTTCCTGTTCTTCTTTTGTTTCTTTTTATCCTTCTTATGTATTTTTATGTTGAATTTCTTGACTCTCCCGGTTCTACATTTTCTTGCACCACCAACTCTAGATTTTGCTTTAGTTGTTCCAGCATTGGTTACAATTAAAAAAAATAGTCGGAACCATTCCTCAATCATTGTACTTGTATGGGCCTACTTCTCTTTTTCTACTGTTGATTGTGGAAGCTCAATGCCTTTACTCCCCCCTATCTGGGAAAATGTTTCCACTGCCTCCTTAAAATATTGCTTCTGTCTATCTGGTCTGAAAGCGTCCTTTGGAGATGCAGGTTTGATCAGCTTTATCGGGTCCATATTCTATGCATCCTCCCCTGTTTTCTTTCCTCCCCGGGTTACTATGGCTACACTTTGCATGGGCTGAGCTTCTACTATTCTCAGTTCTGAATTCACTAGATTCGCTCCTCTCTATCTGGCTCTTTCTTCCCATCTCTTAATTAATTATGGACCATCTTCAGTTGTGTGTATATTGACTCTACACTGAGAGCACCATGGTCTTCTGGGTAGCGGACATTCCCTTGCTACATACACTTCTTGGTCACAGTTGTAGCACCTTACTGGTCCTCTTCCTCCAGTTCTGCCTCCTCTCATTCCTCCTCCTCAGCCCCTTAGAGCTTCATTCAGTCTATAATATGGTCTGTCCAGTCGTTCTTCCAGTGCATCGAGGGCTCTACATTGCTCTATATTATGCGTTGTCGAAGCGCAAAATTCACAATATGTATTGTTTGGAACGTTGGAACATTTCTGAAAAATTGGGCATAGTCGTGGAGGATGACCAATGCCTTTGCATATTTCACAATATTCAGTTGCGGTCTGATTCTGTTGAGCGGGGAACCTGGGAAAGTGGGGTTGTGGTTGGTATAATCCCTGAGTATTTATCTGCGCAACTCCCCCAACTAGTGGAGCCCCCTGGGTCCTTGCTGCAGAAGCTCCTGCATTTTGCCCCCGCAAGCTCAGGCATTTTGTGGCCACGTGTCCCTCCATCAGGAAATAAGTACACCACACATTGGGCCTTGTAGGTCGTATCGGCTGAATGTCTTTCAATTTTTCTGTTAAAATGGATATCTAATTTTGTAGCCCTAATATGGAAGGGTCTTGAACTGTTGCTCCTCCTATGAACTCTTGCGGATACCCCACCATAGCTTCTATCTTCATGGCTTGCTATAGGGCATCTTGTAAGGTATCAATCTTCTGTTGTGCCAGTGGAGTTCCTGCCAACGGGGGGAGTTCCTTGATAAACCAATCTCGTTGGTGGTTTGGGTAACACATCTTCTCAATCACATCCTTGAACCTTCTCATCAGGTCCCATGCCATTTCACCTTCTCGTTGTTTAATCTCCCACAAATCAGATAACATGTGTTGATATGTCTGAGGTAATTTAAAATCTTTGACAAATTCTCTCTTAACATCATCTATCGTTGGGTTTTGATGAGCTTCGGACTATTTAATGAACTGGCGAAGAGCTCTCTCTCTTAACGTATTTTGGAACTCGATCAAATTAACCGCCTCTGGTGTCTACCGAGCCCTCCATATCGCTTCGTAGAGATACCAGTGTTGCTCCACATCATCATTGCCCCTCCCAGATAATTCTGGGTATCAGGTAAACAATCCCGCCGTGTTTCTTTATATGGGTGGTACTAAAATAAAACCTCTACTTCCTGGCTGTGAGATTGTATTACTAGCACTGTAGCTAGTATATATTTGTATTGTAGACTTAACACTATTCCACTTGCTAAACTCCCATAACTTAATAAAAAAATTTATCTAGTGGCTGATAAAGTACCAGGGGAAGGTTGGGACTAGATCTACTTGTACTTTGGGGAATATAATTACCTTGAATTACGGGTTCCAGCCTCTCTCGAAATAGTTGCTCCATCGCAACATGCAGCTCCACATCAGATGTCTTGTCGGGGTGCACGTCCTCCACATTGGACTTCTCTCCCTTTTCTCTTCAAGTTGGGATCCTATACACTTTCCTAACTTCCTAGATGGTCCCTACTATTTCTTGGGATCCCATCTGACCTTCTGTTTCCTTTGTCATATGTGATGCCTTTTCCTTGTCATGTCGACTACTTTCTTGCTTCTCAAACTCCTTCATCACCCTTTCCCGCCACTTCTTAGCAATCTACACCCTCCGATGTGCTCGTCGCTCTCTCAATCTACTGGAGGTTCCTACATCCATATCCATATTCCCCCTTCTTACTTACTTGTAGCATCTTTCCCTCAGCTCCTTCCCCCAGTATTGAAGGTTTAAGTCTCCATCTCAGACTTTTGAAATGCCATCAAACCCTCGTCCACCATTAAAGCTTTGATCCACAACGAGATTTCCTTCAACAGTTCTCCCCACAACCCAAGTCTGAATATGTCCTCAGCTTTTGAAAAGGATTGGTAAAACTCAACTACAAATTCCACAATGTATCCTTCCAAGGTAGATTGTACCCAGAAATCTACAGCTTGCGTCAAATCGGTATCTAACCGATGGAGTGTTATTAAATCCGTGTGCGTCCACTTGCGACAGACTCTATGCGACCTTCCTGGGAGTGAATTGACTTGTAGTCTCTGCAACCAATTATAAATTTCTTCAGGAAATTTTCCCCAGAAAATTTCGTACAGGTCACTTGCAGATTCAAAAAACAGGACCTGATATTTGATAGTTTTTTCCCTCTGCTGTCGCAGCTCCGCTTGTTGCGATATGAACTGGTCTAAGTGGTTATCCCACCAGCTTCGTATTTCTCTCTCATAGGTCCAAGATACCATGATCTAACTCCGAAATGAATTTTCAGGTCCCGGCAATGGAACCATTTGTTGGCGAAAAAGGAGGTCTTTGGGCAAGACCCAGGTTCAGGATTGGGGTCAAAAAGTGTTGAAAATGGCAACAAGAAACAGTGAAGGAGGCCTCCTGAAACATCTTTCCTGATCCTAGTTGGAAAGTGATCACCTAAACTAGGTGGGGACCACACATGTGATTTTTGTCGCAAAGTCTATTTTTATACTATGTCTATTTTTAGACATATGGAGCATGGTCTAGGAGTTGCGGGATGCTATTCTTGGATGATTGGTCAAGTTGGTAAAAATATATGGACAGCTATTTTTAGACATACAGGTCGAAGTCTATTTTGTTGCTGTCTAAAAATAGAGGAAACGTTGAAAATATTATTAACCCTTAATAATATTTGGACTATAAACATTATCTTGTCTTGGAGCACTTAGGTTTGTTAACGGATGTAGCACATGCGATTTGTGAAGAAATTAATTTTCTATGGGTTAGTTGAGCTATTGCATGGTTGACTTCAGTTAGAACTCATGTGGCAGAGTTTGGTGGAGTTGATGAGACAGTTGGTGGAGTTGTGTTCGGTTTAACTTAGTTGAACTAGTTGTATTTAGTCTAACTGATAAATACACTAGTGATGAGTGGTGTTAATTAATTATTAACTCATTATTCAACAATACACATTAGTTAACTAGGTGTATGTACAGGTTGATGAAAGAACTAGGTGGAAGAAGGTAGGAAGAAAATTAAGTCTGCTAATTATTATTAGGTATTATGAAAGTTTTAATCATTGAAATTGTAGCGAGTTATAAGTTAAAGCCAAGGGAATTTGAATTCATTCTATTCATTCTCTCATCTTGGATTGCGCAGTAGAGGCAGGCAAACAATGTAGGAGTTTTGAACCCGTGACTTGTTCAAAACTGAGCGAGTTTGTGTGTAAATTTTGGAGACAGTATTGAGTACTTGTGAGGATTATTGTACTGATATTGTTACATGATTCTTCTTCATTATAATATACAGACAGTAGGGGGTTTCCAGCTGTAAGCTTTCCCCGATATACATACTATGTTATATGTGTTGAATTTCTATGTGCGCATGTGAATGTTTTCAATACCGCTTGTTTTTTTTATTTCCGCATGTGATGATTAATGCGTAGAAGAGATTATGTGTTATGTATGAAGCTCAAATAGTATGTGACTAGGATAATCTCGGTGAATAATTAAGAAAATTATTCCAAATTTCTGCAATTGTCGAGGCGATATTGATCATCAGTCTATTATTGATGATTGCATTTATTTCTTGATCTGCAGTAAGGCGAGGTAACCCTGCAGATTCATCGCTTCTTTGAAGAAGGTGATGCAATGGTGCTAAAAGCCGATCGATCTACGATTTGCAAACCATTGTTCTCACCCGATTTTTAGATCGGAAGCGGTGGAGTTTGGGCGTTTGTTAGGTTTGAATTACGGTGTTTTCTTGGTGTCAAAAGCAAAATGTCTTTACGTGGATTACGATTGGGTATGCCTTGAAGAAAATGACTCGAATTATATTACCAATTGAAGAGCGAGGATGGAGAAGCGTTATTGAATGACAATGGGCGTCCAGAATTCATAGAAAAGAAATTTAGAAACCTACTTCTCTGATCTTTTCTTCATGTGATTGAAGCTTAGCAAGAAAGCGACCAGGTGTAAAGGATACATTGGAAAGTGTGAGATCACATAGTATCCAGCCTGCATGGAAAAGCTTCTCCATTCTTGATGTGGAAAGCTTTGGCAGAATTTTTCCAGACCAAGAGTGACCAAAGGAAGTTGGCGCTCAAGGATAAACTCAGGAAAATAAAGATGGAGAAGAATGACACTATTCCGGTATACTTGACAAAGTTTGTCCACTACAGGGATGAGCTTGGGAGTGTAGGAGTTAGTGTGGATGATGAGGAGCTGGTGAGCTTGGCTCTCCTCGGGCTTCCAAAAAGTTGGCATGCATATCAGGACAGTGTCAATGGTCGGGAAAATTTGCCAGGATGGGAAAGACTGTGGTCTGATCTTGTGCAAGAGGAGATCCGGCGGAGTACCAGAGATGGATCTTCATCAAAGGCATCTGATGAAGAAGACTGCGCTTTGGCTGCCAAAGCAAGGAAGGGGAAGGGCAAGGAGAAGGCTTCTCAATCCGGTGTGGATGGTAAAAAGCGTGACATGTCCAAAGTGAAGTGTTTTCACTGTCACGATCATGGACATTACGCCACGAATTGTCCACAAAAGAAGAAGAACAAGCAGGCTGCTGGAGCTGCAGCTGGTGAGGCTCTTGCCTCGCAATTTGAGGTGGACTTCTCATTGATCGCATGCATGGTGTCTAGTGCATTGGGATCGGGGTGGTATTTTGATAGTGGCCCTTCCTTTCACATGACGGGAGATGTGAATCTTTTCAGTGACTTGGTGGAGAAAGATCTCCAGTTGCATGTTTAGTTGGGCGAAAATGGACGATACAATGCGAATGGCATTGGTACCATAACCTTTCAGAGGGAGTCAGGTAATCTCATTCTTTTACAAGATGTATTGTTGCATGTACCGGGTTTAACAAAATTTAATCTCGGTCGCAATGTTGAAAGGATAAAGGGTAGAGAAGTTGTCTTCGAGGAAAGAAGTTTCCTTCGGCTTTTTTAAGCCAACAGGACAAATCAAGAAAGGTTGGGATTGAACGAGTCTCTACGGTTTCCAAGTAGATGGGATGTCTATGGAGCTTCCCTCTTGTTGGGAAGCGAGAGAAAAGACATGCAGGCGGTAACGAGAAAGGAGCAAGTTTTGCATGCGGGTGGTGAACCTCGGGGTGGGCATTCGGGTCCGTAGGTGGAAAAACACTCATGCGAAGAAGAAATTTCATGCCGAATGGGCGGAAAGAGGTATAACTATACCACAGTGTGAAGGTGGGGTGACATATGATTAATCCCAGAAGGAATTTACGAGCGAGATTCAAGTGGTGTGGATCTCATGAGTTGAACACAATACGGTGCTGTTGACCGATGGCAAATAGGTTGGATTGATGCAGGAAGATCAAAGTGACAGTGGCGGATACTAGAGCGCGGATCAGAGTTGACAGCAAGTGTAGAGTGCATGGGTGCAAGAGTTCAACAACGCAGTGGTTTGAAGACATGTGCAGTTGGTACCAACAGAATTCGAAGACTTTGATGATAGATGCATTAGACTGATTGAGTTGTTTGGAGGCCTTTCTATTTTGGAGATATTGCATGCAAATGGTGCATGGAACATGCATGGAGTTTCATGGTGCATGCATGAGTTTTCATGGCGCATGCAAAGGGTGCATGGCGAATGCATGGAGTTGCATGTCACATGCATGGAGTTGCATGGCGCTTGAAAAGATTGTAGGGCGAATGCATGGAGTTGCATGTCGCATGCAAATACAGTCCTCAGTGGAGAGGGAGTGTTGAAATGGCAACAAGAAACAAAAGAAGATGGGCCTTCCCGAAACATCTTTCCCGATCCTAGTTGGAAAGTGACTACCCCAACTTGTGGGGACCACACATGTGATTTTTTTACGTCAAAGTCTATTTTTAGACTATGTCTATTTTTAGACATATGGATCATGGTCTATCAGTTGCAGGATGCTATTTATGGATGATTGGTTGAGTTGGTAAAAATAGATGGAACTCTATTTTTAGACATTGGGCGGAATCTATTTTTAGACTGCCAGGCTAAAAATAGAACAATCGAATATTATTAACCCTAATAATATTTAGACTATAAACATTATCTTATCCTCTTGGAGCACTTCAGTTTGATGCTTGGATGTGGCACATGCAGCTGACAGAAGGAAATACGCTTTTCCTATGGGTTAGTTGAGCTATTGCATGGAAGTGATTTCAAGTGAGAACTCATGTATGTAGCTTAAGGGAGTTGATTATTTAAATTGGTGGAGTTGTGTTCCTAATAGAATCCTTAGTTGAACTAGTTGTATTTAGTTAAACTGACTAATACACTAGTGATGAGTGGTGTGAATTAAATTTTATTTAATTCACTAATTATTAACTCATAAATCAACTAAAGAACACATCAGTTAACTCAGTGCATGTACAGTTCAGTGAAGACCAGTCGAAGAGCTAGGAGAAAGGGTGGAGTCTACTATCAGTTGTGACTATAGTGTGCATGAGATTTGCACAATCATTGGAGGAGATTGCCAATGAGGATTGCGCAGTTAAAGCCAAAGGAATTCGAATTCATTCCATCCATTCTCTCATCTTGGATTGCGCAGTAGAGGCAGGCAAACAGTGGAGGAGTTTTGAACCTGTGACTTGTTCAAAACTAAGCTAGTTTGTGTGTAAATTTTGGAGATAGTACTGAGTACTTGTGAGGAGTATTGTACTGAGATTGTTACATGATTCTTCTTCATTATAATATACAGACAGTAGGGGGTTTTCAGCTGTAAGCTTTCCCCGGTATGCATACTGTGTTATATGTGTTGAATTTCTATGTGCGCATGTGAATGTTTTCAATACCACTTGTTTTTATTTCCGCATGTGATGATTAATGTGTAGAAGAGATTATGTGTTATGTATGAAGCTCAAATAGTATGTGACCAGGATAATCTCGGTGAATAATTCAACAAATTATTCAAATTTCTGGGCACACAATTTACAAGAGTCTAAAGAAGCTGTATGTCAAGCTATTTTCACACTACTCCAGAGAGCAGAGCGTCTCACCCGAGGCATGCTGTGACCTTACTAATATTAGGAGACAGATCATGTACAAGATGATTACAACCATGAAGAACAGTTAAAGAAACTTGGAACAACCAACAGATCTCGCTTCTCTGTATACTCTACTACTCATCAAGCATGTTCAGAAGGTTGAATTAAAATTTAAAACTGGGCATACATTCATAGTAATAAAATGAATAAAAATCAACTTATAACGTTACACACAACAATAACCATATTTCATTATCAATATCAAAACAACATACATCACTTCGCGGAGACTATTACAATGTGATTCATTACAACAGAGATCTCACATAGCTCTCCTACGGCTCTTCTCTCTCTCTCTCGGCCCTCTGTTGTACTCACTAACTAAATCATCTACGCTGGTTGATTTCCTATTTGTTCTTCCGCCAACGTGATTGTTAGTCTTTCCTCTTTTCTTGCTTCGCTGCTTGCCGCTTATTCTTGATTATTGGGAGTTCTATTGATTGTCCTTGTCTCCCATATCTTCCATCTGCACTGTTCTCCGCAACTGTCGCACCACCTATCTTTCGGCTATTCGCAACCATGACAACTCCTTGTCTACCTTGATTGCGCTCCGCCACCTGTTCTCCGCAACTCAAAAATGCTTTCTCGCTTATGATTTCCTGGAAATAGATTAGATCAGTGCTTGCATATTCATGAACACATTGTCTTTCTTTCTTGCATAAATAGGCAAGTTGACAACAAGTACGGGCAACATATCCCAGAGGGAAGTTCTCCAACACCTCTTGCTTCTTCTTCCATCTCCCTTCCATATTTGTTGTTATGCTCTGTGCACTGTTGTTACACCCTCCATCTCCACTTTTTCCCACATGTTCTCACTGCCTTACCCTTTTTATGCAAAACACGTGAAAAACCATTCAAACCCATTCAAACGTGACCTCCACCTTTTCTCCTCGAGTCTCCCGTCGCCTTACATCGTACTTTGCAAATTTAAACTCTTAGCTTTTACCTTTAAACACTTACCGCTGGTTCTTGCGATTGCGATATTGTGACATCACATATCGCAAATCGCAACTTTTCCCTTTTTCTTTCAAACTCACCGCCACGTCATCCCTATCGCAAATCGCATCCCGCAGTCTTTATCCTATCGAAAATCACATCCCGCAATTCTTATCTTATCACAAATCGCATCCTACAAATTTTCCCTTTCTCCCTTAATACTTACCATTGTTCTTGTCGATTGTGATATTGCGATTGCGCTCCGCTATCAGTCCCACCACCATGTCGCCCATCGCAAATCACACTTCACACCATTTAGCTTTTACCTTTAAAACACTTACCGCTCGTTCTTGTGATTGCGATATTTTGAAATCGCAAATCGCATCATTTAGCTTTTCACATAACACTTACCGCTCATTCCTTCGATGTGATAACTCTGCCACATTACTCGTCTCACTTCGCACTTTGCAGAAATTACCACATGCCAGATCGCAACCCGTAACTTTTACCGTGTCGCAAATTGTACTTCGCACATTCTAGTTCGTTCTTATTCATTATTACCACTAACCACTTAAACTTGCGATATTGCGATTGCGACATCGCATATTTCAACTGTTTTCTTCCATCGCACTCCGCCACGTCACTCGTCGCAAACCACACTTTTCACATTTTAGTTCGTTTCTGTTAATTCTTATCGCTATCCCCTTAAACTTGCGATATTGCGATTACGACATCACACATCTCAACTTTTGTCCTCCATCGCACTCTGCCATCGCACTTTTGAGTTCTTTCCACTCCAAAGTCATTTATCACGCTATAATAAATTTTTATAGGTTTTAACCCCCTCTTTCCGCTTCCAAACCTCGTTTCACATGCTAAACCACCCCATTAGCCTCTTTTAGCCCTTTTCTTCCCTCCAAGCTAAAAATTGACTCTTTTTAATTAGAGTTGAGTCATGGATAGATAAATTGCATGGATAGGAGCATGGTAGATAGATCATAGGATAAGTAGAGTGCATCTAGTTGTTTGGCCCAGTTAGGTGTGGTTTAGAATTAGTTTCCTTTCTTTCATTTCTTTTCTGCAAATTAAATTAGTTTCCTTCCTGTCATTTCTTTTCAACAATTTAATTTAGTTCCTTACAGTCATTTCCTTCCTGCACATTAAATTAGTTCCATTTATGTCATCTCCTTTCTACAATTTAGTTTATTTTCATTGGAGTATGACATACTTCACTAAGAACCCCTAGAAGTAGCACCCTTTCGTAGAGTGGAAGAGGATGACATGAATATAATGCAACTACTGTGTATATAGCACTATCACCTAAAAGTTTGTACGAACCTCAGGTTGATAAAGTAAAGTAGGGCACCCCTTGGGAGTTGCAGCACTCTTGGTGCAATACTAGGGCTCACCAGTAAGTTCTTCCACTTGATGACATACTCTGAAATTGATCAATTTCCTAGCTATCGAGTTCTTGTTTCTATGACTGCTTTAACTTCCAATATGAATTTTCCTTCCTCATCAAGTTCTGGAAATATTGTTTGAACTGGAAGTTTGTCACCTATAACCTTCTTTAAGCATGAAACATGGAAAGTTGTATGCACTCGCGAAGAAGGAGGAAGCTCCAATCTGTATGTGATAGTAGTAATCTTTTGCAACACCTTGTAAGGACCATAGTACTTTGGCGATAATTTATTATCCTTCTTAGCATGCTTGAGGGACATTTTTTGTATGGTTGTAGCCGTAAAAATACCCAGCCTCCTACATCAAAACTTCTCTCACTGCGATGTTGATCTGCTTGTTGTTTCATTGGATTTTGTGCCAAATTTAAATTATCCTTTAATAATTGGAGAACTTCTTGTTGATGCTTGATGTGATCTTCCTATGCTTGAACCTTAGAATTTTCTCTTAAAGATGATGTGATGGATGGTGGATGATATCCATGAAATGCCATAAATGGGGTCATTTTTTCTGTAGTATGGAAGGAAGTGTTATACCACCCTTCAGCAAGAGACATCTGTTGAATCCTTAGTTAAACTGAGAGGGGGGTGAATCAGTTTAACACATACATCAGCCTTTTAAATTTTTCATCAACTTATTTATAGCTTAATTTTATAACCAACTTTAATATGTGAACAGTCTTAATATGTTGCAGCAAGTATTAAATTAATGAGACACCAAACTTATTATGAGAGCAACAAACATTAAGCAGATTGGGTAGATCATATCAACACATAGGCAACACACATAGAGACAACAGATATAAGTGGAAACCCATAAAGGGAGAAAACCACATCTTATTATTGTTGTGATGCAAAGGCAAGCTCCAACTCCCTCTCACCACTATTTTTCTACAGGAACCAACCTACAGGAGGCTCCAACCTCAGTCAACTACAAATGACAACTATCAAGCTTCAACTTGATAGGGAAGCTCCAACCTCCTCAATTTATCAAAAGAAATGTTCGTTGATTTACCTCAGATATCAGCTCTGTTCTGTAGCATCTCTTTCTACTCCTCTCTTCCTTATCTTCTCTGCCTCAATTTTCCATACTCTGCATTCTCTGTACTCACTCTCTCTAACCTCTCTATGCATATCAAGGTGATATTACTTATAGAGATTTCCTGATGACTGTTTGTTTTCCTCTAGGAATTCGAAATGGATAGCCATACCTCTTAGTCTTCTGCCTTCTCATTTCTTTTCCATCTCACTCAGAAAAATATAACTGTATGTACTAATTTTAACATTACAGTGGGATATTTGTTCTCTTCCGGAGACTTGCCAATGCATCACAAACAATATAAATCAATTAAACCATTTACATTTAATTACAATGAGAACTCCAGCTCACTCATTCAGCCTTTGGTTCACTGCACTTGTCTTTTCTGTGACTGTGTTTGTCCCTTTTTCTTCTCTGTATGCCTTTCTGTTTATTGTTGTTGCGTAACTCCTATATGTATGTAACTGCACTTTTTATATAATGCAAATCAATTATTGGCATAATAATAATAAGGCGTTTTTAATATATGCACTGTCGTGTTATATAACTTAAGTAACTTCCGGCCATATAATGATAAAAGATCATTTTAATACATAAAATTTCCTTACGGGCCCACTCGCCGAACTTGCTCAATTCTCCGATGCGATGTATCACTTCTCGACTACTTCCGATTGCGATTAATCGCAATCGCAACTTCCATTTGTATGTTCCGATGCTCTGCTCCTTCTCCGATGCGATCAATCACTGTTCACTTTTAAATGCCGATGCGATGAATTGCTCCGATGCGATGTATCACCTTTCGAATATTTCCGATTGCAATTAATCGCAGTCGCGACTTCCATTTATATGTTCCGATGCTCTGCTCCTTCTCTGATGCGATCAATCACTGTTCACTTTGAAATGCTGATGCGATGAATCGTTGTTTACTTTGATACTGGAACTCAAACATATATGAATCGTCGTTTAAATCATATTGGGTCCGGAACTCAATTTCTATCACAACCTTTGTTAACATGTTCCGCTGCCAAGTTTCTCCGATGTGATTGGTGAGGGTCCCACAATATAAGACTTTGTTTGTTTTAAAGCCAAGCGATAGAACCTTTGGTTCTTTTGATCTCGCGCTCAATAATATAATATATATGCTTTGTATTATACCTTTGGTCCCTTGTCCATAAAGCACTACATATAAATATATATATGCTTTGGACCTTTGTATATAAGGCGCAACATATGTAACGTGTTTCATATATATAAGCTTCCGCTTCAGCTTTAATGTATCCTCCAGCTTGGGTTATGATTCTCGGAATTTTATGTAGGGGTCCCACACTTAATATACAAACATATCAACCCTTCAGCATTTTCTTCAATGGTTAATTACTAACCATTAACGCAATACTTCAACTGGGCCCACCGCAACTTATATCACATATACAATGTTTTATTTATAATCTTGCTCCTCATTTAATACAACGCTCACACTATATTGAACCCTTTTGTGATATTTCATACTCTCCATTCTATATTCGCGTATACTACCTCCTCCGTCATATTTCAACCATTATACCATGTAATACAACCTGCATTCGGCCCATTATATATATCAACATATATTAATATAAGTTATAACCTCTGCCTATTCATTAACTTTCACAACACGAAATACACAATCATTCACATAATACTTTGGCTCCGCAGCTCTGACTGTAGGACCCACATCCTTGGTTCTCTTCCCCGCATGTTCGCCTTCAATCGGACGGTCAACTTACTCTCGCGCACCAACTGAGCTTAGGACCCCCATCCAACGGACGACACCCAATATTGCGCAACTTAAATGCTCACTTCATAATTCTCCAAAATCACGTGAAAAAAGTTGTATTATAAAACCGCCTGAGAACATGTGTCCTTCAATGACACATATCGCGTTAATTTTGGCAATATTGCTTACCACTTCAATCGACGCGCAAACCCACTGGTTTTGTGGCCTTCTAGTTTTACTGTTCATGATCAGGGTTCCGCTTAAAGTCATGGTTCCATTCCAACAAAAAACTTCATGCCTTTGTTATTTACATATACATATAATCTCTGTTCAACTTATTTCTTCTTTTTAATATGCAAACCTCGTTTCATTGTTATGTTAAATCAATGCTACCATAAGGTTTTAATACCCGAATTCATTAGGTTTTTATTGCTAAACGCTTAGTTCCATTACCCTCAGGATTCCATCTCTGCTTGATCATTTCACTGTTTGTTAACGACTCTGCCTCTGCCTCTACTGCTCGATTGTTTCATCTCTGCCTCTGTATTCTCTATCTCCTCCTCTGTTGCTCTGCCTCCTCTGGTTCTACCTCCTTTCTCTGTGTCTACCTCTGCTGCTTGACCATTTTATTTCAACAGTTGCCATCTATGTTTTCTCCTTTGTGCTGCTTTGCTTTTCTTTTTGTTGCCCTGTCTCTGTAAATAAACTCTCCCTCTGTTCTTCTCATGCTCCCTGTAAATGTGACTAAACCATTCACAAAAGACCTGTTGTCTTCCCCTTTGCTTCTACTGATGTCCTTTGTCTGTCTCTGCCTCTGCTGCCTCCTTTGCCATCAATGACAACATTTCCAACAACATCCACTAGACCCATTATGTTTTCTTATCAATACAAAACAACGAAGATATCCTTCCAAACATTTATTCGCTATCTCAATTTGACCATTAGATTGAGGATGATAATATGAGCTATAAGCTAGTTGAGTGCCCAAAGAAGAAATTAATTTCGTCTAAAAATTTCCAGTAAAAATGGGATTTTTGTCACTTACAATAATATTTGGGTTTCCATGTAGCTTTTGAATTGCTTCCATAAATGCAGTAGAAATTTTACTTGCTTTAAATGGATGAGATAATGCACAAAAATGTGCATACTAGGTAAGTCTATCAACTACCACCATGATGACACTCTTTCCTTCGGACTTAGGTAAACCTGTGATAAAATCCATTGAAATATCCTCCCAACGTTGACTTGGAATGGATAGAGGTTGTAGAAGACCCGGGGTATTAATTGTCTCAACTTTATTTTGCTGGCAAACCAAACATTCTACCACAAAATTTTGAATATAAAATTTAACGCCATCCCAAAAAAAATATTTCTTCACCTTGTGGTAAGTTTTTAAAAATCCCGAGTGTCCTCCTATAGGAGAAGTGTGCAATTCCAAGATAATCTTTTGTTTTAGTTGGGAATTCTTACAAATATATAAGCGATATTTGTACCATAAGGAATCATTTTTCCAACTAAATGTATTAGATGTACTAGGATATTGCTGCAAATTTTGAATGAGTGTCCACACTTCTTCGTCCTTCTTTCATGCATCCCTTGCTTCGGTTATCCAATCTAGTTGGATAATAGAAATGGCACAAAGCAATGCTTCCACCTCTTGTCCTTTCTTGAGAGTGCATCTGCAACAACATTTAGCTTCCCTTTTTTGTAGATGATTTCAAAGCCGTAGCCCAACATCTTTGTGACCCATTTTTGCGGAAACTTTTTACAGAATTCCAATCTGGTGCTCAGAGAGAGACTTATGGTGATTTTTCCATAGTCACCTCTTTGAGATGAAATTCGGGAGCCTGAAAAAACCCTATCTTCCATAGATCATATCTCCTAAAATATTGCTAACAAAGATCTAAAATATTTACACGAAGTTCCTTAGGATTTGGGCTTCGCGTGATAAAAAAATCAGCTTCTGAACCTTCGTAGAAAAAAAGTTAAAGTGAAAATTCCACAATGACCTGTTTGGAACAGCGAAACCCTATAATCCAAAGCTATGATACCAAATGTTATGAAACCAACTCCAAAAATATAAGAAAAGATAGATCAATGTCTTATAAATAAGCCACTTCGAGGGGGCAACCACCTTTACATTACATAACTGAACAATTCTTCGATGGTACAAATGAAAAAAATATCCTTCTATATATAGGAGTCCATGGGGTCAGAATATAATCCTAGCTGACCTAACAATAATAATGTAAGGGCACAATAATAAAAATATTGGGGTTACAGGGGTACAACAATAACAATAAGGGGGTTACACTAACAACAATAAGGGACTATATGAATAATACAGTGACCTAACATCTTCCTTGACCCCTCTGCAACCTCATCATAAAAATTTATCTGTTTTCTCACTTCTTTATAAAATTTTGTCATCTCTTGCCTCTCTTGTTTGAATTATATTAACTCCAACTTAGTTTCCAAAATATCTTCTCTACCTTCCTTAAGCTGCTCTTTTAAGTGCTTCAGTTCAAATTTTTCTTGAACTTTTTCCTTACCCTTTCTTCACTTGATCACCTTTTCCTTTGTTGGAGATAATTCAATTATTTCTTCCCTTGCTGGTTGTTTCTCCTTTTCTGGTTCCCTATGCATTTTTACAGATATTTCTCCTTTTGATAACTGTGACCTAGTGAGTGGCTTCCTAGGTTTAAAAATAAAACTAGAGTCTTCTTTGGAAAAGTCTAATTTCTTTGCTTTAAGACTCTTTTTCTTGGTTTTTGCCCCCTTAACTTCCACAGGCTTCATAACAAGATATTACTCAATGTCAATTGCCTACAAGATATATTCTAACTTGCTTTTCCCTTCTGTCTGACTACTAGTGATCCTTATGTGGGTTCTTATGTTAGTTTTGACTTTACTGCTGGTAGAGGTTTGTTTGGGTACCATTGTCTCCTGCAATTTCTCAATTTCTACCTCCATAGGCTCCACCATGGGCTACACCTCTATCTGCACTTCCACCTCAATGTATGTTTCAGCCCTAGAGTCTTTATCTTTCTTTGTAGTATTTTTCTTTGATCTAGGTGTCTTTCTAGGAGTGAGGACAGCAACCTCATACCCACTCAAGAACATGAAATTGGACCAATCCATGTTTATCTTTTTTAACTCCTCCATAACTAGCAATTTTATCAAACCATGGTGGAAAATGGAAGTGTCACTGCTTTCAGGTTTATCTTGAACCTTATTAGGCATTTTTCCTAAACTCCTAAACAGAAAAAACGATGAATCCAGTGGTTGTTTACCTGTGAAGTGAAGTAGAAATCTAAAATGTTATTGATAGATCATGTGAAATCTTCCTTCACAAGTGAAGTATTTCTGAATCACCATCAGCAATTTTGAATAATTTCCTTGAGGCAAGTCCTGGAGATGCCTGAGCTCATGTCTATGCGTATGTGCTCCTCCTTCAAAAAATCATCACAGTTTTGCAGCTTGAACCTTATTGCTTTAAACCACTCCTCTGCAGACCTTGGGATCTTGGTTGCCTGTGCAATTTTGTAAGGAGACACAACAAAATTGAGGATTCCCACCTTCGAATCTGTACCAATGAAATTTATAGAAAAATATTTAGACACCTGTGCATGATACCCTTGCAGTTTTTGGCAGAACTGCATGCAACCTGCACTAGAAAAAAAGCTTGTGAGAAGCTGGGGTCTTCTACAATTAGCTTCATATCCATGGGTTAATATCTAACCATAGTGCCACCCTTTTTTGGCTTCTTATGTGAAGCCATACTTTCAAACACAATGTTGATAAGGTCCTTCTTTGACACTTATAGAATTCTTTTGAGATAACGAGCAACTCCCTTGACAAGAAAAATACAACACATAATTCAAGATTCTAGACTACTGGGAAAAGCATTCAAATAGCTTACAAGGATGAAGGTGATGTGCTCCTTTTCAAATTAGGAATCAAACTAAATTAGAAAAGAGGAAATGAGTGGGAAAATGAAATGATGTGAGGAGTAATGATAACCACGCGTGCATATGACATATGATGAGAAATAACAGAATGGGACTATGATGACCAAGTGTGCACTCACCAATGAAATCTGACAAGGCACAAATTTTCCCAGTGTTAGCAGAAAAAACAGATTCTGTATTGTTTCTAGTACTCGAGAGGGCAAATTTGCTACGGAACTGTCAAGCACTTCCGTAGCAAAATCGGATTTTTTTACACTGACTACACTGTGGAATTCAAAAAAAAAATGCCAAGTGTCACAAAATGACTCTATATTACCCATGCAATCATATTCTTTCGAATTTACCTTGACATGACCTTTATTGCATGACTAATGACTATTAAAACCCCTTAAACTATGTACAAATTTTTTAAAATTAATGAAATTCATAACCTTAGTTTCATCCAAATGACCCAACCTAACCTACCTAAGACCAACCTAGACAAACCTAGTTGTTATCATAGATAACACTCCCCTTGGCTAGTTGGGGACTCTCCAACTTATTTTCTCTTCTGCTTCTTTTGCTTCATTGATGTCTCCCCTTGCTGCTTCATTTTCTTCATTGAAGTAGAACTTTTTTGCAAGCTTAGGTTTTCTTGAGAATGCCCTTCCTGATGATCTATATGAGATCTTAATGTAAATGCGTTTGGGGATGTATAAATTGCAAGTGTAAAAAATTATTTTTGTGTTGTTGAATTCTTAAACACATAAAGCATGAATTTAAACTCTGAAATAGCAGAAACAATAGACAAATACACCATAAAAATAACCACAAGACAACAAGTGACAAAAGAGTTCACCCCTCCTGGGGTACATCTCCTTGGTCTAGCTTCCAATGGCTTGGTCCTATATCTTTATGCTAAAAAATGGTAGTTACATCAGTTTACATTGCTCCAATGGCTTCAAAACATGTTCCATTAGTTTCAAAACTGTCAAAAATGTCTGTCTAGCCTCTTTTTCCTCCAAAATTGGTCAAAAACTGAAGAATTATGAGCCTCCATAACTTTGCTGCTAGTCGCTCTACAAATTCCCCTAATTCTAGAACTGTCCTACAAATTCACCATGAATTGCATTAACAAAGCCACAATTTGGAGTATTTTCGGTGCAAATTGTGGGAACGTTAATATGCACGCTAAGGCTTAAAGTCCGAAAACATAATTAAATATATGGTTGGTCGAAATACTATTTTAATAAAAAAATCGGCACCATGCCTCCACGCCCCTGGTCCTGATAAATTGGTCGTATGGTGTATAATGGGGGGGTCGGGGCTAAGTCCTGGCCCCTTACCCAAACTTCGCCCATATTAAAATTGAAATAGCGCTAAGTCCTAGCACATGGTTTAATAAGAACCATTGTGGCCCAACAGCTAAGGTTCTGCGCTATTATGAGGAAGGTCTTGTTAGGGTCCTATAATAATAGGGTTCATAAAATTTTGAATTGACTTTGATAAGTCTTGTAAATATGTACATACCTCGCATTCTGCAAGTTTTTTTCCCATATTTTGAAAAAATAAAAAATAATAAAAAATCAAAAAGAGGTTAAAAAGTCCTAAAAGAAAGATCAAAGGACTTAGAAAAATATATACCCCAAAAGAAAAAGATATAAATAAAACATGAAAGTGAGCAAGTCCAAATGCCACTACTTTTACTTTTTACTACAAATAATAAATGATTATGTGCAGAGTGTCAATAAATATCATAATCCATGATCAGTTAAACAGTTTAATCTTAACTTTTCATGTTTCAATTTTATGTTTTAGATAGTGAATAAAGATTTGTCAAACTATTTAAACTTGACAAATCAGTAGATAGGTAGAGAATAATGAGGAGCTCAACAGTTTAATCTGAGCCCTTGGATGAAATAAGGTACATTTAGATTATTTTTATGCTTTGAAAGAAAAAATTTTAAGGTTGCAAGCCTAAATGCACCTGCAAAATGAAGAAAAAATGTTAGAAATACAAGATTGGGTAGGTAGAAAGCAGTGGAGAAATTATGTAAATAATACATCATCAGGCAAAATCACTAATTTCCCCTCCCCCATGAGTGTTCAGTATTCTAAGCTATCAGTCAAACAGATTCAGAGCATTTCTCTGACTTTTGTTGGGACCGGACCCAAGGCTCTATGACTAGTTAGTTGAAAATATTGAGTTCTTATGTTAAAATCCTCATTTATCATCATTTACCCTTTATTCATGTCCTAAAACCCCTTTTTCCTAAGTAAAAACACACTCTTACTGATCCGGATTTATGCAGGAACGCAACAAAATAAACATATAACCATAAATACAGAGATGCAGCGGAAATAACACTTCATTTCATTAATATCAAAGAACTGAAATTTGCTTACAGACAGAATGGAAATAAAACTAGCTAGGGCGCTGGTAGCTATCTCTGAGAAGAGATGTGGCGGCTAAAGGCCTCTGAACTGAGTTAAAATGAGGCTCGAGGGCCTATTTATCATTTAGAAACAATGGGAAATCCTAAACAGCCAAAACCCTAACCCTAGGAGATGAAGCGCCAAAACTATGGGCCCCGTTTGGGTAAATTGGCGTTTCAACTTCCCAGGGGCGTAACTTTGGCATACGATCTCCGTTTGACGCGTACCATACCTCGTTAGAAAGATCTATCCGAGGAATACAAATTTGGAACGAGCAACATGGGTCCATGGACCCATGTTGCTCTCCTTTTTCCCAAAAAACGTCGTTTAGGGCCTCAAAACGGCTCCGGAAGTTTAGGACCCGAAAAACTGCTAAAAATAGTAAACTGTGCCGAAACTGAAAAACTGAAATAGACAATGGTGGAGCCCCAAGTGGAATAGGTGGGTGACCACCAATATCCACCTGGATCATTCCTCCCCCCTTAGGAAGCAATGGTCCCCATTACGTTAAGTTCCTCCATGAGATGAGGAAATTTCTGCTGAACTTGGTCCCTGGTGAACCACTTTCCTTGGTGCAGGAATTGGCCAGCTTTGACAACCCGATATAGTTGGATCTTCTGCTGGCGAGTGTTCTTGATTTGCATGTCCATGATACATTCTGTGGTGGCCTGTTCCATGCAGTCTGGATTTAACTCTGTTGGTGTGAGTTGTTCTGCAATGTCCGAGGTGTCTAGTAGAGGTGGGAAGTAAGGACGAAGGCGATCCACATTGAAGATTGGGTGCAGGCCAAGGAATGGAGGAATACTAAGCTCGAAGTCATTGTTCCCTATAGCCTTGGTGATGGTGTATGGCCTGTATTGGAGCAGGTGAAGCTTGCGGTGGGGTCCAGTGAGGCGCTCCTTCTGCAAATGTAGCCATACTTTGTCGCCCACCTGGAAGTTGTGTGGCACCCGGTGTTGATCATGGCGCTGCTTGTACTTCACATTGGCTCTGTCCAATATATCATGAACCTGTTGGCGGATGTGTTGAATGCGCTCGATGAAGTTACTTGCTTTGTCAACTTCAGACTGGACATGAGCTGAATCGGCCTGAGCAGCTGCAAACGGCATGGCTATGTCAATGGGACATAGTGGCTGGAATCCCAAGCCCACCTGAAAGGGGCTATGGCCAATTGAACCGTGGAGAGCCCGGTTATAACTGTGTTGTACATAGGGGAGGCTCTCGTCCCATGTGCGTGGATGCTTTGAGTTGTACATGCGCAGAATGTGTACAATCATTCTGTTGACGACCTCCGTCTGGCCATCTGTTTGGGGATGGAAAGCTGTGGACTTGGTGAGCTTTGTGTCCAACATTGACCAGAGGCTGGACCAAAATGTGCTGAGGAACCTGCTATCTCGATCTGATATGATAGACTGTGGGATCCCAAAGTGCACCCCCACTCGTTCAAAGAAGAGTTTAGCAGTGGCTTCTGCTGTGATATTCTTCTTACAGGCCGCCATGATGGCCATCTTCGAGAATCTGTCAACGACCACGAAAACACAGTCATTTCCATTCTTAGTAGAAGGCAGGCCCGACATGTAATCCATGGAGATGTATTCCCAAGGTCGACTAGGGGTAGGTAGAGGAGTATATAGGCCTTGCTTCTTGATGGTCGGTTTGGCAATGGCACAAGCAGTGCAGGATCTGATGTGCTTCTCGACATCCTTTCGAAGGTTCGGCCAATAGAAATACTTATGCAGGATTGCTACTGTTTTCTCGACCCCGAAATGCCCAGCGACTCGACTGTAGTGTGCTTCCCATATCATCTTGGCACGCTCGCTTGAAGGAACACAAGGGTGTCCCAGGTGACATAAAAGTGCATCTTGGAGGTGAAAATTTGGAACTTGCGTGCCCCCCAAGAGTGCCTTGTAAGTGTGGCCGAATTCTGGGTCACTCTCATAAAGAAGCGGCCAATCAGAAGTCTCGTGCCCACAAGAGTTGAGCACAGTGGTGAGCGCCACGATCGGTGGTCGGCTGAGGCAGTCTGCAACATGATTGGTGCTACCCTTCTTATACTTGATGTTCAAATGAAACTGTTGCAGATATGTAGACCACTTCTGATGGCGATCATTCTGCAACTTCCCTTGTGTCTGTATGAGCTGCAGGGGCCTGTGGTCTGTGTGGATGATTGTTTCCTTCCCCAAAATGTAATGCTTCCATTGTCGACAAGCTTGCACAATGGAGTACATTTCTTTGTCATATGTGGGGTACTTGCGAACTGTGTGAGACAATGTCTCACTGTGAAATGCCACTGGATGTCCCTGTTGAGTAAGAACTGCCCCAATAGCATAGTCAGAGGCATCTGTCTCGATCTCAAATGGCTGTTGCAAGTCTGGTAAAGTGAGCACTGGGGCAGAAAAGAGGCGGTTTTTCAGTTCTGTGAACGCCTTCTGTTGAGGTTCCGACCAAAATTTTTTTGCTCTCGCTCCTCCCTTGGTGACTTGACTCAAGGGCCAAGTGATATGAGAGAATCCCAACACGAACCTCTGGTAGAAATTAGCAAGACCCAGAAAGCTGCGAAGCTCTGTTATAGTGGTTGGGGTTGGCCAATCCCGAATGACTTGGATCTTGGCTGGATCCACATGCACCCCCCTTTCATCAATAATGTATCCCAGATATTGAACCTGGGTCATGCCAAAAGTGCACTTCTCCAAATTGGCACACAACTTGTGTTGCCGCGGTGTTTGGAGGACTTGTCGGATGTGGTGAAGGTGCTCTTCCCAAGTCTGGCTGAAGATCAGAATATCATCCAAGTACACCACTACAAATGAGTTGGTGAATGGCCGCAAGATGTCATCCATCATCCTCATGAAAGTGGCGGGAGCATTCGTCAACCCGAAAGGCATGACCAGCCATTCGAAAAGGCCTTCCTTGGCTTTGAAGGCAGTCTTCCACACATCGGAGGGTTCAATTGGTACCTGGTGATACCCAGACTTCAGGTCGATCTTGCTGAAATATTTTGCACCTTTGAGTTGGTCGAGAAGGTCATCAATCCGTGGGATTGGGTACCTATTCCGGACAGTGATCTTGTTCAGCGCCCGATAGTCAATACAGAGTCTCCACGTCCCATCCTTCTTTTGTACCAACACGATCGGGCTCCCACAGGGCGATGAACTTGGTCTGATGTGACCTTTCTGCAACAGCTCCTGAATCTGCCTCTTGATTTCATCATTCTCTAGAACAGAGCGCCGATAGATCGGTCCATTAGGTAGCGGTGCACCGGGGGTCAGATCAATCGGGTGCTTGACCTGACAGTGCAGAGGAACCCTTGTGGGTGAGGTGAATATGTCCCCGTACTCCTCCACAACCTTATCCATTTGTTGTTGTTGTGCAGAGGAGCCCTGTCTGGAGGTCGTGGCCACAATCTTATTCTTGCCCTGGGGGCGGATCATCAGGAAAACGAATTTCCTGGTTTGGGAAATGAGCTTACTGCATTGTTTTGCAGTAACCAAAGAGATAGCGGCAGGAGGTGGTACCTATGGTATCCTGTACAACTTATTTCCCAAAGTAACAATAACAGCACGAGGTCGAGACTCATACACAGCATGACGCTTCCACAAGTATGGTTGTCCTAATAATACATCAGAAACATCAATAGGAGCAACATCACATAATACCTCATCAGTGAAGGGCTTGATGCTATAGGGAAGGCGGCACTGCTGGTTGACGCGGAGATCTCGTCCTTGGTGAAGCCACCCGATGGTGTATGGATGTGGGTGAGCTGTGGTCGGCAAGCCCAACCGCTTCACGGCGTCTGCTGAAATGAGGTTCTTTTAGCTCCCATTGTCGACAATGAACTGTACAGGGGAGCCCTTTACCCACATCTGGGAGTGGAAGAGACGTTCCTCCTCCTCTGGATCTTCCGGTTCCTCCTTCTGGACCTTTGTAGTGGCAACAGTGGCGTTGGGCTCCGCATCAATAATGTGTTTCCCTTTTTCATTCCCCTTTTCAGGTTCTGATTCGGAGTCGGAGCATGCATCTGACTCAGAAGCCCTCATCTCGGCCACTAGCGACTGCTTGGCCCGACACTCACTTGTGTTGTGAGTGGAGCTCTTATGGAACTCACACCACTTTCCCGTGTCCTTCTTTGGCTTTGTGGTGTTGTTCTTTTCTTGTGGCTTTGACGGGTTGTCTTTAGCCACCATGCCTTGGCTCTGTCCTTTGTTCTGCGGTTTGGAAGCACCTTTCCCTTGCTTTTGATTCGCAGATCCAAAGTCTCGCTTCTTCTGTTTGAATTTCTGCTCAATCTTGGCAGCATACCGGTATGCCGTACCAAGCGAGGATATGTCGAGGAACTCCATTTCCTCTGAATGTATCTGTGCAGACAACTGCGATACTTTAGCACTAGATGTTTCTCTAAATCTTTGATACTCAACTTTGTGCGCAAGGTATGGAACAGGTTCGTCAGCTCATGCACATCTTGATCCCTTTGTTGTCGCAGCGTGGTCCATTGTATGTACTTGTCCCCATAGCTCCCCTAGTATTGTTCCTCGACGGCATCTCGGAAAGAATTCTAGGTTGGTACGACTGAGAACAAAGAGGGTTCTGTCTGGTCCTTGTTCTCACAGTAGGTTTCCCACCAGTCCTTAACATGGGGGGTAGCTTTGAGGAGTGAAAAAATAATCTTCTCCCGGTCTGAAAAGTCATGAACAGAGAAATATCCTTCTAATAGATTCAACCATCTATCTACGGCATCTGTGTCTATTTGACCCTCAAATATGGGAATGTCAAAATTTACTTGTACCTTAAAGGGAGTCGCAACTCCAGAGTGGCTACTAGATGTAGATGCGCCGCCGGTGGGCAGCCGTTGAAGGATCTGAGCAAAGCTATCCATCATCGCGTTCCTTTGTTTTTCGAGGGCCTCCTCGAGCAATATTTTGATAGGATCTCCTGCTCCCTCATCTTTCTTTTCGTCCCCCCTGGGCGTCCGTCGAGGTTTGCGAGGCTGATCTTGCAAAGGTTCCACCAGATCGAGCCCTAGCTCCTTATACCCCGACCTCGTTGGGGACATGCAAAGAAGGATCGAGAAAAAGCAGACCCCTCTGATACCACTGATCCGGATTTATGCGGGAACGCAACAAAATAAACATATAACCATAAATACAGAGATGCAGCGGAAATAACACTTCATTTCATTAATATCAAAGAACTGAAATTTGCTTACAGACAGAATGGAAATAAAACTAGCTAGGGCGGCGCTATCTGCGAGAGAGATGTAGGCGACTCTGAGGAGCCTGCGAGGCCCCGGAGGATTCTAATGGCTCGAGGGCCTATTTATTATTAGAAACAATGGGAAATCCTAATGACCAAAACCCCTAACACTAGGAGATGAAGCGCCAAAACTATGGGCCCAGTTTGGGTAAATTGGTGTTTCAACTTCCCGGCGTAACTTTGGCATATGATCTCCGTTTGACGCGTACCATACCTCGTTAGAAGATCTATCAGGGACTACAAATTTGGAATGAGCAACATCGGTCCATGGACCCATGTTGCTCCTACTGTTTCCCAAAATACATCGTTTAGGGCCTCAAAACGGCTCACGGAAGTTCGGGACCGAAAAGCCCCTTAAAATAGTAAGTAAGTTGTGAAAAAAGCGAAAGAGACAATGGTGGAGCCCCAAGTGGGACGTGGGTGACCACCAATCCACGAGATGCTTACTTAGTAAAATTGTAATCCCCATATAATTAACTCTATCCCTTCATAAACATTCATAAATACCCACAAATTTACATGTATCCTAAGTATTAGTAAAAGAAATATGAAAATGAGAAATGCTTGATTTTGTACTATACTTAGAGATGATATGTATTTTGTTTTACATTTCACTCCCCTCTCTTATTAACTTTTAACATATTTTATTAAATCCCTAAAAAATACCCTTTTCCTATATTATTAATTCCATTTTATCTAATAAACCCCAAAAACCCACTATTATAAACTTTTGACCAAGGTATATTATCCCATGTGCTTAAATAAAAATCCCTTTGGTCTAAAAGATTACCCATATTCAAATATCCCGCCCTATAGTTGTTTAACTATTCAAAAAAGTTTAAAAACTATATAATATAATGTATCATTATGCACATTTGAGAAACATTTAAAAAAAAAAATGTTGCAGTATAAACCCCGCACACTTATGTTTTATTAAAAGCATTTATAACAAATGTTTTAATAAATAATTTAACCCCACCATATATATATATAGATATATATATATATATATACCATGACTAAAGCCCGCCACCTTGTATATAAATTAAAACATTATCGGAATGTTTTAAACCATAATTAATCCCGCCGCTATATGAAAATAAAACATTGCGTATATGTTTTAAACCTATACTTCTCTATTATTTATAACAGTTTAAATACATATCAAACCATTCCGCTTGCATAAACCAACCCGGTCCTACCTTTCCGCTCCGACATAGCTCTCAAAGCAATCTCAGCCCTTCGCTTCAAAGCTTTTAATCCGACGGTTTAGAAGCAATATCACGTGAACAAAGTGCACGACCGATCCAACACAAAATCCACGCGAAATAGGTTGTTTCACGCTGACCCTTCCCCTCCACGTGACTCTTTATCGTTGGATCGTGTGACTCTGATAAAAAACTGCTTACCACTCAAAATCAACGCGATAAACCGCCGGTTTTATATGCCTGTTTAAATTGAAAACCGTTTCCCGCCTAATGCGACTTGTAATTAATGCCAGGGTTAAAATGATCAAATGTTTTAATAAAACCTTTGTAAACGCGTTATTTCAATATCTTTGCGTTTAAACCATTGTTTTCCCTCCCAACCCCAAACTTGTGTGAGGCCAGTAACCACTTTCGACCATTTTTTACCACATCTCTAAATTCACCCGAAACACAAGAAAAATTCCCAGGAACATACTTGCTCAATAACCACAAGATAAAATTAATGAGAAGATTACAGTACTCACAGCATTTCAAATATACTCAATCTAAAGCAGAGTATTTTCATTTAACCTACAAATCAAATTCAAATACCTTTTAAAGAAAGCAACTCCTAGATTAGAAATTAATCAAGAAAATTGCTTAAAGTCCATAAACGGGAAAACCTAACCAAAATTGCCTAGAGCCTGGAATCAACTGCTATTTTGTGAGGAGGTAAATCCCCTCTGAATGAAGGCGATCCTCTGTGTGGGGTCTAGCAACAATCAAACAATGTTATGTGAGCAGCTGTAATTCAGGAATGAAGACCCAGAGATGAAGCTGCACGGATTCCAACATGATACGAAGAGAAAGAAGCGTCCCAGATTCCTCAGCCTCGACAGATCACAATCCCTCCACGATCCCCGCGGATGAACACCTGCACATGGAAGAAACGAACAGATACAAGCATAAAATCCGGCACACGTAACTAAACATCAGTCAGAAAGGATGTTACTCATATTAACATGATGGAAAACAGAGTGGAACCATAATCGTAATCATCTATTAAATAACAAACGAAGAGAGATTACAACCAAGTTCTGACGTCGTGGTCTCCTTCGGATGGGTCTCCAGTCGTTCACGTCTCGCAAAGCTCGCCAGGGAAAGGGAAAACCTCTCCAGAGTCTCTCGACGATAGTCTCCTTACTTGAGTCGGCCTTAAGGGAAAAAGAGGGCTCTTTACAGCACAAAGGCTCTTGGGAATATGGAGATTCAAAGCTTAGGCACTTCAAGACTCTCAGCCTTTTAGCCCCTTCATCAATGGATGAAGGCTATATTTATAGAGGAGAGGAGGAGGTTGGGATCCCTACAATAGTGGAAGGGAGGCCTTATCCTTTGGGAGGTTCCCCATATGGTGGAAACAAGAGGCCAAAGGAGGAAGGCCGTGGTTACTCAGTCGAAACCACTCCTGATGACTCATCCACGAAGTTGTTGTAATCGAAACTTCGCCTCCTTTTTTAAAAAACTTTCCATAAACAGAGTGGCGCGGGTGCAACACTGGGACAGAGCGCCAATTGGCGCGGGCTCGGTGTTAATTTTCCCCCATTGGCGCGAGTACATAATGGGCTACCAGCGCCAAGGCAAAAACAGGTGTTTTTAGGGGTCTGCTCAGGAAATGATCAACAGAAGAAATGTTGTCCTCATGGAAAGGGATGCAATGAAGGTATTTTCAAGGCTTGACATTGCTCACAGGTCACATAATGGGTCCTCCATTGTGCGGGACGGGGAATGGTAGGGACGGTGACAAATTACTGTGTAACAATTTTCAAAGAAGATTATCATTTTTCCACGGTTTTACGGTCAAATTAAAAGCTCTAAAAGCCAGAAATCCACTGCAGGTGCCCTGTATATTCTGAAAAACCTTTTTCATGAAAGTTTGAGCCCAATTTGGAGTAAAGAGACTCAGAAAACCCCTGTTTTCTATTTTTGACTAGTTTTAGCCTCAAAACTTCATTTGAGAGACCCAATTGACCATAAAAGCCAAAAAGACATTCTATTTTGCTGAAATTGCCTAACCAATCTTCTGTCATAGTAAAATTGCCTCTGCAAACAATTTAAACTTGCAGAAGCCTATAAAAATGCCTAAAAAACAGAGTGGAAACAAATCTGAAGGTTCCAAAACTCCTAAAGCTACTCCTGCCATAACTCCAAATACTGCCATTATAGT
This sequence comes from Pinus albicaulis, assembly GCA_034641835.2. NCBI lineage: Eukaryota > Viridiplantae > Streptophyta > Pinopsida > Pinales > Pinaceae > Pinus > Pinus albicaulis. Next base: position 130,833,542 of record CM076579.1, read on the forward strand.
CAACCCATTGCAGCCCCCAATTGTTGATATTGAGCATATTCCTTTAGCAGACATTGACTACAAAATAGTTGATCCTATAGTTGATTCAATTTGTTAGATATACACAATTGGTCTTTTGAAAAATCCCTAGATGATCAAGAAGATGTTCACATTTGGGAATCTAATTTGCCCAAATATGTAGTCCCCCTGACTCACCCCTATTAAGAAATTATCAGACTATGTCACTAGTACTACATCCCTGAACAGAGAGCTATTGTCAATGCAAACAAATAGGTCCTGTTTACCATTACAGTAGAGTCTATAAATCAAATGTTGCAGATTCAATCAGACCCTCAAGCAGTCCCATTATCTATTGAAGGCCTCACTAAGTTATACATTAACTTAGACTTTCCTAAAAGGTTTATTATTTTCCAAACTTTCATGCCTCTGCATGTTGAAATCCCAAAATTAAACCCTCCATATTCAAATGCCAAGTTCCCTGAAGGTTCAAGGCATGTTATCTCCATGCTTTCCTTTATACTTGGGTATTTCACCGATGAACATACTGATGAGTCAATATTGGGATTTTTGTCTACATTTTCTCCAGGACAGTCACCCTCAGTTATATTTGACTATACTAGTTTTATAACTGATAGCATTCACTATCAATTGTCTAATTTGCAGCTGGAAGGGGTATTCAGATATACCTCCTATCTTTTACACTTGTTTCTATTTTTTCAATCAGAGAACTTTCCTATTTCAGTTCAGAAATTTGATATAGAAGGAAAACCTCTATCAGTTGTCTTCTGGACATCTATACTCGGAAAATAAGGGACAGAATTCAGTTATTCAGAGTTTTTTGAGTTGTTTGTGCATCCATTGACCACCATCTTGACAAAAGCAGAACAACCTAGAATCAGTGAGGAAATGAAGAGAATTTTGCAGCTATCAGAGCAAAGCAAAGTAGGAGATTGGTATTTATATAAGGAATTCACTGAAATTAGAGTTTTTGGTTCTAACTTGTTACCCTACAAGTTACCTAAGCATCCATCTATGAGGATCTTTGCCTTAGAGTACATTAGGCAGATCCTGAATTCAGATTCAATTAATTTTATGGCAGCCAAGAAAAAGACTCAGTTTAAACTCAAAAATCAAATTGGGCCTTTCATATGTAATCAAAGAGAAGCAGAAAAGGAAGCAACAAGCTAATTACAGGAATACAAATTAAAAGAAAGCTTCCCATGGAATTATGATCCACAAGGGATCTTAAGTAAACTAAGGGTAAAATGTAAATTGACACCCTTTATCCATGAGTCAAAGCCTGATATAGAGAAATTTGCTAATCAAATTGAGTGGGTTGAGAATACTTTAACAGAGGCAGTAAACCAAAGGAATACTAGTCATCCTTTGGAAGTTGCCAAACAGCCAAAGCCATCCACTAAAAGAATCAGAGAAGAAGGAGCTTATACTGCAGAAACTACCATAGAGACAAAGTTTAAAATCATTTACAATAAGAGGCCAAAACTGGATACAACAGCTAAAGGCAAGGTAACAATAGATGTTGAAGATACACAGCCTTTGAATACCAACACTACACAAACAGAGACCAATGTAGCCACTGTAATCATCAGTGAGCCAAATAAAAATCAAGAACAGTTGAATAATGAAGATGTACAGATAATGGAGAGGAAACAAAGTATGAAGGCTTCCTCCTCACATTCAGCTAAGGAGAAGGACTTAGATATTAAGGAAAAATACAAGCAAATCAAATTGAATAATGAGGAAATTAAAACTGAAATATATTATTGGCTTTTAAAGCAGAAGCCAGGTAAACAAAATAGATTCTTATCAGCCTTTGATTATTCAACTCAGAAATTGATTATGTCAGTTTTACAACCCACTGTACCAGTGCCAAAGACAGTGGCTGTACAAAAAGGTTGATATGGAAGTAGCCACAGATAAAATCCATGAGTTGGATCAGATTGAATTTCACAGGCAAATATTAGAGATGCTCTATTCCATAGTGACCACAAAAGCTATGAGTGCTCATAGACTTCAAAATACAATCTCTAATATGCAGGACCAAATTAAAATGGATAAAGCTTCACTATATGCAAAGGATCTAAGGATAAAGACCTTAAAAGAGTTAGTATTGCAAGTAGGATATGATCCTTCAAACATCAAAGCAGCTGAAGCATTGGTTAAAAAGAAAAATGAGGACACAGTTGCCTTGAGGAAACAGCTCAAGCTTCCTCAAGGAGAACATCCTCAAAGAAAGGAAGTTTTATAGGATCAGAAGGAGAAAGATGAAATATTGAGCTTGATACTTCAACTCACAGCTCAAATCAAAGAAATGGAAGTGTAAATGGACCAAGTTGTCCAAGAAAAAGAGACATTCAAGGAACCAGTCATTCCCACTATTATCCCAGTCATCACAGCAGCAGTACCATCTAATTTAGGAGAGAAATTGGCACCAAAAGAGCCACTGCAGTGCCAGTGACTTCTTCAACTACTTCAGTGACTGAATCTACTACAACAGTGTTGCCACCTACTGATGAGAGTAGTCAACTAATAAAAGAAATGGAATAAATGTCCTTGAAGACCAATGAAATCAATAGATTGACCAAGACAATTGAAAATCTAGAGAAAACAAGCAAACCAACTCAGATAGATGCTAAAATACATGAGCAGAATGCTCACATATTGAGTGAAGAAGTAAAAAAGCTCCAAAAAGAGTTAACTCTCAAGGACCGAATATCATATATTAAAAATTACTTATGGAATAATGTAATTGAAGCCATTCATGATGTTTGGCCATCAATTCAAGTAATTTTTGAGCAGAGAGAGTTACTATTGACAGCTCAGGTAGAGATCCAAAAGACACAAGAAGAATCGGCAGATAAACCAGAACAGACTGTTAGGTTAATCAATTTCCTAAACAACAAGAACATACAGCAACTTGAAGAGTTAAAGATCAATGACAGGATAGCTACAATCCTAGAAATTAGGAAAATAACTACCAAAAGAAATCTAATGAGGCAGATTGAAGAGAAATGTGAAGGAATGAACACTGTTGTCATTAGATTTATGGTTAAATTCACTAACTTAAGGCAAAAAGGACTTCCAGATATTATGGTGATTAATGACAAGCTAATGCCTCAGAATGATTATGATAAAAAGATCAGAGAACATGCCAAGGAGCAAGTAAACAAGCCAACAGGCCAAGGTATTCCCACAGGGAAAGTATTGCTAAAAAGTTTTGAAGATCTATTTTATTTGTAGTATGAAATCAAACATTTGTTTGTCATCAAACTTACATTTGCCAGGTACACTGAGGCTGATGAGAATTTTAGGAAACTCAAGAATATTAGAATTAACTTATTTGCTATGAATAAATAAAGGCAAACACATGAAGAACAAAAATTATGTTTGCTAATTTCACAGTAAAAACATATTTTTACAGCAAGAAGGCATATTTACTGAAGATAAAGAGTATCAGAAGTGAAAGAGTATAAGTGATAAAAAGTATTAGCGAGAAAGAATATCAGTAAAGGCAACTAAATTCTGAAAATATCTAAAAGGCCAGCAGAGAGGACACATAAGCAGCCAACTGCTTCTTATCTAAAAACTGTTTCTATTTATTTTGAATAAAATAGGACAGCTTGCTAGTTTTTTGAGCAAGATGTCACTATTATTGTTGTGATATATTTAATTTTCCTGAGTTTATTCCTAGAAGTCATCTAGGATATTTTTTAAGACATTTTATATAAATACTTCACTCTTGGAAGTATTTTTGGTGTGGAATAAAATTGTTGGAGATTACTATAGATATTTTGTTGACTTGAAGGCTTTGGATTTCGAATTTGAGTAGCAGACTGGATCAACTATTTGGCATCATACTTTAGGATCCCTTTGATAAGCTATTTGGAGTGAAGTACTCTCTTAAACTTGTCATTGTTATCTTCTTTTGTTACATGCATACATCTGTGTTTTAATTCTAAATCTGAATGTATAACTAGGAGTATTACTATAGGACATGTTAATAGCACCCTATTTTTAACTAGTTATCATTTCTTTGTTTTCTTTTGATTTTCGGTGTAGGGAATTCTTATGTGCTCCCTCTCTTGTTTGACCTCTATCTTCTACTTCCCTTTTCTGGATCAAAGTATCCTTAAGTGCCCTTTATACCGATCATACCACCTCAAAAACCATTTTCCCAAGATCTCCAAGGGTTATCTACCTTTCCCTGCAGACATTTGACCTTTTAGGCCTTGATCCCAGTTCTGTTAACTTGACTTAGACTCCATAGCCCAATGGACAAGTAGATTTCCCTCTATCTACCCTCCAAGTGAAATTTTCCCACCAAATTCAACAAAACAAAACCAAATCTGCACTTTAATAACTAGCCTAATATTCAAAACTAAAACAAAATTAAATCTTAAAGAGAGAACCCTCTCTTAACCCTAGGAAGGCTAGATCCTAGAGTTTGTAGTAGGTTTGTGGTTACCTCTAGTATTCTTTGACTAAAAACCAAAATCCCACAACTTAAGAATTTATTGGAGTGATAACAGGTCCGGCGTTCGATTCCTGTGGAGATCGATTCAGACTTAACAAAAAAATTGGTGGCCCCCGTGCTGCCACGTGGCGGCCTCTGGTTGGGCCATGTGGCAACATGTGGTTGGCCATCTTAAAACCAATAATATTCAACCACACCAGCACCATTCAAGGCCTGCAACGTGTCAGGATGTGGTAGGCCCAAAAAAATTTGAATTTCGACCAATCACAAGAGGCCACGTGGCAGCCTGGCACTGGCCCAAAATTTTTCCCAATCAGCTATCATTTTTAAAAAATTTGTATGTTTGGGAAAATGAACAGAACTCATTTCGAGAGCATACGGTGTCAGTTTTCCGCGAAATGAGTTTGTCCGGTTTCAGAATGACGAGATCTACACGATCATTCAGGTTCCACACGATTCTCACAACTTTTATTTTTGAGCATATTTTTTAACACCTGATCACTCCTCCCCACTAAAAGCTTTTGGACCCCAAAAGATCACTTTAGTTGTTCAGTAGTTGAGGGTATAGTTCCCTCACCTTTCCAATCTCGATCCATTTGGCTTTGATTGGATTTTTTCCTTTGAGCCCCACCCGAAGGTGCTCCACATTCCCTCATTTTGAAGACATTGTTCATCTGTCAATAATGGTGTCTTGTTGTAGTTCATAAAGGTATTCAGGAGATAAATCCCCAATAGAAGGAATCTAAACATTCTCTCCTTGATCTTCAATCAAATGAGTCTCATGCAGCCTTAAGTTCTCATATTAATAACAACATGAATTTGCATATATGAATGCAAATTCAACCTGAAGGCACTATCACCAATCTTTTCTAAAATTATGAATGGACCATATCGAATTGGTTTCAGTTTTTTTACCTTCTCCTTGAAGCCTTTCTTTGCTAATGTGAAGCTAAACTTCATCACCGACTTGGAAATTTTTATCTGCACAATGCTTATTGTGCCTTGTTTTGTACTTGACTTGGCTCTTTTCCAGCTATTCCTAAACTATTTGATGTACCAATTGGATTTTTTCAATGAACCTCGTAGCTTTGTCTATATCACTATGACCATCAATATCAACATCCTTTCCAAAAATGAAATCCAAAGGAGATTTAGGAAAGTATCCAAAACATGCCTCAAATGGTGATGTCTAAGTTGAAGAGTGCTTGGACTAGTTGTAAGCATGTTGAATATAGTGTGAATGTTCATCCCAAAATTTAGGATGCTTTCTGCTATAACCGTGTAGAATATGTATCACCATCTTGTTCACCATCTATGTTTGACCATCTGTTTGTGGATGAAATGTTGTACTCCTTTTCAATTTGGTGTCCATGAATCACCACAAATTTGACCAAAAAACCCAACAAAGCGAGAATCTTGATCACTAACAATGGATGTGGGTAATCCAAAATGCACCCATACATTCTGAAAGAATAACTGAGCAGTTTGTTCAAATGTAATTTTCTTTTTATATGGCATAAAAATACACATTTTGTTGAACCTATCCACAACTACAAAAAGATATTCATGATTCCTTTTTGACATAGGAATACCTCCAACAAATTCCATATAAACACTCTCCCATGGACGAGAAGGTACTGGAAGTGGTGTGTACAATCCTAACTTTCTATTGCTAGGCTTACTGACAACACATAATGAACAACCTCTAATAAAACATGACACACTTTCAAGCATACGAGGCCAATAAAAATACCTCTATAGATGTGCCATCGTCTTACTTACACTGAAATGACCAGAAATAAGAGAAGCATGTGCCTCTCTTATAATATTGACTCTTTCTCCCTATGGAATAAAAATCTTACCAATATGGTACAACAAGTTATCATGCATGTGATAATCCAATTCATACACTTAGTTTTCTTGACTCAAAGTTGCATATACATCTTGAAAATCACTATCTAAATCATATTGTTCAGCATAGCTCTCATGCAAAACAGAATTATGCTTAAGAATAGTAACAATACTAACAAAAGGCCTATAAAGCATGTCAACAAATTCATTGTAGATACCTTTCTTATACCTTATCACCAAGTGGAATTGTTGAAGGAAAAATATCCATCGAAAATGCCTTTATTGTTGAAACTTTGTTTGTGATTGCAAGTATTGCAATGGTTGATGATTAGTGTGAATTATTGTTTCCTTACCCATCAAGTAGTGTTTCCACTTCTTCACACTTTGCACCAATGCATACAATTCCTTATCGTATGTAGGATAATTAATCACTGCACCATTAAAATTTTCCGAATCAAAGCATATGGGCTTGCCATGTTGCATGAGGACTACACCCATGGCATAGTCACTAGCATCAGTTTGAATCTCAAATGACTGTCTCAAGTTTGGAAGTGCAAGTACTAGAGTTGAACTGATCTTTTCCTTTAATGCATAAAATACCTTTTGTTCTTTACCTCCCCACTCGAAGACTCGCTTAACACTTGTCAATGCATGCAATGGAGCTGCGATAGAAGAGAAGTTAAAAATAAAATTCCTTCAATATTGGGATGCTCCCAAAACGATTCTTACCTTCGTAACTATTTTGGGCTTTGGCCAATTCAAAATGACATCAACCTTGGAGGGATATATTTTCAATTCACCTCCTCCAACAATATCACCCAAATACACTAAATAAGGTTTTCCAAACTCACACTTTGACATATTTGTTGGCATTATGATAAATGTGTTGTCCTTGATGGCAACCCACTTGTAACAGAGTGCAAAGATTAGTTCAGAGGTGACAGTGTGATGGAACAGAATGACAAAATGATGAGACAAAGGTTTCAGGTCAAAAGAATTATGAAAGTAAAATTTAAAGAAATATACGCAGGTTTGATGAAGCAAAGTCGTGTATACACATGTTCAGTGAAGAAAAGTTGTGTATACATGCAGGTACGAAGAAACAAAACCGCGTATGTGTTGGCACACTATTTTATTAATACCAAGGGTCTTTACTATGGTATTAGTCCACAATATTGAGCGTAGTAGCAAATATTTGATCCCGTCAAATATTACCACCAGCACTAGTTGTAGAAATTACACAACAAGCATGCATATCATGGATTCAATTTGATCTAACAATGTACTAAAGTTAAATACTGAATCGCTTCTACAAATCAATTGCGGAATTAAAAACACAATCGCCAATCACATGAAGCAAAGAATAATCGATCAAGCCACAACTCAGATAATTTTTCGGGGAAAGCTTGCTGCTCAAAACCCCTCTATCATATATTGTATATTCCACAAGGAATCATGAAACAATTACAATGCACTCTTCTCACAAGAGTCTCCTGCAATCTTCCTATCGTCTCACACTAATCTAGACAAAATCAGGCCAACACTTAGCCAATTCTCAACATTTCTTCAGCCTGCCTTGCTCACGCAATTCCTTATGAATGCAATCCCTATTATTTAGTAATTTTAGCCTTCCTCAACTGCGTTGAGTATCATGGGCATTCTGTGGTATTTTAACTGCATCTGGGCAGCTTGCTAATATCACAACTCATAGTTAACTTCCCTTTAACCTTTGTCTCAATTAGGTCTCCAATGGAATTGAGATGCATGCAGCTATCAATAGTAAATCATTCGTTGTAAAGCAGATCACTGATTGTGAATTAAATATGATTTAATTCACTTGATCTCTCACTAGTGTATATAACAATTACAACTAGCACAACTGAGTTTAACTCACTTAATTGAGTTAAACTGATTACAACTTGCATTAACTAATGCACCACTGCACTTCAAACTCTGTTACAACTATAATTACTCTGCATGCCTCACCAACTACCCTCAACTCGAAATTCATGAGCTAACTGAGTTTATCACACTCAGTTAACTATTACAAGTTATTTTGAGATTAGATTACATTTTATTGTCCATCTTAATTAGGGGAAAATTAAAATAGGCATGCACCAAATTTAGCCCACACCAGTGTAGGTGCTGCTAATACCTGTGGTCCCACACTAGTGTAGGTGATACTTGGACCTCCTGGTCCCACACTAGTGTAGGTGCTACTTGGACCTCCTCGTCCCACAGTGGTGTAGGTGCTGCTTGGACCTCCTGGTCCCACACTAGTGTAGGTGTTTTCATGTTGTTTTTGGATGCCAATTTCACTCTTTCTTATTTCAAACTTCAACACTCCCTCTTAACAAGAAATGAATGTCTTTGCATGCGACATGCAACACTTCTCTAGTGTTTCTCGCACATGCAACACTTTTCGAAACTAAATAGCCTCCAAACAACTGAATCAGTATAATGCATCTGTCATCAGAGTCTTCTGACTGCTGCTAGCTACTGCACATGTCTATTGGATTCTCTGTGATGTTAACATCTGCATCCATGCACTCTGCACTACTGCCAATTGCGATCTACGCTCCAATATATGACACTTGTCACTCTGATTTTTGTCCTCCTGACATCTGACTGCATCAATCTAACTGATCCTATTGTTTCTTCTATGTGGGCTCCTCATAGCCAGGTTTAATCCATGAGACACACCATCTCTATGACCCTGCCCAAATTTCTTCTTGCGATTATTCTTGCACATCGTCCCACCTCACACCTGGCGGTATAGTTGCATGTACTCCCTTTGCCCTTCTGGCTCGAAATTTCCCCCTCCTATAGGTATCTTCTTGAGTGAACATTTCCACTTGGCCTCCTCTCCGCTTCTCTAATTGTGGCTGCTCAACAACCGTTTTGTTCTTTCTTTCAGCGACCCCATTCTATTGTGGGTTATGAGGCGGTATCAGTTCTCTTCGAATTCCTTCTTTGCTGCAGAAGTTCTTGAATTCGTTAGAGTTGTACTCTCCACCACTATTAATCCTAAGAGCCTTCACTTGCTTCACCGACTCTTTCTCCACCAGTGCTTTAAACTCAAGAAACTTTGAGAATGTCTGATCTTTCTTCTGCGTGAAGAATATCCAGCACTTATGAGAAAGGTCATCAACAAATATCACATAGTACTTATGTTTTGTTGTCGAAGCAACAGAGAATGGTTCACACACATCTGTGTGAACTCTCTCAAGGATCCCCGAAGCTCGATTCTCCTTCTCATGAAAGGTGGATTTTACATATTTTCCCATATTATATCCTTTGCATGTGTTTGAATGAGCAACTGTACTCTTGGGAAGACCAATAGAAATCTATTGCATGACTTTCAAGGCTCCATAATGAAGATGACCCAATCTCCTGTGCCATAATTCACCCTCATCCCGCCTCACCACTTTGTCCGCCTTTCCCATCAATGTTGTGCAGCCATCTACATCCAGCTTGTAGATATTCTTAACTCTAATCCCTACTTCTTGGCTTTTCCTATTGTTTTTTGTCGCAGGAAAGCTTTTCCTTCACTAAAAACAACATCATAGCCTCTATCCTCCAACATTGCAACTGAGACTAAATTTTCTTCAAACCTGGTACATGAATTACATCTTTTAATTGAAAGGGTTTACCTGACTTCCTTCGGAAGGTAATGGTACCAATCTCAGTAGCACTGTACTGCCCGTCATCACCCATTTCAATATGCATCTAGAGATCCTTCTCCTTCAAGCTACTCAAAGTTCCTTGTCTCCCATCATGTGAAAGGAAGCGCAACTATCCAAATACCACACAGATCCCGATGCACTTGACACCATGCTTGTAATCAATGAGAATTCAAGCTCAAATTGCGAGGCCAAAACCTCACCAGCTGCAAATCTTTTAGCCTTCTTGTTCTTCTTCTTTTGTGGACATTTAGTATCATAATTCCCATGCTCGTGACAGTGAAAACACTTCACCCTAGACATGTCTCGCTTCTTACCATCTTTGGACTCGGATTTGGAATGGAATTTCTTCCCCTTCCCCTTCTTCGCCTTGGCAGCCAAAGCATAATCTTATTCATCTTCATTCTTAGATGAAGATCCATCTCTGGTGTTCCATCTGAACTCCTCCTACACCAAATCCAACCATAGTCGTTCCCAATCTGGCAGCTTTTCCCTTCCATTGACAAAGCCTTGAAAACTGTGCCAACTCTTGGGAAGTCCTGGGAGAGCCAATCTCACAAAATCATCATCGGCAACAGTTATGCCAATGCTCCCCAGTTCATCCCGACATTGGACAATCCCCAGTTTCCTATGGTCGTTGCTGCTCTGAAATAGATCCGTCAAACCCTTCCACATTGCATATGGTGTGGCTTTCCCATGGAGGCTTGAGACAATGTGGTCTCGTACTCCATCCAATAGGATCCTCCTCGCCTTTGCCACTTTATTTTTCCATGCATCAAGATTTGTAGCATCTGGCACAATGGGTTTAGGAACATCATTGTCAATGAATTCCTTCAAGCCATTATCTTCGAGTAATGCCTCCATCCTGTCCTTCCAAGCAATATAGTTTGAGCTGCCCTCGAGTGCATACTCCAACCTCAAGCCATTGAAAGCGATTTCGATCCTGAATCAGCTGTAGCACCAAGAAATTCTTTCTGCAAATTCGAATTCTATCCAGTCACAAACTCAGCTCCTCCTTCACAATTTTGATTTCCTGTGCTATGATACCATGTATAAATTACACAACAAGCATGTATATCATGGATTCAATCTGATATAACAATGGAGCAACAAAGTTGTAGGCTTGTTGACTTAATTTATAAAATACACAAGAGGTATTGTAATAATAATATATTATATATAAAATGTATAAGAGATGATGATAAATGTTACAATGAGGCCCTGCTTATATACCCACGCAAGTGGCCTTTCATAAATGGGCATGTCTTTTAGACATGCCCTTTCACTAACTTAATGGCTACTTACATAATCCCTATTTAACTATTAATAACTATATTAATTATATCTATTATGAATTATATTCATAACATTGCCTTCCTCTCGAAAAGCTTTGTCCTCAAAGCTTAATTTTTCGACAATTTTCGTCACTTGGGATTATCTGCTTGGCATGTCATTGAGCACTGGTACCTTATCTTGTAGAATTCTCTCTAATGATATCTTTGAAACTAATTTTTTATTTCTTATTTTTATTTTTTATTTTTTTTATTTTTTTATTTTTTAAATTTATTTATTTATTTTTTAATTAATTAATTAATAATTTTATAAGATATATAGATTTAAATTATATATATCTTATACAAATGTTAACCCAATGTATCCACCGAGTAACATCCTTATAACATGTTTCATGTATTCTAATTGAATATATTCCAGTGATAAGGCTTTGTCAACAGTTGCGTTTGAGAGCACCGATTGGCGTTTGACAGCGAGGGTTTGAAATGTGGACAGTCAACGGTAATCCAAAATGAAAAGAACGCAATCTTTATTCCTCGGCACATATAATAAACCCCGTCTAACCATAGGGATTATATCGATGAGAGTATCGTGTAATCCTCGGTGCTTTTCCATAACCATAGCGAAGAGCAGAAGCATAAATATATGGGTTGAAACGCCTCCTTGGATATGGATATGGTACAGAAGGAGTGAAAACACGCCGACGAAGATTTTCAATCCAGGGTGATTTGTTCGCTTTTGAGTCGCCTTAAGTTTTCGGATACGTAACTTAGAATCGTTCAATGCCAAAGCTCTGGGAACGCCCTCTGGTTCCAAAAATTCAACGTAAGCAAACCCTTTTGGGTGCCCATAGCAGTCGGTCTTGACTGTAATTCTATTAACTATTCCACAAGCCAAAAAATGGAGTCGTAGATCTTCGGGGGTGCAAGAGTAATCAACATTGCAATTAAATACCGAGCGAGAATCGGCATCTTCCCTGGTTGGCTCACTTGGGTTACTAGGGCATCTTCCCATCTCGCTCACAACTTCAACTTGCATTTCCTTGATGGCATTCGTCTCTTCTTCTAATTTAGATATTGTGTGCAAGTAATCTAATAAGGATTGGAAACTATGCGGCCATTTCTCCCTAGAATTTGGAGCAGTGATGGTGTAAATTAGGGTTTCTTGTAAATTACGTTTTTGTATATGATAGTAAATGTTACCAGAGAGATGAATCCCTAGCCTTAACTGGCTGTGAGACCTGTAGTCGATATTGGCACTCTGAAAAGTGCACATGGTGGGCATGGAGTACAGAGCTGTCATTATCCCATTCAAATGATTGCCAATGATTGCATCACTCAGATCATGAATGCCCAACTGATCAGCGAATTCAAGAACATTGTCTACCTCATCCTTGCTGCAAAAACAATATCTTCTGCAGTATATCCATGACAATACTTCTCTTCCTGTGCTTGGATGGAATTTCAGTGTATTCAGTGCCACAGCTTTGAACTTTTGGATCTTTTCCTCTTGGTTGAAATATGCATTCAAGGCGCGCACATGGAAATTTATCGCCACTGAATTCTTTGATTGAATTCTGGACTGAAATTTGAGCATGATTATGCTAGATTTGGTCTCTGAGTAAGGTTGGAAATGACTAGCCACGTGTGCAGTAGAGGGGAGCACTGTAGCATTATTTGGAACAAGACTGGATACTGTGGTGGCTTCAATAAAGCATGGCTTCCATATTCCCCCACTTTTAACCACAACATTTAATTCCAAACCGCACCCTTCAACTTTTGATATGAAAATTTGGGGTGAAGCATTGCGTTCTTCAGTTCGAGATTCCGATTTTTTGCTCCTAGAATGAAGAAGATCGTTGACAGGGAAAACGAATTTAACTTGTACATTAGAAGAATGCATTCTTGGTTGTCTGGTCACGCCCTTGTTTTTGTTTGTTATATATGCACCTATTCCAGCTACTTTTGTCTCCATGTTCAATAAAGGTGAAGGAATTGAGGAATGGACCAAGCCAAGTGGCTCTATATTTTTGTTTCTATCAAATAGAGAATGTTTCCTGGAAGGCGGAGTAGTTTGAGAATTTAATACCTCTAAATAAAATTCTTGTTTTTTAGGATTATAATCACTTAGTTTCAATATACGAGAACCATCTTCTAATGCATATGTGAAAGTTTTTTGAGCCAACTCAAATTCACCACGCTCAAAATGAAGAACTCCAATGTTATTAAGTACTTCAATGGGTACTTCTTCTCTGCTTTTCTTTAGGAGAGAATTTTCAGTCTTGAAAGCATCTAATGTTGGACTAGTGTCTAATGAAATTAATAACTCTCCCTTCTCAATAAATGCCTTGGTATTATCACTCTCATTATCATTTGCAGAAGCAGCATCATGAGGAGGATGCGTTGGAGATGACAATTTCTTGGGGTTATCACCTTCCATATCATTTACAATGGTAGGTGGAGGAAAAATAGGAGGAGAATGAGATGAAGATGACACTGAACATACTTTTGTTTTGTCACTTAGCGCAACAGTAGCAACATGAGAAGATGGGATTGAAGATACCTCGGTATTTTGATCTACCGCAACGGAAACAACAAGAGGAGATGGTACTGTAAACACCTTGGTAATATCATTCTTATCCACATCAGGTTCAACTCCATATGGATTGTCATCTTGATCTTTTTTTGTTCCTTCAACAATTTCCTGACTAGTAGGCTCAACTTTATTTTCAATTTCACCTTCATTCTCATAATTCGGGATTTCCATAACCTGATCTTTTTCATAATGTAGTGATTCTTCATGATTATGATCTGAATTCTCCGAATCAGCTGAATTGTTCTGTTGACTATGTTCCATATTCTGGACTATTGGTTTTTGCATTGGATTTAACTTGTCCAAAATGGCGTTCATCTTCTGCATTAGTTTGTTATAATTGTCTCTGGACTCATTACGGATCTTCAACATTAGTCTGTCTATCTGATTTGTCGGGTATTGAAGTTGTTTGATGTCATCAGAATTTCCTGTAACCTTATCCTCAAGATTGACTAATCGTTTGGTGAATTTACCGAAATTATTGATCTTACTCTCCAGATAGATCAATTTTTTGTTGAAATTTTCCATTTTCATTGATGAAGACATTGAGTGGCAACGATTTCGAGGCACCGCATGTAACAGCTAAAGGTAGAAAACTGTGGCGTAGGTGCTTCCTTCCAGGGGAGAAGATCGCTGCTCTAATGAAGGTGAGGGTGTGCGGGGGTTGATAATGGTGTTCTGGTCGCAATAGGGTAATGAAACCGAAAGTAGGTGGCAGTATTAGTGATCGCACATATCCTAAAGAGCGATGGCTTTGATACCAAATGGAGAAACAAAGATGTAGGCTTGTTGACTTAATTTATAAAATACATAAGAGGTATTGTAATAATAATATATTATATATAGATCTCCTGGCCCATCTAGACCTGGGCCCTATTCCTTTCCGGTTTAGTCCTCTCTGGGTCAAAGAATCAAACTTCACGCAAATAGTCAAAGATTGTTGGAGTCAGCCTGTCAATGGTTCTCCCTTCTATATCTGGGAGGAAAAACTCAGAAGGGTAAAGGGTGATCTAAAACGATGGGCAAAAACCCTGTCCAACCCGGCTACAGAAAGAAAAGACATCAAAGTCTCTCTCACCTCTCATCAATTTCATATGGAGCACGCTATTGTCACAGAGGAGATCTTAGATCAAGAGGCTCATTTGCAACAACGCTATCATAAGGCCTGTCTACCTGAAGAAGAATACTAGAGATTAAAATCTCGAAATCTCTGGCTCAAAGCAGGGGACAGGAACTCTGTCTTTTTCCACAAACAAACCCAAGTCAGGAAAAGCTTCAACACTATTTCTGAGATTAAGGAGGACAACGTCACCTTCAAGGATTTTGAAGACATTAAAAAATCCGCCTTCTCTCACTTTCAAAACTTATATAGTGAGGATAAGGACTCGGACCAATACACAGATCTACTTGACATCATTCCTTCTGCAATTTCTCCTCGTATGAATGAGATCCTTGAGGCCAAAGTCACCAAAGACGAAGTTAAAAAGGCCCTCTTTGATATGGATCCGGATAAGGCCCCCGGGCCGGATGGCTTCTCTGCCAGGTTCCTTCAAGTCTGTTGGCCGATTATTGAAAAGGATCTGCTCAAAATGGTTCAGAAGTCTCAAAATGCTCAGAAAATAGGAGGTAGCACAAACTCTGCTTTTCTAGCCCTAATACCAAAGGAAAAAGGGGCCAACAATTTCAGCAGATTCCGCCCGATTTCTCTATGCAATACTGGGTATAAGATCATCACTAAAGTTATTGCAAATACACTGAAGCTCATTCTTCCCAAAATAATTCCGGAGAATCAAGGAGGCTTCATTCAAGGAAGGCAAATCGTGGACAATTTCACCCTTGTTCAAGAAGCAATCCACTCAAGTCTTCTACGAAAAGAACAAGGTATGGTGATTAAACTTGATTTAGCAAATGCCTTTGATCGTGTAAATCATAGCTTTCTTTTAAAAGTAATGAGAAAATTTGGTTTTGGAGCAAATTTCATCAAATGGATCCGGGCATGCATCTCGGAGCCTTGGATCGCTCCTCTTGTAAATGGAAGAGCCACTGAGTTCTTCAAAGCTTCACGAGGGCTAAGGCAGGGGTGTCCTCTTTCCCCCCTGCTTTTTGTCATTCAAGCCTCTGTCCTCAGCTACCTGTTAGACAAAAAGATGCAAGATCAAGATATCAACGGACTGTGTATTGCTAGAGGGGTAAAAAATATAAACCACACCCTATTTGCGGACGACACTCTGTTCTTGGGAGCTGCCTCTCTCTCCTCCGCCTCTAAATTTAAAGCAGTTTTGGATGATTTCAGTGAAGTCTCTGGCAGCGTGGTAAATAAGAACAAATGCCATATCTACAGTTGGAACACCCCGCCCATATTGCTCTCCGCTATATCTAGATGTTTGGGTTTTGTTGCCTCCTCCAATTGGATCTCCTTCAAATATTTAGGCCTTCCTATTTTTCATAAGAAATCTACAAGCAAAGACTGGCTCCCTCAGCTGGAAAAATTCAAGTCTAGGATCCAAGCCTGGGGCTTCTCCTGGCTCAACACTGCTGGTAAATCTGTCCTTATTAAATCTGTGCTCTCCAGTCTTCCCCTATTTCAATTCGTTGTGCTTCTCGCTCCGACAGGTATTTTAAAAAAAATGGAAGAATTCATGCGGAGGTTTTTTTGGAAGGGAGGTAAACAGAATGAAAAAAAGATTCCCCTTATCAGCTGGGAAACCATCTCCAAGCCTCTGAGGGAGGGCGACTTGAATTTCAAAAATCTCTGTCAGCAAAACGTGGCTATGGCAGCCAAGATCATTTGGAGGATCATTGCGCCCAAGCCTGGCTGGGCCCAATTGGCTCTCTGGAAAAAGTATTTCAGGGGTCCTCGTTCCTCCTGTTTAGACAATGTAATCCATGTTCCCTATTCATCTTTTCTCAAACTTTATGTTAAAGATGCTCCATTGATCAATGCGCACTCATTTTGGATTCCAGGAAATGGCAAAAAGATCAATATCTGGGCTGATAAAATTATGAATAACGACCCAATTGAAGACAGAGCCTCCATTAGAGCGCTGCGTTGCTGGATGGATAGAGAGGGACTGTGTTCGTTGTGGGATATTTCTCTTTGGAAAGACTCTGCCTGGGCAGGGTGGAAACGAATTGAGGTGCCGGCTCCCCTGACACTCGAATGGTCCACACTGCTGGATCTTCTCCATGGCTCGACACCCACACGCATGAGGAAAAAAGATGTGAAAGGCTGGGGGCCGAATGCCAAAGGTTACACTGTCTCCATGGGATATCACAAGCTGAAAGAGAGGCCTTACGTCCCCCCTGACCCTGCTCCTTGGCAGGGGGTCTGGCGTTTCCCTTCATGGCCCAAAGTCGACTTCTTTGCTTGGCTCCTCTGCCACGGCAAGATCCTTACGTATGACATCTTGCAGAGAAAAGGATTCTATGGCCCCTCCATCTGCTCGCTGTGCAATGAAAATGCTGAGACTGCTGTCCATATAGTCCTCGAATGCACGTTCTCTAAGCAAATCTGGTCCTCCTTCATTCACAATTTGGATCCCAACTTTTTTCTTCCTCGTTCCACTGCTGATCTTTTCTCCAATTGGGCAATCAGATATCCTGGCCCCCCCTCTAAAAATCAGCTTATTAAATCTGCATGGGCTGTCCTTCCAAAGGTTATTTGTTGGTAGATCTGGCTAGAACGAAACAGAAGAATCTTCAGAAATACTAAACAGAATCACAAGGTCTTAGAAATCAAGATTAAATGTCATCTAAAGGAGTGCTTGACTGATATAAAAGACGATTCCAATCTCAGCCAACAGGACATTGCTTGGGGAGCTTCCCTTGGCTTGCAATTTCAACCAGCAGTTAGTAACATCCCTCCTCTCAAAGACTGGCAAATAAGGAAATCCGAAACTGACCTTCAAGATTGGCTCAAATCACATTCAAGGCACTCTCTCTTTTTTGATGGGGCAGCAAAGGGAAATCCGGGCAAAGCTGGTGCTGGAGGTGTTGTTGTAAGTCCAATTGGGGAAAAAATTCAGTCCTTTGCTTGGGGGCTTGGATTCTCATCCAGTGTTCAAGCTGAAGCTTTGGCCCTCTACCAAGGCCTCAAGATCCTCAAAGACTTAAATATAAGAGAAGCAAATGTCATAGGGGATTCCCAGATCATTATAAACGCAATGGTTTCCAACTCCCCAGCCTCGGATCTCAGGTTAGCAAGGCTGATATCCAGAATTAAGGGTATGGAAAACGATTTTCAGAAGTTGAATTACTATCATGTGCTGAGAACTCATAATAAACAGGCGGACATTGAAGCCAATAAAGCTACCCTCCTCTCTGTCGGCGTCAAGATGAAAGACGAAGAAGAATCTTGGGAACCTATCCCTTAAGCTGTCCGTTGTCATGTTTTACTGTTGGCTCTTAAATAAATTTGTTTGTATCTTCAAGTTAGGGAAAATCTCTGAAATAGAAGTTTTAGATAGTTTGACATGGAAGAAATTTGCAAGCTTCGGCTGCATTTTCAATATTAGCAGTGAGATGCTTCAGGATTTAGACATCCTCAATGTAATCAGATTTCTGGCATTCAGGCCAAGATGAATATTAATACCACATAACCGTTTCTGTCAAAAAAAAAATAATATATTATATATAAAATGTATAAGAGATGATGATAAATGTTACAATGAGGCCTTGCTTATATACCCACGCAGGTGGCCTTTCATAAATGGGCATGTCTTTTAGACATGCCCTTTCACTAACTAAATGACTACTTACATAATCCCTATTTAACTATTAATAACTATATTAATTATATCTATTATGAATTATATTCATAACAAACAATGTACTAAAGTTAAATACTAAATCGTTTCTACAAATCAATTGCGGAATTAAAAACACAATCGCCAATGACATGAAGCAAAGAAGAATCAATCAAGCCACAACACAGATAATTTCTTGGGGAAATCTTGTTGCTCAAAACCCCTCTATCGTATATTGTATATTCCACAAGGAATCATGAAACAATTACAATGCAATATTCTCACAAGAGTCTCCTGCAATCTATCTATCGCCTCGCATTGATCTAGACAAAAGCGGGCTAACACTTAGCCTATTCTCAGCCTGTCTTCAGCCTGCCTTGCTCACGAAATTCCTGATGAATGCAATCCCTATTCTTTAGGAATTTCAGCCTTCCTCAAGTGCGCTGAGTATCATGGGCATCCTGTGGTGTTTTAACTGCATCTAGAAAGCTTGCTAATATCACAACTGATATTTAACTTCTGTTTAACCTTTGTCTCAATTGGGTCTCCAGTGGAACTGACATGCATGCAGCTATCAATAGTAAATCATTAGTTGCATGGCAGATCACTGATTGTGAATTAAATATGATTTAATTCACTTGATCTCTCACTAGTGTATCTAACAGTTACAACTAGCACAATTGAGTTTAACTCATTTAACTGAGTTAAACTGATTACAACCTGCATTAACTAATGCACCACTGCACTTCGAACTCTATTACAACTAGAATTACTCTACATGCCTCACCAACTACCCTCAACTAGAAATTCATGAGCTAACTGAGTTTATCACACTTAGTTAACTATTACAAGTTATTTTGAGATTATATTACATTTTATTGTCCATCTTAATTAAGGGAAAATTAAAATAGACCTGCACCAAATTTAGCCCTGACTAGAGTAGGCGTTGCTAAGACATGTGGTCCCACACTAGTGTAGGTGCTACTTCGACCTCCTGGTTCCACACTAATGTAGGTGTTGCTTGGACCTCCTGGTCCCACACTAGTGTATGTGTTTTCATGTTGTTTCCGAATGCCAATTTCACAGTTTCTTGTTGCAAACTTCAACACTAGTGTGGTTTTGGCTCATGATATTGGCTAAGGCTAGAACTATATAAGGAGGTGAAGATCAAAGTACTAAGTGTGCATGAGTGAGGGTAATAAATGAATACTTCAATCTGAAGTATATTTGCATGGTATTGACTATAGTTGATTGGTATATTTGAAATAATGATGCACTTGTGAATACAATGATGGATCAAGATCATTTGACCTGAAATGACTATGTATTTGCATGATCTATTTATGAGTTGTTTAGATATGTGGTCTGGCACATGTTTGCTGCAGTGAAGGGTATGATCTAAGTAATTTTAAAGTTCTCAAGTATTGTGTAGTCCTGAATTATTTACAGATCTATACGCAAGTTTGACATGAGGAAGGCGCGTATACACGCGAGTTTGGTTCTGCAACGTAGCATATATATTCAGTAATATGTAGAGATCTATATGCAGGTTTGACACGAGGAAGGCGCATATACACATGAGTTTGGTTCTGCAGAATAACGTATATATTCAGTAATATGTAGAGATCTATACGGAAGTTGGTTTTGGGATAAGCACGTACATACGCGGATAAGTCTTCTAGAAGGCGCGTATGCAAGCCATGGTTTTTGCCGAAGAATGCTGAAGAAAATGTTGGATCCGTTTTGTTGTGTTTCTGCTATTTGTCAGTGATGTCTTCGTATAGATCTAGGTTGTTTGAGTATTGATTATGCTGCTATTTGATTGTGATTAAAGATCATTGATTGGTTGGTTGATTGATGATTCAGTGAATGATTTGTTACAATTATATATTTCAGTTTGATGTATGGTATTGGGCTTAAATGAGTGTAGTGGGTCCAGTCTGAAAATATGATGAAAATAGGCCTACAAGTTATGATGTATTGAAGCCGGTGGATCCATTGTGAAAATTTACGAAACGTGGTCCGTGGTGGTGCTGAGGGTTGGAGCTTTCAGTGAGGTAGTAAAAGTTTCCTACTAGTAGGAGTTGGTGATCATAATAGCGGGTTGTAGCTCCCTTATAGTAGTGGCTAGTAAATGAGAGCAGGGGGTCGTATCTCCTTTCCAGTGCTGACTGAGAAATGAGATCAGGGGGTGGAGCTCCCTTCGAGTTTGATCTAAAGAATGAGTGAAGGTTGTAGCCTTTTGCAGGTGGGTGCTGTTAGCTCCCGAATTGAACCCCAGGCTGAAAAGGGAAAAACAGGGTAACAACTAAACCACACTCAGCCTTGTAGCTAGCCCTACAAGGACAGGAGAGGGCTCTCTCCGTGAAAGGATATTCAACAAATTACAATAATGATCTGATATTAGGCTAGGTAAAGTGATAGGGGAAAATTTTAATAAATGAATGAATTTTCAAGGATGTGTGGGACAAAATAGGACAGTTGAAACTAGGGAATCAAATCAGGACACAGGGTATTTCATGGGGCAGGATAGGCAGGAAAATTTAGCAATTAAGGTTAAATAAGGATGAAATGGAAAGACTGGTGAGGAGCTGAAAAGGGCACAATAAATGGATCCTTTTCAAACAGAAAAGAAACACAGAGTATGAATGATTTCCCAATGCAGAGCATATAAAATGGATTCTACCTTTCTATCTTGAAAGCATTCAAAAAGGGATGTTTATGAACGAATGGTGAAACATAAAAATTTACATATGAACACAAAGAAAGAAACAAATGCTAAATCTCATACCACATGGATCCCACAAATCAGAGCTGCATCTCTTATTAATTCCCTGTCAAACTGTACAATGGAGCGCATAGCGTTTTTCACACTATTCCCCTACTGTTGTATTACAGACTTCTTTACAAATGATTTACAATTACAATAAATAGGCTGAAATGTGGGAACATAGATCCACAGAAAAGGGAGTTGTTCTAACAATTGAAGACCTGAAAACTGATCATAGAAAATAAATCCAACAATCTGCCCTAAAGAAGGAACAATATTACATTTGATTTACTTGGGCAAATTTACAATTTCGCTGTTGAATGATAAATAGGCGATTTGAGGAGCAAATCCCTATCTTTATGCTGTTGTAAAAATCTTTGTTTTATTTATAGCTCTCGGCCTTTGACTGTTGCTTTCCACTATTTGAAGAAAACCGACCTTTATTAAATGCTGTTGAAATAAAATGAAATTATATACCTTTGTGAAGGGAAACAAATTAATTTTTTGAATGGGAAAAGGGAAGGGAAAGGAGGAGGGGTCCACATTATAATCGCAATTGGAATGGATGGAGCAAAGGGATATAATATAATAAAACACTTGCAATTCATGTTTGAAATGGTATCATCACAATCGAGATTTGGGTCGGGCAATATACAATATAAATATTGTAATATATTATGCGACAGTGCCATCGCAATCGGCGATCAAAGGAGTGGTGTAGGGCAAGGACTTCCGATGCGATGAGCAAGGCCCGATGGGTAATTAACCATAGAACGGGAAATCCTTTATAAATAGAAGTAAAATGAAATTTAATATTTACAAAGGAAAATGGCTATTTAAGTGTGAAAAGGCGGAGGGCAATATGGTGGGACTGCAATTGGAATCGGGATTGGGAAGGAGCGGGATAGAGTGATACATATGAAATTGCCGATGTTATTGGGGCACGATGCTTGTAAGTCGTTCGATTGGATGAACAAATCGACGGCGGGAGTGCAATCGAAGAATATGAATCAGGAGGGATTTGGAAGCGCTGATTGGGTATGGGCCATTCGATCGAATGGATAGATCGACGGCCAGAATGTAATCGGGGGAAGTTTCATCGGGGGTTATGTATCGGGAGTCACTCAACACAATCGCATCGGAGGTTTGGGCGATGGGCCAATCGGAGCGCACGTTTGGAATGTTGTGATTGCGATGGGAAGGTTGGAGGGGTTTAATAATATAAAACTTTGTTATAAAGTTTTATTATAAAGTATCACAGTATGGTGGGGAAGTGGTTTGGAATGGGGGGGGTACTTATAATACGAACATTGATTTTATTATAAAGTTCCAAAGGCATGAGGGGAAGTGGTTAAAAAATATAAATCGCATATGTATTTAAATGATTTATAATGCGATTTTGTAAATCGGAAGGGGAAAAAGGATTTTATAAAAATAAAATATTAAACTTTAAACATAAAGTTTAGGGAAACATGGGAAAAAGGGGGAAAGTTAGGGAATATGGGACTTTTTACTTCACTTAGGCATAAATTTCAATCCATAAGTCAGTTTTAAGAGTGTAATATACCATTGGAAAGCTCTTTCTGGGCTCTTTCTAATGGATCTGCTTGGAAGATGATTTGGCGCTGAACATGCTATGGAAAACTTATCTGAAGGCAGGGTGATGACTTTGTGGAGATAATAGCTTCTGAATTGTGACTTATTACATATGATGACACAAAATTACATAATGAATGATAATAAAGTCAAAATATCATGTTTTCACCTCAAAACATGGTTTTGAGGTGAAAATTACATCAAATTGAATAAAATATCTCTTTGATCTTCCAGGTGTTGTTGACTTTGAATTTATTGACTTCCTCATGACCTTGCTGATATTTATTAACACTTGACTCATTAGTTTGACCATGGTGAGATCCTAGGACCTAATGAGACCCAACCTATGACCTACTGACATGATTTTGAGAGCGAAATTGACTAATGACTAAGACCATAGAGAGGAGAATCAGTAAGTTTCACATGAGGGAAAACTGATGAAAAATCACTACCATCAATGAATCCATGACCTAGTGGAATGGTGAAATTTATTCGGTATGAGACTCCTAATATGCAAATGAAAAAGAGAAATTTTGATCACTGATGGCAGTATGACTAAACTGACACTAACATTTGCTCCAATGGGGATGGTAGCTCCTTGGAGGTGCCAAGAACACCATAGACCAAGTAGCCTTATCCATTGGGCATGGAGTCAAAACACTAAAACTGACACAATGCAGACTGACTCTGACTCAAGACTAAGACTGAAAACTGAAATAAAACCAAACCATACACATATCATCCAAGTTTTATAGCCTTCACCTCGGGCCCCAAACTTGAATGACTGTGTACTTGAACTCTGATAAAAAATAACATGGTATATACAATGATGATGATATAGATTTCTGATCCATTGTCTTCAACAATGGTAGTGCTTCAAAAGCCTTCCATTTACTGCTCCTCCAAGGCAGTCTTGGCCATCCATTTCTAAAAGCAAGAAGGCATTTTGTCCCCTGTATGCTGAAATCCTGTATGGTCCTTTCCACAAGTTTTCAAACTTACCGTGCTTCCCTTTGTCTTCATTCCTTGCACCCCATTTCAATACTACATCATCCAGCTCAAAAAAAAATTCTTTGGTCTTTCTGCCATAGATCTTCTTTATCTTCTCCTGCAACTGCACAGTGTTCTACTTCCTCTCTTGTTTGTTGGAGGTGGATCATCTGATTGATCTTTCGTTGATTGTCATCGTCTTCACTGCCAACTTCTTGTAATAATCTCATGACTGGAACTGTAAGAGATGTAGGAAAAACATCATCAGTACCATAAACCAGTTCAGAAGGTGACATACCTATTGATTTCTTACTGCTAACTCTGTCTGCCCACAGAGCGTTGATGAGCTTGCAATGCCAGTTTCTTTTGTTTGCCTCCAGCATTTTCTTAATTATATTTATCAGCGATTTGTTCGATGACTCTGCCAGGCCGTTGCCTTGTGGATAATACGTTGTTGAATGGCCCAGCGCAATATTGTATTTGTCACAAAAATTGATCATCTTCTTGGATCGGAATGCTGCTGCGTTATCTGTTACAATTTTATATGGGCAGCCAAAACAAGACAAAATATTAGATTCAAGGAATTGAATAATTACCGTGTCAGTTGCTTGCCTTCCTGGGACAACCTCAATCCATTTTGTAAAGTAATTTGTCCCTGTCAATATCCATCGGTGTTGTGCTGAGGATGCGAGATGGATTTCTCCTATAAAATCGAGCCCCCACTGTTGAAAGGGTGCGTTCACTGAAACTGGTTTCAAAGGAAGTGGAAGCAATTTGTTCTTCCCTTGGAAGATTTGGCATTCATGATAATTCATCACTGTTTTTTATAAATCAAAAAACAACGTGGGCCAATAATACCCTGCTCTCAATACCTTGTTAGCTGTAGTCTTCCAAAAAAAGTGACCACCACAGTCACCTTTATGAAAATCATGCATTACCTTTTGCTCCTCTTCTTCAACCAAAAAATTGAGCAGAACACCTCCTGGATCTTTCCAATACAAAGCACTGTTTAAAATACAATATTTAGCAGATTTAAGTTTCAAAGATCTGCCTTTACTCTTAGACATGCCTGTAGGAGGTGACAGATGCTGAAGGACATAAAAAATATCTGAATACCAAGGGGACTGCAGAAAAATATCTGAAATCGGAACAAGCAAACCTTCATCTTCATCCTCTGACATTGTTGTTATGAGGTTTATATCTAGGGCACACAGATTCGATTGGGCCATCAATTTCGCAAAGCCTTGTCCTTTGATCAATTTCGTGGGCTGAATCTCCAAGTCATACTCCAACATAGCTGCTATCTATTTACCTCTTCGACCTTCTGGATCATTTTGCATCAACACATCCTTCACTGTTGCGTTAGGGACATATGCTATAGTATGTGAATGCAGAATATAGACCCTAAAATCCTTCAATGCCTTGATAAGAGCCAATGCTTGTTTTTCAATAATATTATACCTTAAAGCAGCATCTCTAATATTTCTACTGAAAAAGGAAATTGGCTTTTCGACCTCATCTCTCTTTTGCATTAACACAGCAGCCATAGTATGCTCAGATGCAAACGAAAATATGATAAAATCTTGACTATAGTCGGGACTAATCAAAACTGGGGCATTGGAAAAAGCAAACTTTACCAAATTGAATGACTTGATAGCTTCTTCACTCCATTTGACAGTGTTGTCCTTCTTCAACATATTGGTAATTTCTCTCAAATGTTCATCCAAGTTAGGTATAAATCGGCGCAAGAAGTTCATCCTACCATTAAAGGCCTGAATCTCCTTCTTGTTTTGTGGAAGTTGTATGTGCTGAATTGCCTCCACTCTAGATGGATCGATACGGATACCATCTTTAGAGATGATATTCCCCAGCAACTTGCCTTCATCCATGGCAAAGAGACTCTTTTTGGGATTGAGATAAATCCCAAACTTTCTGCAACGCTGAAAAACAACTCTCAAATGGTGCAAATGCTCATCATCTGAACTTGAAAATACTGTCAAATCATCCAAATAAACGACAAGAAAAACATCTTTCTCATTTGCAAAAGCAATGTCCATTGCACGTTGGAAAGTAACTCCAGCGTTCTTCAGTCCGAATGGAATTTTAGCACACTAGAAGGTTCCCCAGGGCATTGTGAAGGCAGTTTTGTCTTGGTCCTTCTCATGCACCAAGATCTGGTTGTACCCTGAGTAGCCATCAAGTAGTGAAATCGTAGATGCTCCAACTACTCTCTGCAGAATATAGTCCATCTTCGGAAGTGGGTAATTATCCTTTAAGGATGCCTTATTCAAATTCCGAAAATCTATGCACAATCTTATCTCTCCTGTCTTCTTACGCACCGAGACCAAATTTGAAATCCAGTCAGAAAATCTAATGGGGACTATGATACCTGCTTTGTACAACCTATTTACCTATTTTTCGATGGATGGCAGCAACTTGGGATTGATTCTTCTCAGCTTCTGTCTGAAAGGCTTCTGATCCGGATTGATAGGAATAGTATGCTGGATTATGTTCTTATCATACACCTTCAAATCTGAATAATCCCATGCAAACACATCGGAAAACTCAGAAAGCAACTTTACATACTTTTCCTTTACCTCAGGGGACAATGCCTTTGACAACTTCACAAAATTGGGCTCGTCAGCTGTTCCAAGATTCACATCTTCAACTCTTTTCTCAGTGGGCACCAAGCTTGGCTTCTTAGCAACGTCATCCTGATCAAAAAGCTCCTCTAGAGGTATGAGACCTCTAGGAATTACATTATCTTTCAGTTGCAATATGTCCATCTGATTTGCTTCCAATTCTTGGTCATCAACCTCATACTCACCTTCTATTGGAGTATCTTTGAATTTTCCATCACTCTGTAAAAAATCATTAATCTCATTGTCATCCCAAAATACTTGCCAATACCTTAGATTGTCCGGAACAGCAGGCCTATGTTTGACATAGATCTCAAACTTGTTGCTGGAATTCATCGGAATCTTCAAGTTGCTTGCTGTGGTGGCAAGGGAATCAGCAATAAGATTATGCATCCTGGGTACTGATGTCAAAGTGTATTCTGGGAATGTCTTCAAAATTTCAAAGACTGCATTTCTGTATGCCCTCAATCTCGGATGTTTGGCTTGGTACTCTCCTTTCACCTGTTTGATTATCAATTCGGAGTCGCCATACACAGAAATCCTCTTTGCATTCAACTTCTTCAAAATTTTGAGACCCGCAATCAAAGCCTCATATTCTGCTTCATTGTTAGAGCAATCAAAAGCCAACTTATAAGCACATACTCTAACATTGCTGGGAACCTTTTCAGGCTGGAAAACAGGGCTCCTAATCCATATTCCAATACCAGCTCCATCCTTACCAACAGCTCCATCAAAATCCATGCTCCATAGGCCTTCTTCTTCTTCTTGTAGATGCTGGAATTTTGTTTCTTTCTCTTCTTTACCTTGGCTGATTTCTGGCTATTCACTGTCCTTTGGCTGTTGGAAGGCAAGAGGCCCAGAAGTGCTTGCTACTTTGTCTTTTTCCTGTTTGAGGACTTCCCTGAAATTCTCTGAAATCTCAGGTATTTCATCCACTTGTACCAATTGAACATTCTCATCATTTAAACCACCATCTGAATATAATACAAAAGACTCTAAATCTGTGTGGACAACATTAATGGGATGGTTTACTGGCTTCTCTTTGCTAGCAATCATATATTTCATTTTATTTTCCCTATATAGCTTTCTCAACTGGCCAAATACAGGGATAGTGGCATAAGAGAAGTCAAGCTGCATGGTTCCCTTAAGTTTTACACCCCAAGACCTGGATAGGAGCATTCCAAACCTTGGTGGGACATCAGTAACTACTACATCCATCAAGACATTTTTGGCTGGGATTTGATCTAAAGACACTACTAAATCTTTAATAAGACCAATGCAATGGACCCTAATTGAGTCAAAGGAATACAAATCATGGTATTTTCGAGTAATATCAAGGCCTAATTTCTCCATGACGGCTTTGGGCATCAAATTACGTGAGGCTCCGGAGTCCAACATAGCATTATGCAAGATGAACTCATGCAACCTAAGACTCAAGTAAAAGGGAGGGACTTCATTTTCTTCAGATTCTTCTGTGGCTAGACCAAAGATGAGTTCAGGGTAATCATCTTTTACATTGACCATATTTGAAACAGAGTCTATTTGCAAGACTTTGGACACCTGGTGTTTATAAGTATTGTTTTTCACTAACTCAGTCAGGGGCATAGATACTTTCAGTTTAGAAATTTCATTCTCCAAATTAAAAGGAGCTTTTTCTACCTCTTTAACTGGAGGATCTTTCTTCTCTGATTGCTCCTTTGTTGTGTTCTGTTGATTCTTCTCATTTGCAGCATTAATCGTTGAAGGCGTTTTGCTAGAGGAAGGGTATGCTGGTTCTTTCCCTTTCTTCTGTGCATCATTCTTCATCTGGAGCTCTTTTCTTTTCTGAATGGGACTGACTGTAACATCTCTATTCCTTAGAGCATATTGTTTTTGTTGGGCTGATAATGCATTCATGTACCCTCTCTGGTAGCCATCGGATTCATCTTCCAACACTGCATCATTAGCCAAAATGAAATCTTCGTCTTTTTGAATGTCTGGAGTCGCCACTATGTATTCTTCGTCTTCTGTGAGGAAAATTGGCGCACCATCAGCTGTTAAGAAATGATTGGCTTCAAATAGAGGATCATCATCCTCATCTATCTCTATTCCTTGCACGTAGTTCTGCTGCAATGGTGTTCTAATCTGATGTTGTGGCGGCGCTGCTTGGTCCTGCGCTCTTTGTTCTCTTTGTTTAATTCTAAATTGTGGTTGCTGCCCTCTGAAATTCGGATTTCTTATT
This sequence comes from Pinus albicaulis, assembly GCA_034641835.2. Lineage (NCBI taxonomy): Eukaryota > Viridiplantae > Streptophyta > Pinopsida > Pinales > Pinaceae > Pinus > Pinus albicaulis. The sequence goes on from CM076579.1 coordinate 130,862,417, forward strand.
TGAGGTTCATGTCTGTCTGAAATGGTCAATCTATCAACCATATTCTCCACTGTTCTGATCAGAGTGTCCATTTTTCTGTCTGAAGGAGAGGCCTCCTCTTTCACTGTGACTCTTTTCTCAGCTATGGCTCGTGCTCTTTTAGCTAGCAGATTAGCTTCAACACTTCCTGCTATCTTCTGCATGTCTTCAAGTGAGGAAGGGTCTCTTTCTCGCAGCTGATATGCCATATCAGCATCGAAACCATCTGGAAATTTCAACAAGGCTAATCCCACAAGAGGTTTTAGGTTAGCTGGAATAGCATTATATACAACATTGAATCTTAAACTATAGTCCTGCACAGTTTCACCAACATTTCTCTTAATATTTTCATACTCAGAGAGAATTTGGAGTGGGTTCTTTCTTACCTCCCACCAGTCTAAAAACTGTGTGTGCAACTCCTGAAAAGTGAAAATTGAGCCTGCTGCTAAGGCTCTGAACTAATTCCTGACTTCACCTCCGAAACTTTGAACAAATAGCCTAGTAGTTACATTCTCTGCTTCTACCTCATGTAGATCAAAAAAGTCATTCATCTTATCAACATGTTGTTGGGATATGATGCTTTGAGTGGCATCGAAGATGGGAATTTTACTCTGATAATCAGCACGCATATCATTGAGAACCTGCGGTAAAACCAAGGGTGCATACCGGGCAGCCATGACTCTCGATGGATTTATAACAGTATTTATATTACTAGGATTTAAGGGAGGTGTTGATGGAGGAGATGACAACTGAGAGTTGACTGATGGGAATGTTGATGAATTGGGAGGAGGAAATGATGTTCCTGATGATTCTGAAGGCTCAGTAATATTAGTTACAATGATGGACTGAGGAGAATTCAAAATGTAATTGTCAATGGAGGAATTTTCTCTTTGGACTTCAATCTCTACAAGGAACTCAGGATCTAAAATTGTATCATCGATGTCAGTTTCAGACTTATTTCTAAATAAAGAAAGCTCAAAATTCTCGTCAAAGGAAAGATCTTCCACAAAAAACCACTCACTGGGCCAAGTATGGGATCTGAAGATGGGTCTGGGACTTAATGATCCTTCTTGTCTTCTGACAATTCTTGGGATAAGATTTGGATTTTCAAACATAGGGTGAGGACTTGGATCTGGATTAGCCCTCGTGTATCTTCTTGAAGCTAGTGTGTGTAAATTTCTACTGTACAAAATTTATGTTTCAGCCTAACAGACTCTGATAATCATTTTCCAAAACCAAGGAATTTACAAGAAAGATTTTACTGGGGTGATCTGACTTTATACTTTGATATATTTATGATTGTAAGTGGTTGTAGTTATATTATTTCTAACAACGCTTTAACAATGTTCGTCGTGAAATAATATCCAGACCCTTAAACAAGCCTTTGTAATTTAATGTGATATTGGGGAACACATTAAAAATACTAAGTAAATTTTATCACTCCGGTCGAAAGATCAAAACTTTATAACAATGGTGCGATCCTTTTAAACCTTTCGAACCTATATGCTTTTGTTCTATCAACACGACATATATTTTATTCAGCAGGGGCCCACGCATCCGTATTCCGCTTTTTTATGAATAAAATAAACATATAATAACATAAAATCGTTGGGTAGTACCATGATTTATCGCCCGTGCTTCTAGGCACGCGATTTTCGTCAAATCAAAGGCGCTTCAGATCGAACGATTTTCGTGGATATCGCATTTTTTCCACGACAGAAGTTTAACAGCTGAGAGCCGCGCAAAATGGGAGGTTTTTGGGTGATGACATGCCCAAATCTCACTGGATCGTGTTTTTTTGAAGTGGTTTTCCTCCGGGCCAAAAGCGGCACAAAATGAGCGGTTTTTGTTTCTGAAACCCACCAGTGGTAATTAAGTCGCGCTTTAAATTTGGTTTGTACTGTGGTTCGATGCTTTAACTACTTGCGTTAATTAGGGCTGGGTCCCACTAATATTATTTCTCCACCAGCAATAAAACTAAGCTTTTTACTTCAACCACAAAGATTTGTAAAGAACCGTCGCACTTGTATAACCAAGGTTTAACCTTAACCAAAGGTTTTAATACTGGTTATTCACACAGGGCCTGATTATGACCTTCTTTGAAAACAGAATATAACACAGTCAATGAGCACTAAGAATATAAGCTCGCAGATAGTCATATCGGCTTCCCCAGTACGGTCGTGAGAGAATTTTAGCTCTCGAATTGGACCCCAGGCTGAAAAGGGCAAAACAGGATAACAACTAAACCACACTCAGCCTTGTAGCTAGCCCTACAAGGACAGGAGAGGGCTCTCTCCGTGAAAGGATATTCAACAAATTACAATAATGATATGATATTAGGCTAGGTAAAATGATAGGGAAAAAGTTTAATAAATGAATGAATTTTCAGGGATGTGTGGGACAAAATAGGACAGTTGAAACTGGGGAATCAAATCAGGACACAGGGTATTTCATGGGGCAGGATAGGTAGGAAAATTTAGCAATTAAGGTTAAATAAGGATGAATTGGAAAGACTGGTGAGGAGCTTAAAAGGGCACAATAAATGGATCCTTTTCAAACAGAAAAGAAACACAGAGTATGAATGATTTCCCAAGGTAGAGCATATAAAATGGATTCTACCTTTCTATCTTGAAAGCATTCAAAAAGGGACGTTTATGAACGAATGGTGAAACATAAAAATTTACATATGAACACAAAGAAAGAAACAAATGCTAAATCTCATACCACACGGATCCCACAAATCAAAGCTGCATCTCTTATTAATTCCCTGTCAAACTGTACAATGGAGCGCAGAGCGTTTTCCACACTATTCCCCTACTGTTGTATTACAGACTTCTTTATAAATGATTTACAATTACAATAAATAGGCTGAAATGTGGGAACATAGATCCACAGAAAAGGGAGTTGTTCTAACAGCTGAAGAACTGAAAACTAATCATAGAAAAGAAATCCAACAATCTTCCCTAAAGAAGGAACAATATTACATTTGATTTACTTGGGCAGATTTACAATTTTGTTGTTGAATGATAAATAGGCGATTTGAGGAGCATTTCCCTATCTTTATGCTGTTGTAAAAATCTTTGTTTTATTTATAGCTCTCGTCTTTTGACTGTTGCTTTCCACTATTTGAAGAAAACCGACCTTTATTAAATGTTGTTGAAATAAAATGAAATTATATACCTTTGTGAAGGGAAAAAAATTAATTTTTTGAATGGGAAAAGGGAAGGGAAAGGAGGAGGGGTCCACATTATAATCACAATCGGAATGGACGGAGCAGAGGGATATAGTATAATAAAACACTTGCAATTCATGTTTGCAATGGTATCATCGCAATCAGGATCGGGGTCGGGCAATATACAATATAAATATTGTAATATATTATGCGACAGTGCCATCGCAATCGGCGATCAAAGGAGTGGTGTAGGGCAAGGACTTTCGATGCGATGAGCAAGGCCCGATGGGTAATTAAACATAGAACGGGAAATCCTTTATAAATCGAAGTAAAATGAAATTTAATATTTACAAAGGAAAATGGTTATTTAAGTGTGAAAAGGCGGAGGGAAATCTGGTGGGACCGCAATTGGAATCGGGATCGGGAAGGAGCGGGATAGAGTGATACATATGAAATTGTCGATGCAATTGGGGCACGATGCTTGTAAGCCGTTCGATTGGATGAAAAAATCGACAGCGGGAGTGCAATCGGAGAATATGAATCGGGAGGGATTTGGAAGCGCCAATTGGGTATGGGCCGTTCGATCGAATGGATAGATCGACGGCCAGAATGTAATCGGGGGAAGTTTCATTGGGGGTTATGTATCGGGAGTCACTCAACACAATCACATCGGAGGTTTGGGCGATGGGCCAATCGGAGCGCATGTTTGGAATGTTGCGATTGCGACGGGAAGGTCGGTGGGGTTTAGTAATATAAAACTTTGTTATAAAGTTTTATTATAAAGTATCACAGTATGGTGGGGAAGTGGTTTGGAATGGCGAGGGGGTACTTATAATACGAACTTTGATTTTATTATAAAGTTCCAAAGGCATCAGGGGAAGCGGTTAAAAAATATAAATCGCATATGTATTTAAATGATTTATAATGCGATTTTGTAAATCGGAAGGGGAAAAAGTGTTTTATAAAAATAAAATATTAAACTTTAAACATAAAGTTTAGGGAAACATGGAAAAAAAGGGGAAAGTTAGGGAATAGGGGACTTTTTACTTCACTTAGGCATAAATTTCAATCCAGAAGTCAGTTTTAAGAGTGTAACATATCGTTGGAAAGCTCTTTCCGGGATCGTTCTGATGGATCTGCTTGGAAGATGATTTGGCACTAAACATGCTGTGGAAAACTTCTCTGAAGGCAGGGTGATGACTTTGTGGAGATAACAGCTTCTGAATTGTGACTTATTACATATGATGACATAAAATTACATAGTGAATGATAATAAAGGAAAAATATCATGTTTTCACCTCAAAACATGGTTTTGAGGTGAAAATTACATCAAACTGAATAAAATATCTCTTTGATCTTCCAGGTGCTGTTGACTTTGAATTTATTGACTTCCTCATGACCTTGCTGATATTTATTAACACTTGACTCATTAGTTTGACCATGGTGAGATCCTAGGACCTAATGATACCCAACCTATGACCTATTGACATGATTTGGAGAGTGAAAGCGACTGATGACTAAGACCATAGAGAGGAGAATCAACAAGTTTCACATGAGGGAAAACTGATGAAAAATCACTACCATCAATGAATCGATAACCTAGCGGAATGGTGAAATTTATTTGGTATGAGACTCTTAATATGAAAATGCAAAAGAGAAATTTTGATCATTGATGGTAGTATGACTAAACTGACACTAACAGGTGCCTGCATGCTGGTATGAGTCTGCGCCAGTACAATATTGTAAGCAGTTTTCTATATAATAAATATTGAACAGAGAGACGACACTAGCAGTGGTTTTCTCCCACATTGAGTTTCCACCTTAAATATTGGTGTTCATGTGTGTTTCTTATGTGTAATGATATATTATATTCTTACTGCACATGTTTACTGCTTACTAAATGTCTGATGAATCATTAATGCACTGGTCTAAGTAATGTTATTGAAGATTTACCTGAATTATAAGTGCTTTGGACATACGCTAGTTTCCTGAATAAAAGTCGCGTACATACACTAGTTGGATTAAGTACATTCACGTATAGAATTCAATAAATAAATGTAAAATTCTGTGTGAGTTTTAAATACTAATTCACCTCCCCGCCCCCTTAGTATTTTTCCCAACGATTGGAATCAGAGTGGGTCCTTCTGAAAAATCTTGATCGCTTGAAGGAGATTCGTCGCAATGGGAATTCATGAAGGAGTATTTTATATCAGACCAAAACTATTCAATGGAATTAATCTATTGTTATGGAAGATACGAACAAGAGCTTATTGGACCAGATGTATGGGGAATCGTGGAAGGAGGTTATCAATATCGAGCAATCGTTCCTACAGATGCAACAAAAAAGAAGAGATATGAAACCAATGCAAAATATGTCAATGCCTTATTGGGAAGCTTGACAAAATCAGAATTTGTTAATGTCATCCAGCTAAATTCAATAAAGGAAATATGGGACAAGATCATTCACAGCTATGAAGGTGATGCCAAGGTAAAAAGTGCTAAACTTCAAACTCTTAGAATTCAATATAAAAATCTTAGAATGCATGATAATGAAATTATTGCAAGTTTATTTCTAAGAATAGATGAGATTGTGAATTCTATGATAAATATGCGTGAATATATCAAAGATTCAACTTTATTAGAGAAAATCTTGAGATCTCTAACTCCAAAATTTGAGTCAAAAGTGTTTTCCATTGAAGATAAACAAGATCTGCGGACTCTTATTGTTGTTCAACTTCACGGGATCTTGACTGCTTTTGAAATGAGAAAATGTGGTCCCTTAGAAGTCAAAGAAGCCGCATTTAAGGCCTGTGCAAAAAGAAAATAAAAGGAAGTTCTCAAGGAATCAAGTTATCTATCAGAAGAAGATGGGGCAAATTTTGTGAGGAAACTTCAACCAAGTACTGGAAGGTTGAGAGGTAAGCTTCCCTTCAAGTGTTTTTCTTGAGGTAGAGTTGGTCATTATGCTGCCAAGTGTCCTTATAAAGAAAATCATGACAAAGGGAAAGAATTTGAAAATATGAGAAGCTTTTATACAAATGAAGATATTGATGGTTTATCAATTGGAGAAGATCTGAAAGTACTCATGGCATTTACTATTAATAAAGATAATGCCCTAAAAGAGAAGAATCATTTTATTGAAGAATCACATATATCAAGGAAGAAAGGATGGTTTCATGGATGTTGTTTCTATTTTAACTCATTTGGGCATATGGCCATTGATTACAAATTAAGTATGTTGAACAAAACCAGGAGTTTGGATAAGTTCCAACACACAATAAGAAATTACAAGCAAAGCTGGAAAAAGAAGAAATATCGGTAAAAAACATAGGGAATGTTGACCCTACTGCAATCATCTATTTCTAAAGCTTACTTCTCTCAGTCACTGTAGGAGTGATGTGAGATACATTATCACAATCAGTAATGTATCATCACAGGGGGAGAAATATATGGTGATTCACATGGTTGGTTTAGTAATTCCGGTTACTTATATTTCTAACTGTGCATCTGATGTCGCAATAGAAGACAAGTACAGACTGTACAAGCTCACGAGGAGCTAAAGTAGTTAAATTTTTAGTATTTCACATTTTGTATGCGAATTCAATGAAATAAAGTCACGTATGTACGTGAATTCATTTATAGACAGTCGTGTATGTTTTTATCTGAAAGAAAAACAATGAGACAAACTCAAGAATAGATTCTGACATGCTACTGACAGTTATGATTTAATTTTATTGGTATGATGTTGGTGGTTACAGTCTGTTGATATGGTATTAAGTTATGATTATCTGATTTATGAAAATTCTTTGATGAATGAGTTGTTGTGGTCAGACTTGTTAGTGAACAGGTATCACAAGTTCATGGGGAGCATTAGCCTGGCTGATTATAATGCATTGTTGGCATTATGTTTATAATGATTGTTGAATTATGTTCGATGATCTCTCTCTATTGAGGTCCTTTGGTCCTCGTTATAAATATATGTAATTTGATGTAAAGGTCATGGTGAGACCTATGATGTAAATATTGTCATATTCAATCATGTATGGAATTTTGAGGTCATGTCAAATATATAAACCCACTTGGTTGGTTGATTTTGTCAAATACGTAATCCCACTTGGTTGGGTAGTTGAGTCAAATATGTAACCTGACTTGGTTGGGTGATTGATGTAAGTACGAGTCCTTGGTGATAGGAAAGGTCATGCTCTGATGAGTTATAGAGTCATGTAATTCATTGAAAATATTTTTAAAGATTCAACATGTGCTCAGGGGGAGCATGGTTAGTATAATGGAGATAGTATCTACAGATCTCTTGTATCTACAAGGTGTTAGCACTCCACCAGTTCTCCGAAGGTTGAGAAGGAGACTAGCAAAGGTAATTGCATACCACTTTGACCTAGTAGCTAGCCCTACTAGGCTGAGAGGGATCTCTCAATGAGATCACAACCAATTTGACTGGATAATGAAAGATATTATGCTAGGTATGTAGATTAGGGTTTGATTTGATTTTGAAGGTTTGTGCTGGATGGTGAATTAGGTCTAGGAAAAACTAGGTCAAGGCTCTGAAAATCATATTTACAGAGATGTAATGGGGCAAGGTAGGCACACACTTTAGCACTTTAAAGGTATATTGGTGAATATGGTACATTGATAGGGTTTCAAAACGAGCATGAACATCATGAATTCATTTATATCAGAAGAAAATGAACATAAATGTGAAATCTTCTCCAAAACAAAGCATTGAAACAATGAATTCTACTTATCAAACTTAGAAATCAATCACATAAGTCATGCAAATGGAAATGGAAGGTACAATACATTCAAACATATGATTACAGAAGAAGAAACACTGCTAAAGCACATACCACATGAATCCCACCACAATAGTTGCAAATTTTGTCTATTAGTTCCTGCCAAAATCACAAAGTACACTAGTGTCCCAAGCTAAATTCCACAGCATCCAACCTTTGAAACTGATTACAATGGGCCTCATATAGCCATTGAGGTTGAAATCCTCCCTTGGAGGTCGAATTTTCTAGCAAGAAAGTTAAATACATGCATCTATCCAAAGTATGCTATACACTAGGGAGGTTACACAACAAATTCCTCCTTTATCTAACTATTAAGAGACATATCCTCAAAAAAAAATTAGAGGATCCTATTCGACTCCATTTTTACCATTTACATTTAAATTTCGACTTTTACATTCATCCACATTCACCTTTTTAATTTTACAGAAGTCAAACTAGAAATTGGAGAAAATTACACAATGAAGATTTTAATTAAAATCTCAGAAAATTGCAGAAGTGCAATGCCATATTAGAGGCCATTTTTTGGCACCTTACTAAAGTAAAAATTAAAATCCAAAAGAATGGTAAACTAGCCCTATCTTTCTAGTTTCCATAAAATCTTGAATTTTTGAAAATTACCCATGGTAAGGCCTTCAAAAACTTATTCTCCCAAGGAGTCTCCAAAAACGCAACGCTAGTCAAAAAGAGGGGTAGAACGTTGATTTTTTACCCCTTTTTCTCATTTTTCTCAAAATATGAGCCCTGAATAAAAAAATATGAGAAAATGGGTTTTGAGAGGATGCCATCAACTATCTAGAAATGTTAACTATTTGTCATTTGGAGCCCTGAGGAAAAATATTTCTGAATTTTGCAAATTTACACCAAATTTCACCCAAAAAAAAAAAAAAACTACTCCAAATCTTCCCAAAATTGGTCCATAAGTGGAAAATGAGGTATGTTATGCTATCATGGAGGCATTATCAATAATATCTAACTTACCCTTCTCATTTTGGCTGATTAGGTTTTCCTTGAGCTTATCTTGCAATTGCTTGACCTTCACATTGCAAATTTTGTTTCTTGTGTGGTAATGGTCAGCCATGTGCCTCAACATCTGATTGTCCCTGTTTTCCTTATCAAGGAGCTTCTCCAGGTGGATGTTGACCTTCTCAAGCCAAAACTCCCTATTCTCACTGATCTCAGTTGCAATCCTCTCTTCAAAATTGAGTTCTTCATCTGTAGGGTCTTGTTCTCTTTCTTTCTGCAATGCCTTTTTTAGACCCATGGTTCTTGGCCTTTTCCTCTTCACCTGTTGTTCATGCTCATAATATTCATTATGCTCAGCCATTGCTTCACCTTTCTCATCATGTTTTCTTGCCTCAAACTGCCTTTTCTCCAAAACCAACTGTTTTCCTTTCTTGCTCTGAGAATGAAATGACAAAGTTTTCCCTTGCCAAGTTGTCTTGGATATCATTGATCTGAGCATGCTTATGCTTGATAACCCTCTCTAGGTTCTAATTCTCATCAGTAGCTTCCAAGTCTACTAGGTCAAAATCATGTTCCTCCTCATCATGCATGGATGTATCGTGTTGTGCTGATGGTGATCCTGTTATGGGGAAGTAGGCTTGGCACCTTCCTTAATTTGAGGAGCAAAAACAAGCCTCCTAGCTCTCTAATAGGTGTGAGTAACCACAGGCCTAGGCCTCTTTGAAACTTCAACAAGTTTGATTGATGATCCCACCTCCATAGGTTGTGTTGACATGGTAGGTGATATGTTTTGCTGCTGAGTTGGTGTAGTGGTTGTGTGAATTTGCAAGGCTGCCTCAATGAAAGTATCCCATGTCATGTTATTCTCTGTGAACTGATGGAGAACTATGATCTTCACCAAGATGTGGTGAAACAAGCTAGGGTAATGTTCTGTGTTTTTGACTTGCACCTTTTCAAACATCTTCATCACACTTCTATACAAGAAATTGCATAAATTGAGAGACTTCATTGTTGTGAAGTGCATGAGCAGTCTAATGTAATGAATAAAATAATATAAATAATGATTAATTAGTTAATTAGTAATTAGGTTGAAGGGGCATGTCTAAATGAGACATGACCTTCCGTGAAGAGGCACCAGCCTAGGTATATAAGCAGGCCTCATTTGTAACATTCATTAATTCATCATACATTTTAATATAATATTTGTATCCTTAATGGATATTCTTATATTCCAAGTCTTCTGGAGTATTTAACTTGAGAAGGAACTTTTTTCACTTCAGATGGTATCAGAGCAGTTCGAGCCCCGGCCACTAAACCGCTGCATAGAACCACGCTCTCTGATCCATGTCTTTGACCATAAAAATCGCCGACTTCGTTGCCGTCAAAGAGTTTCGCTACCAATCTTGGAATTTCTCCATTTTCATCAGAGGCCATTGGCCATTAAAATTAAAAGAAGAAGAAATAAGTTTTTTTTAAAAATGGTCATTGAAAAAAGTAAAAAAGGAGAAGAAGATTTAAACAAAAAATAGAAAAACAAATTATATGATATAATAATAATAATAAATCAAGTAAAAAAAAAACCAACTTACCGGCGTCGAATTCCTGACATAGCAGCCACGTTGCCCTTGTTGTCGTTGTCCCAATACGACCCTCAAACTACAAGTTGTCATCAAACCGCACTGTTGTCAACCCTGGCTGGGCCAGCGCACCGCTGACCTTCCACCGGAACACTACAATACACAATAGCTACCACTACTGCATATTGTTCATCACTGAGCCACACACCATAGCCTTGCTGCCCTGCTCTAGTCACATTGTATCTACGCATCCGCCCACACTACAGTTTTCATCATCGTTCAATTCACTTCATTCATTTGGTTGTTGTCGTGCCTTCCCTGCTACATCGACTCCCTTCACGCAGTAGTTCCCAACCACACAGCGAACTGCCATAACCCGACCACGACGTCGTTGCCATAGTTCCCTCTCGCTGAAGCCATCGTTTCTACAGCCTCAGTGACCACACCCCTGCCTCAAGATCCCCATATTCCCTTGGGCTGCTATCGCTGCTTCAATCTAGTCACCGCTGCCATACACAGTCCTTTTTGTTGCATTATTCGCCCTGCAAGCCGCCAAACCCACCGCCTAACAGTTTGTCAACTCTTATTGAAAAAAAAAAAAAGTGTGGCTCTGTCTACACATTTTATTGTTATCCCTATTTGTGCAACAGAATTTAAAAACGCGCCTTTGTCTAAACATTTTATCGTTTACCCATGTTTGTGCAACTAAATTGAAAGAGATTATTCACTTCAAAAAGAGAAGAATGACATGACCTTGATATATGAAAAGGCATAACCTTTTAAAGTGATTTTAAATTTTATAAAAAAGGGTAAAACCAATTAGATAATATTAATCCCACATATATATATATATATATATATATTTCGAAGAACTTTATAATAGTAAAAAGTGAAAGTGAAGCGTACATAAACAAAAAAAAATTGGCATACATTAATTCTTATCTTTTTACAACCCAAACATTTTTTTAAGTCACAAGGGTGATATATGACCTAAAAACTTTAATACTAAGTTATATATACAAAGGGTGATTTAAATAAAATATTTCCTTTCATAAAAGTGTGAAAAGGATACAAAATAAAAAGGGATTAAAAAAAGAAGAGAAGTTATAATTACCACTTTTATTATAAGGAAGTACTAAGTATATAAAGGTAAATAATACATATATTATAAAATATTGAAAGAAAAAGGTATAAAAAAATGTTTGAGGTTTTAAATAAAAGGGATAACTTAAATAAATACAATTCCAAGGGTATTTAAAAAATAAAATAAAATGGAAGTTATAGTTAAACCATAAAAAGGAAGTGGCAGTGTAACCCTATTTTTCAAATTAAAGGGAAAGTTTCTTAAATTGAGAAAGAGTAATATTTTATAATAAAAAATAGAAGAACTCTAAGTTCATCTTGACAAAATAAAATGGGGTCTAATCTGGAAACAAAAGAAGGAAGATTTCCATAAACCTCACTTGAGTATGCTTCAGTGTTATTTAGAACTAAAGGGTGTATTGCGGGAAAAGACGTCATTATTGCTATCTCAGTTACCAAGGATAAAAATTATATAACACCTAAAATTGCAAACCAATTGGTGATTCCTGAGTTAAATATAATAAAAAATTAAACTTCTCCGACGAAAAACGATGCGAAATAATCGAGTTACAGTCAAACATTAGCAATTATACATTTATATCGAAATTCTCTATTCGATACTTATTTTTTAACGATAGTGACATTGTTTTGGGTTCACCCTGGATATAAACTCTAGGATCCTTTATCCTAAATACGAAAAATAAGTTTTTGACATTCTCCCACAAAAAGAAAAAAATAATGCTACAGGACGCTAACTTGAAGCCAAATTTGGTAACACCTGAAGACATACAAGAAATTTCAAAAGTAAATTTTCAAGAAGGTAAAAAGGTGATACAAAATATGCAAAGAGAAGTTCACAAAATCACTGTTGAAAAAAATGAAGAAGTTTCGTGACTAAAAAACCACAGCAAAATATTACTAACACAAATAAAGAAGCTTAAGAAGGATAAGAAGATGTTGGAAAACAAGGTGCAACAACTTGTCGAAAATAAAGCATTGAATGTAGAAGTCCAAGTTGAAGAGAGAAATTGATACTAATGCAGTGAATGTCACAACTAAAGAAGAAGACAAGCAAGTTGAAAAAAATAAAAACTTAGATGTTGTAGTTCAGACGAGGAACATTCTAAGTGAAGGTTCTGTAACCAACTCGCTAGAAGAAAATAAAAAAGTTGCAACACACCTAATAAGGGAAAGTCAAACCAAAAAAGTTCCCTATCGACATCCAAATCACAGTAGTAGACAACTCGATCAAGCTACATATTCAGAACAGAAACAACAAAGTGATGTTCCAAAGAATACTAATGCCATTGCAACCCACTCGTGTGATAACAATTCATCACAAGTTACCAGTCACTGCAAGATTCTGCAGAAGATTGATCTAGGATGGTCTGATCCCTTCTCAGTGCGACTATTTTGTTTGTCACTTAGAGGATCATATCAACTTGTATCAACAAGGGTGACTACCCCGAGAAGAGAAGACATTTGTAGCAGAAAAAGAGGTCAAGACATTTCATCAACAAGCTTTGAGGACAAAGATTTTTTAGGAGGAAGGCAATGTAATGAATGCAATAATATAAATAATGATTAATTAGTTAATTAGTAATTAGGTTGAAGGGGCATGTCTAAATGAGACATGACCTTCCGTGAAGAGGCACCTGCCTAGGTATATAAGCAGCCCTCATTTATAACATTCATTAATTCATCATACATTTTAATATAATATTTGTATCGTCAATGGATATTCTTATATTCCAAGTCTTCTGGAGTATTTAACTTGAGAAGGAATTTTGTTCACTTCATCTAATGTGATATTGGCATAATCTGGAAAACCTACCCTCACATGTGAAAATTTTCATTACAACCTTCATCAACGGTGCATACCTCTCCAGCATGTATCTGAATGGAAATATGTGTATGAGCCTCTTTGTACTGTGATTTTATGTAGGGTTTGTACTGCTCAAGGTCTAGGTTCATGCCTTTGAACCAATATTCACCATGATTTGGTATTCTTGTAGCAAGAGAGATATCATCTACTGAAAATGTGAAATCAATCCCTGCAATGGTGGCCTTTTCTCCCTTCAAATTGGTGGAAAATAAATTTGTAAGTTGCTCATGGAAACCTACCTCCTCGACTCTTTGACAAAACCCTAGGCAATTGACATCTTCAAATCACTTTCTAATAAATGGTGAGGAAGTGATTTCACTGCAATTTGAGGGCTCATACCTCAGTATCTTCCCCCCTTTATGGTGTTTTGTTTTCTATGATGGTGAAGAATATGCTTCCATGATGAAATCTAGATGATAGAGAAGCAAAAACAATGAAGTTTTTTTCTATGAAGGAATGAAGTGGTATGATGGGCTTGGAAGTTGCCTAAATTTTAAAGGAAATTTAGGGGGATAGGGGATGATTTTAGTGAATTGGGGAAGCAGGAAATTTGGGAAATGATTGAGGGGAGGGGGTTGAAAAATCCTAAACACAGTACTACCCTAGAAAGACATAGGGTAGATTTAGGGTTTGTAGGGAAATGATAGAAAATGAAGGGAAATGGCTTTGTGATGGATGGAGGTGATGTATAAACTGTAAAGAGAGACGTAGGGACCAAGAAATTAGGGTTTAAAGAAGAGATTTATCTTCTGGAGACCAACACCATGAAATTCATGCAAACCCTAGGAAACTAAGCTTGTGATAATTTTCTTGGCATGCAAAGCAAAGGAGGGCATGAACATGTGTAAACTTACTTGTTATAAAGCTTGGAGGGTGAAAAATCTGGAGTGGAGCTCTGGAAAACTGAATTTGGTGGTGAAATGGCAAGTTTGGGCAACTATTCACCGTGCACAACACAGTCTTCCAACATGCAGCACCTTCTTCTAGAAGCTTATCACAGTCTCTATATGCGCAATGCCCTCAAATTTTCTCCAGTTTGAGTAAAAAACGTGTTTTTCTCAGCAAATGAAGGACGAGCTCGACGATGAGAGGTAATGAGAGTGAAAATGAAATATGTTTGTGTCTTTTTGGCCCTTTTATAAATATGAAATGACTCTCTTTGAATGATGATGGGCCCCACATGTCTTTTTCAAGCATGACTTTCATTCTTTTGAACTTTGTAACCTTGGACATTGTAACCTTGAAATTTTTGTGGCTTCTTTGGAACATTGAATCTCTTTGGAACTTTGAAAATTTTCAAAACTTGAACTGCAAATTTAATAACTTGAAGTGCTTATTACATATAGAAACATTAAATTACATTTTTTTAAATCAAAATTTATTGAAGAAACTTGTTTTTTTTTTCCACTCATCCAATTACCTGATTTTATGAATGAAATGAAAATTTTGATGACTTTGAAACCCTAATGACCTAATGAAGACACTGAACTGAATGAAATCATGATGGAGATGACCGAAATGATGATGATAATGTCTGAATGATATACACTTAGCTGAGTGGTGACATGGACCAGCATATAAAAATTTGGAATGAGTGGAAAATAGTTCTAGACCCAATGCCTAGTGACCAAATTTTTGTTTTGAAGACCTAGTGAAATGACAAAAATTTGATTATGGGACCCTAACAAGACATGATAAGAGTTCATTTGATCACTGGTGACAGGATGCAAAGACTGACACTAACATAAGGAAAGAGAAACCTTGTTTCACCATTGATTCGCCCTTTTCCCTTGTGTCAAAGGGGGAGAGTAACTTGGTGTTTGAACAATGCTTATATTGATGTGTCTAACATGTATCTATAGGTTGTGGTGATCAAACACCAACATGGTTGCCATCAATTCCAAAGGGGGATATTGTTGGCATTATGATAAAGGTGTTGTCCTTGATGGAAACCCACTTGTAACATAGTGCACAGATCTGTTTAGAGGTTTATAGAGTGATAGAATAGAATGACAGAATGATGAGACAAAGGTTTCAGGTCAAAATAATTATGAAAGTAAAGTTTGAAGAAACATTTGCAGGTTTGATGGAGTGAAGTCGTGTATACGTAAGTTTGGTGAAGCAAAGTCGCGTATACACGCGGATATGAAGAAACAAAGTCGTGTGTGTGTTGGCGCACTATTTTATTAAAACCAAATATATTTACTATGGTATTAGCCCACAATATTGAGCATAGTAATGACTATTTGATCCCCTTTGATCTTGTCAAAGATTACGACCAAGATTATGTGGTTTTGGCTCATGGTATTGGCTAAGGCTTAAACTGTATAAGGAGGTGAAGATCAAAGAGCTAAGTGTGCGTGAGTGAGGGTAATGAATGAATAATTCAATCTAAAGTATATTTGTATGGTATGGGCTATATTTGATTAGTAAATTTGAAATAATGAAGCAAATGTGAATACAATGATGGATTAGGATCATTAGACCTGAAATGAATATCTATTTGCATGATCTATTTATGAGTTGTTTAGATCTATGGTCTAGCGCATGTTTTTAGCAGATAAGGGTATGATCTGAGTAATTTTGAAGTCCTGAAGTATTGCGCAGTCCTGAATTATTTACAGATTTATACGCGGGTTTGACATGAGGAAGGCGCGTATACATGAAAGTTTGGTTTTGTAGAGTAGCGTATATATTCAGTAATATGTTGAGATCTGTACGCAAGTTGGTGTTGGGATAAGCACATACATACGCGGATAAGTCTTCTGGAAGACGTGTGTGCAAGCCAGGGTTTTTGTTAAAGAATGCTGAAGAAAATGTCTGATCAGTTTTGTTGTGTTTATGTTGTCTGTCAATGATGTCTTTATATAGATATGCGTTGTTTGAGTACTAATTATGTTGCTAGTTGATTGTGATTAAATATCAATGATTGGTTGGTTGATTGATGATTCAGTGAATGATTTGGTACAATTATATATTTCAGTTTGATGTATGGTATTGGGCTTAAATGAGTGTAGTGGGTCCAGTCTGAAAATTTGATGAAAAGAGGCCTACATGTTGTGATGTATTGAAGTCAGTGAATCCAATGTGAAAATTTATGAAACGTGGTCCGCGGTGGTGCTAAGGGTTGGAGCCTTCAGTGAGGGAGTCAAATATTCTTGCTAGTAGGAGATTGTGATCATATCAAGGGGTTGTAGCTCCCTTCTAGTAGTGGATGGTAAATGAGAGCAAGGGGTCGAAGCTCCCTTCCAGTTGTGGTTGGTAAACGAGATCAGGGGGTTGGAGCTCCCTTCCAGTTGGAACTAGAGAACGAGTGAAGTTTGTAGCCTACTACATGTGGGTGCCTGCGTGCTGGTATGAGTCTACGCTAGTACAAGATTGCAAGAAATTTTCTTGAAGATAGAGACGACATCAACAGTGGTTTTCTTCCACATTGGGTTTCCACCTTAAATCTCGGTATTCATGTGTATTACTTATGTGTGATGATTTATTATGTTCTTACTGCACATTTTTACTTCTTACTAAATTTCTGATGAATCGTTAATGTACTGGTCTAAGTAAAGTTACTGAAGATTTATTTGATTATAATTGCTCTCGGCATACGCTAGTTTCCTGAATAAAAGTCGTGTGCATACACTAGTTGGCTTAAGTACAAACACGTATAGAATTCAGTAAAGAACTGTAAAAGTTCATGTGAGTTAAATATTGATTCACCCAAACCCCCCCCCCCCCCCCGGTCAATATTTTTCCCAACAATCTTTAAAAACAATTGTTCTTTCTTCAACACATCAAGTACATTTTTGACATGCATGACATGTTCTTCACGAGATTTGTTGAATATCAGATGTCATCTAGGTAGAATATCACAAAATCATCTAGAAATGGTCGCAATACATCATTCATCACACGCATGAAGGTAGCAGGAGCATTGCAAAGACCAAAAGGCATAACTAGCCATTCAAACAAACATTGTTTTGTTTTGAATGTTATATTCCATATGTCACCTTCAACAATTCTAATTTGATGATAGACACTCCTTAATTCCAACTTAGTAAAATATTGTTCATCTTTCAATTGATCATGTAAATAATCAATTCTAAGAAGTGGGTAACGGTTCTTTACCGTAGTTTTGTTCAATGCACGGAAGTCCACACACATGCGCTATGTTCCATCCTTCTTTGGCACCAAAACAATAGGTGAACTGCATGGAAAAGTACTTGGTTTGATGATCCCTTTGTCCAAAAACTCTTGAATTTTATTTTCAATTTCTCCACTTTCCATCACTGACATCTCGTAGATGCCAATGTTAGGAAGAGGACAATCTTGCAGCAATTGTATTTCATGTTGGATTCCCCTCTTGGGAGAAAATCCTTTTGGCTCCTGAAACATCTCATCATATTGGTTAACAACCTCAACCAAATTATATTTCAATCTTGAGTCACAGCCTTGAAAAGCTTCATTCTCACCATCATTCTTTTGTTTGACCATTAAAAGCACAAAATTCTTGCTAGAGTTAATGAGTCTATTCATTTGTTCGGCATTTACAAGTGAAATATTTAGTTTATGTCGATGTGCTCTAAAAATGTACTTAATACCATCTTTGAACAAGTGATACTTGTTTTCATGGCGATGAAAAATAAAATTCCTATCATACAAATATGGCCTTACCAAAACAATTCTGAAAATATCAAGTGGAACTACATCAAGTTCAACTTCATCAAGCAAGTTTGATGTAATTGCAAATCTAAGTATGCATTTCCTCGTAACTTGTGAGTTTTCATTCTTGCATATCCAAACTAAAGGATAATGTCTTGGATGAGGAATGGTCTCTAAATTTAACTTCTTGACTAAGTCTTCAGAAAATCAAATTTTCTTGTGAACTACTATCAAAGAGCGTATCAATTTTGGTGTGCTTTGAAATAACTCGAATTTGGAAAATTTAAATTCTAGTTTTCTCATCTTGAGTATCATTAGGACAATTTGAAGAGATAGTGCTTGTTATGTCCTTTCCTTTCATTCCCATCATTGTGTTCTTTGTTTCATCTCCTGAATCGGATCCTAAGTCATGTTGTGTAGTTGCAACTGTCTTTTGCTTGCCTTTGTTGTTAAACTTCTTTGGTTTCATCTCAAGATGAAGTTTCCAACAATGAGCTTCATCGTGACCCTCTTTGGAACAATGTTTTCATGTTAATTTTTTTCCTTCCTTCTTGACAGATGCATTCTTCTTTCCTTTCCCTTTGAACTTACTCTTACCCTTATATCAACTTGTGAATGGCTTATTGCTACCCTCTTGTGGAATGTTTTCCCTCTTGCTTCAATATGTATTGCCTTAACACATACCTCATCTAAACTTGTAGGATTAAACATAAGGATAGTATGCCTTAAATAGTTGTGCAAACCCCCAATATATTTCAACAAAGTGTCTTGTGATTGCAAGTCTACACCTAGTATCAAATGCCTTCTTCTAAACTCTTGAGTGTAACTTTGCACACTTTGACCCTTTAGTTGTCTAAAATTCTGCCAATCTGTAATAGCCTTATGCATATAAGCTAATTGATAAAATTGTCTTCTAAGTGCAGCAATAAAATCTATCCGAGAGGTTGAGACCTTACCATGTTTTTTCATACCCTCTTGTGTTTTGGCTTCCCACCAAATAAAAGCAACACTTTCCAACCTTAATGAATCTAAATGAATCTTTCTTTCATCATCTTTTATGTTTTCAATCCTACAATAAACTTCAAGTTGACGAACCCAATTATTAAGTCTTTCAACATTCACTTCACCATTATACATAGGCAGTTCGAATTTGATATCAAGTTTTAATAAGGGAGTTTTACCATGAACCCTTGGGGTATGTGGATGTGTTTGAGTAACAGTGGTTGTGGAAGAGGAAGAAGATGAAGGTGAGGATGGAAGTGAATATGATGATGGAGAAGAGGGTGGTTTTTCACCATTTCCTTTTGAAGGCTTCTCATAATCTCCTCCTTTTCCTCCAAAAGAACCCTCTTGTTTTGAAGGCTTGGAAATTCCACCCTACAATCTTGAATTTCTTTCTCATAGAGAACCTTCACCATTTCAGTCATGTCAAAGAAAGCTTTTCTGAAAGCCTTTTCATCTTCTGACATATTATCGGCTCCACCTTCATGATACATGCTTACTGAAGGTTCAAGTAAAACTTGAGGTGAAACTTGCGGTGGAAATTGAGACAAATGGGCTCTCCTGTCCTTGTCCAAAATTGAGAACCTGCACCCACAAGCTTTCCTTCTCCTCTCTTGAGCTTCAACTTTGTAAGCATCAAAAACACTTGCAAAGAATTAAATCCTCATAGTAGCAAAGAAAACCTAAGCTTTGATACCAAACTTGATCTTTATGAGATCTTAATGTAAATGTGCTCGAGGATGTATAAATTGCAAGTGTAAAAACTGAGTTTTGTGAGCCTTTATGTTAAATTCTTAAACACATAAAGCATAAATTTAAACTCTCAAATAGCAGAAACAATAGACAAATACACCCAAAAAATAACCACAACACAACAAGTGATGAAGGATTTGTCTATGTCTCCTTGGTCTAGCTTCCAATGGCTTGGTCCTATATCATTATGCTAAAAAATGGTGGTTACATCAGTTTACAGTGCTCCAATGGCTTCAAAACATGTTCCATTTGGCTCATAATTGTCAAAAATTTATGTCTAGCCTCTTTCTGCTCCAAGATTGGTCAAAAGCTGAAGAAGTTATGAGCCTCCCTAACTTTGCTGCTATTCGCTCTACAAATTCCCCAAATTTCGGAACCGTCTTACAAATTCGCCCTAAATTACGCTAAAAAAGCGACAATTTGGCACATTTTCGGCGCAAGTTGTGGGATCATTAATATGCGCGGCAAGTCCTAAAGTCTGAAAAATTAATTAAATATATGGTTGGTCGAAATATTTTTTTTAATAAAAAAATTGGCGACATGCCTCCGCGCCCCTGGTCTTGAGCAATTGGTTATATGGTGTATAATGGGGGGATTAGGGCTAAGCCCTTGCTCCATACCCCAACTTCTCCTGTATTAACATTGAAATAGGGTTGGTGGCACATGGTTTAATAAGAACCATCGTGGCCCAATGGCTAAGGCTCGACATTATTATGAGGAAGGTTTGGCGTTGGATTCTTGCAGAGATCAATTCAGACTTAACCGAAATTTTGGTGTCCCCTGTGCTGCCACGTGGCGGCTACCGGTTGGGCCACATGGAAACATGTGGTTGCCCATCTTCCAACCAATAATAATTGACCACACTAGCACCATTGAGGGCTTTCCACGTGTTAGGGTGTGGTAGGCCAAAAAAAAAAAAAGACTTTCGACCAATCACAAGAGGCCACGTGGCAACCTGGGACTGGCCCAAATTTTTTCCCAGTCAATTGTCATTTTTGAAAAATTTGTCTGTTTGGGAAAATAAATAGAACTCCTTCCTGGGAGCTTACAGTGTCGGTTTTCTATGAAACAAGTTGCGCCGGATTCAAAACGACGAGATCTACGCGATTGTTCAAGTTCCACATAATTCTGACAACTTTCATTTTTGAGCACCTAATCACCTCCTCACCCTCATCTTCTAGTTCATCATTCGAGTCATGTCTTCGTTCTGCATTATATCAAATTTTGACCTCGTCTTCATGAGACTGTTCAGTGTGTTGGTATGACCAATTGAGGTTTCCATTCTTGCAGTGGGATGCCACTATTATATCGAGATCATAAGATCGATAGTTCAATATCACGAAACGGAATCCCTTTATTTCTTCGACTTCTGCTTCGACTTCCTTGAAGTCCTCCACTGTGTATGCCCTGATAGTAAGGGGAAATGTTATCCAAGGCTTCTTCTTTCCTTTGCTCAATGCATTTGAAAAATTGGTCGTCGTTTGGTAATACACCTCTTGTAATAGTAATTTGTTAATGACAAACCTAGGAAGAGCATGGGAAGGTTAATAGGAACCAAAGATCCTGATGAACATGTATTCTCGTATTGGGATCCAATGCACCACCTTAGTGATAGTCTCCATGTATCTCTTCGACATACATGGGGGGTATTCTTCATGCAATAGTTGGTACAACGAGGTGATGAATGCATTTGATATGGAGTCATGTTACTTCTTGTAACGTGAATCCCAAAAAACCTACAAGTGTATGTGTATTGGCCCTCTTGTCTCTGCATTCCAGTTGTAATTCAAGTGGTCAAAGTGGAACCTGGAACAAATAACATCCATTAAATATGAGGCCATATAAAACACAGATGGTTGGCCTTCCTTTGGAACTTATGCTGCAATGATATTGGTCATTAATGTTGAGACTAATATATTGGCCCAGTTGAAGATTGTTCCTTTGGTAGCGACCATATGCATTATAGGGACCCATGTCCTGTGAAAAGGGTCAACGTCGGCCTTGCCATATAGTCTGCTCATCATGGCCGCTATGAGTTAATATACTTTCCTTAGGCCTTTCGTTTTGTACATTTGATCTTTCTTTGCCCAAAATTTAGAAGGATCTTGCCACCAGTTCTTGATAGTGTTCTGGATTGGAATATTGTGATCTTCCAACCACGAGGAATTAAATGATTTGATCATAATATGTTGATATGTCTACTGAATGGATGGTTGTGAAAGGTTTCCCTCATGGTTCCTTATTACCCATATCGTGGTCTCTGTGTTATGCAAGACCTAGTCAATAACCTCTGCACACGGGAAGATAAGTAGGTGTGATGCAACTTGGTGGAGTTTGGACTTTTTTACATTTATGTACACTGAGAAATCCTCCCGGTCCTATGGGATATCTAGATTGGAGAAATCTAAGTAAACATCATACCAAGTCCACTTGGTGCTTTTGTTGAGGACGCATGCGATATCTCTGTAAATGGGGGGTGGTGACGAGATCTGATAACTCTCCTACGTGCTAACCTTAGGACTCTTTTGACGATTCCTGGTCACCGGCGGTGTCATTTCGCCTAAGAAAGAGGAAATCAAAATGAAATCGAGAGACATGTCTCTTGGAATGCAAAAAAACAATCCCATGATATGACATATGACATGAATAATATAATATAAATACTATCAACAAAATTAACCAATAAGGGCCAATGAATGCTTAGTAGATCTTGATGATTTTTTTTTGCAGAATAGGTCGTAGGGTCGCATAACTTGGAGAGGTCGTAAGGGTGAAAGTGAGAAATTCACGACTTATGCGACTTGGAAGGGAGGTCGCAAGGAAGGATAGGTCACAAGGTCGCGAGAGTCGTGATGTCACAGAAGTTTTGGGGGTCGCGAGGTTGCAGGGTTGATGAGGTCGCAAGGTCGCAGGTCGCAGTAATTTACCTATCGTGATTTTTAACCCGTGCGACCTGTCTATCAGGGCGGATCGGTGAAGATGTCGATGCTAAATCCTTGGATTATGGGCTTCTTTGGGGAAAAAGGACTCAAGAAAGGGGAAAAAGAGGCTAAGTGGATGAGGAATGGGCTTAACTGGTGAGGCAGATAAGGTGCAAAGGCCAGATGCTCAGGTAGGGGGGTTTTAGGAATAGAAATTGGTTTTGGAAGAATTACTTGGGTAAATAAAACCCTCCTAAGGGGGAAGGTGAAGGGACGGGAGTAGGTAAAATACACATGGTAAAACAAAATCATTATTGGGATGTGAAAATCCACTTACTTGGAAGAAATCACACTCTTGTAGGGTTCCCCATTATCTCGAACGCTTTGTCGAAATGAACAAATGAGAGACTATATATAAAATGGTCACACATGCGGGAAATTAATGAGGTTTAAAGTGTTGCAACACCAAAATTTTCCACTTATACGACCTTTGCAACTCTTGTGACCCCTTTTGAGGTCGCGAGGGTCGCAGCTCCTAGGTTTTCCACTTGTGCGACCTTTGTGACTCTTGCGACCTATGCGACCCTTTTGAGGTCGCGAGGTCGCTAAGTTGTGGGAGTATAATATCAAATGGATTATGACTTGTGCAACTTATGTGAGGTTGTTAGGTCGCCAGGTTGCAACAAGGGCGAAAGGTCACAAATTTTAAAAACACAATTTAACGAATTGACTTAGGCAAAAATTTAAGAGGTCGCAAGGTTACGGGATTTAGGCTTAAAAATAGATACTTGAAGCGACCTAGACTTAAGCAAAAAAATGGTTTCCAAACTTCTGAAAGATAGACCTAAGAAAGAGCTGAAGGCAGGGAAGCATGCTGGTAAATGACTCAAGTTAAGCTTAGGGATGTAGGGGCACCAACAATTTTGAAGGGTCATAAATTTTGGAGGGTTGTTGCAGCGGCTACAACGGTAACCTTTTTCCAAAGGTTCATATTTATGTTTTATGTCAATGTTGGAGATAACAATTTACACCTTGACATTGTATCGATAAGAATACCCATCATGCAATAATTATATGGTTTGAAGAGCGTCTCACTAGCTAGGGGAAGGTCTTGGGTTTGATTTCTAACATGTTTAATTTTCAACATGGTATTAGAGCTAATTGTTACTCTTATTTGGTAGTGGGTACAAGGCCTCAGCCAAAATGTTGCCTTAGCTGGTGGGGAAACAGGGTGGGTTGTTGGAGACTGCAATCCAGGTCTTTATAAATTGATGGAACCTTTATTGGAAACTAAAGTAAGAAGGTGACAACATATTTATAAATTGATGGAAGCTTTATTGGAAGCTAGAGTAAGAAGGTATCATTGTCTTTGCTCTATTTTTTTTATTTTATATGAATTTATTAATCATAAAAGTTAGATTTAATAGTAAAAAATGAGGAGTTTCTATATTATTGGACAAGGTTAAATTATTGTGAAGGTTGTTTACTCTAAAAGTTATGAGATGCCTTGAGATAATGATTGAATGCACATCCAAAGAGATTATATTAATGGTCTTGTGACCCATACACACATAAGTGTATCAAATCCCATCATCATGTTCTTATAAAACATTTAGGGTTCATATCTCGGGTGGTAGGGTGGGTTATTTGTTCTCCCCCACTGAAATTTAATTTCCACAAATTACATGTTGGCTTATTGTGATAAAGATAGAAGGGTAGATACTCCGGTGAGTTGGATCCCTCTTATAGACGTGTTTATAGATATCTTAACTCTTACTAAGTCATAAGTTCCTTGTTATACTTTGACTTATATTTTATTGGCACTTATGTAAGAGTTATAGTTATAACTGGCTTTGAATTCAAATAACGATAATATATCACCAATCCCTTATCTTCTATTCCTTAGAGATGTATCTTCCCACTTTAAGAGCAATTGCTAGTTACGCCAAAGGCGCTCTCTCTATAGGGTTCTATGTTCAAACACCGTTCATTGTAGCCAATAACAACACATACTTTTCGTCCTTCTCCTTTCAATTGGACTTTGACATGTGTCCTTCTCTTTTCTATGGACTTGATTGCTCTCGCAAAGTGGTGGTACCAGGCATTGCAGAGCGATGGTACTGGGGAATGTCGGACGATAGGGTGTAGCTCGGATCTTCAAAGCAGTTGCCCGACGGAAATGATCTGCAATTATTTGTTGGTCGCTGTTGGTCGCTTTAATTGTTTTAACAATTCAAGCTCCACA
The DNA here is from genome assembly GCA_034641835.2 of Pinus albicaulis. Lineage (NCBI taxonomy): Eukaryota > Viridiplantae > Streptophyta > Pinopsida > Pinales > Pinaceae > Pinus > Pinus albicaulis. The sequence continues at coordinate 130,887,500 of CM076579.1, forward strand.
TAAATTGTCAACCCGAGGAAGTCTGTTTATTCCAAAAACAATCACGAACTGGATATGCTCAATTCCAAAAGCAAAAACAATGTTGTAGTAAAAAGCCACACAATTATTAATCATACAAATTTAATTATTCACACCCTGTTTAATCAAAGCTGAAGTTACTTATGTTATAGTAGAAGTAATTCCTCTATTGCAGTAAATAAAAGGAAATCATTCTGCAGGAAAGGAAACCAATCAACCATAACAGGGAACAGGACCCTATTCCTTTAAATAGGAACTTCAGCACCTGCTGCCTGACACTGATCACTCTGTAGAAAAGATAAACTCAAGAGAACAGGACCCTATTCCCATGAACAGGAACCTTCAGCACCTGTCTCCTGTTTCTAATCACACTGCAGGAAAAAGAAAGGCAATCAATGTGAACAGGACCCTATTCCTTTGTACAGGAATCTTCAGCACCTGCTTCCCAGCATACATTCAAACAAATAACAGAAATAGGTCCCTTAACTTCTTAAGATTGAATGTACTAAACACATGCAGCGTTTAAAGGAAACAGAATGCTCAATAAACTACAGAACTGTGTAACTGGTGTTTCAGCAAATAGAATTAAAGTAAAGTGCGAATATCATAAAGAAATCTAACAAACTACAGGAACAGTCGGGCGAATCTTGTGAGGAAGGCGGGCCCTTTCCTTCTCACAAGATTCCCCAGGGAAAGGATTAAATTGAAGTGCTCAAAAGGAACTTTTATTCATCTGTCAAAAGAAATGATACATTACAAATGGAGTCTAGCTCTTGTCCTCTCAAACACAATGTTCTCCTGTAGTTTTCGAACTCCCTTCTAATGATGATGTCTCCTCTTTTTAAAGAGGAGACATCTCTTACAATTACATTAGAGCAAATCTATGTTTATCCCAAATCTGTTCTTCTTTCTTAAAACAGGGCTATTCTATTCTTCCATAAAAATATATTGTTACAACAGATACAAAAAGAGTACTATCTTCAGAATAATCCGTGTAACCACTTCCTTGCTCGTCTTCATGTTGTTGCCATTGTTCCAAAAAATACTCTTCCAGAATCGCAAATTATGATTAGTGACGCAATTTGCATGCCTGCTGACTGTTTCAGCAACGGAGTCGACTGTTTCAGCAATGGAGTCGACTGTTTCAGCAACAGAGTTTGACTGTTTCAGCAATGGCCGATTGTTCCAGCACAGCACATAAATTATCTGCGATCTTTTAGACTTATGTTAGCAACAATCTACCTTCGATTAATGATGAAATATAAGAGTAATATGGAATTATATGTAAACAGATTAAATATATAATAAAGAAGAGGATTTTATATAACTTTGGATAAAGTGAATGAAAATGATGATGGAATCCTTTTTAAACATGGTTATAAAGGTAAGGTGGTGTCAAAATATATAGTAAAAATGATACATAGTGAGGTCCTAACATCCCCCTCAGCTGAAAGGGTTGCATGTCCTCAGGCAACTCCTAGTCTGAGTCTGAGTCTGAGTACTGACTCTATGCATGCAAGTTGCTCAAGCAGTAGCTGGAGAAGGTGGCTTCTGTCGGAGCTCGGAATCCTCGATTGTTCTGCAATTGCTGCCATGCTACAGCCTCATCCCTGTCAGCCAATTGGTAGTGACACTGGTATTTTTCTGTAGGCATCCATAGAATTGGAAAATGAAAATGGTAACCAATCCAGTTTCCTCCACAATGCCGAATACATCTGATGTAATTAGGTACCCTGGAAAGTGCAGCTTGAAGATTATCAGGGCTGAAAGGGTGATACTCTTGTCTTTCCTTGCATGCCTGTTGCCAAAACATAGTGTTGGCATTCAATGCAGCAGTCTCCTTTACTCTGATTAGTTGTAGACACTTTAAAAGTGTTGAAGCCCGAAGTTGTTGTATGTACCTGTGCATTCCTGGCTTCTGCAAGAATCGGTGATATTGTGCTACAAACATAGCCGGATTTGAAGGTTACGGTCTAATCCAAAGGAGTTGATTCTCTTCATTATGCCTACTTGCAATAAACGCAGTTTTCCAGGTGAGCTGATTGGCCAGGAATGAAACGAATGCCCTAATTTGTACATCACCTACAATTGGAATGAGATTGACTTTTCTATTCTCAGGCATGGCCTCGTTATGGAGATAAAGTTCACACAACAAATGTTGGTCACTTTCAGGGGCCTCAGCAAAAGTCTTAACAAATTGTTCCGCAGTAAGCAATTCATGAGGTCTGCCATCCTTTATTGCCTTCAATTGAAAATAAACCAAACGTTCAGAGAGGAAGAGAGAATAATTCAAGGAGGGTTTTCGGGTAGCCATCAATTTTTGCACTAATGAAAACATCAAGACCAACTTTTCTTTTGATTCTTTGACTTCTTTCTTGGAATCCCTGAGCTGTTGCAATGTCTGTTCCCAAATATCCCAGTTGGCATACATGTGATTCTGCCATGCTAACTTATGCTGCTGTAATATTTTATCTTGATCTACAGCATATTGTTTCTTCCAATTGTTCATAAGTTCTAATTGTTTCCATGGCAGGGTCTGTGTCCCCGCATTATAAGTACTGGGTTGGGGCATTGTCTGAGTGGCTGAGCTGACTAGCACAGGGCGAGATATCAGTGGTTGGGGCATTGTCTGTGTGGCTGAGCTGACTAGCACAGGGCAGGATATTTGTGGTTGGGGTATTGTCTGAGTGGCCGAGCTGACTAGCACAGGGCGAGATATCTGTGGTTTAGTTTATTTTTCCAGACTTTTTGAGGGCCCTACTGGTTCTTGTGTGGCAGTAGGGCGTTCTTCTTTAATTGCAGCTGATGTAGATGCCTCAGATACCTGAATTTTGACTACTTTATATCCTGCCTGTTGGTAAATGTTACCACACTCATGGCACATGTATTCTCTGCATGGATCCTTCTTTTGTGCTGATGCTGTGTGTGCTAGCATGTAGAGATTCAATTCTCTATCAAAGGCTTCTCGTGCCATGGTTAATTCATTCTTATAGGCCTCTAGTTCTGACTTCAAAAACTCATTTTCCTCCAATAAAGATGCCATAGTGTGTGAACCCTATGTGGTGGTTGATTCTGCTGGGGTTGCCTGCTGATCCACAGCTGTAGCTGGTTCTTGTGGAGCAGCTATAGCTGGTTTCCCTGTATTATCATGCTTGGTGTATGATTCTTGTACCACAGTGGCTGGTTCTTGTGTTTCAGCCTCTGGGTAAGTGACTGGTTCTTGTGTGGCAGTCACTGTTTGAGCCATAAACGATGTCATGTTATCCCGGGGCACTGGTTCTTGTGTGACATTACCACCAGACGAGACGGGTTGGGGAATTTGAAATGGTGGTGAGGATTGAAGTTTTAACAGGATAGTGGCGGGGTCAGGGGAAATGGGAGTAACTCCTGTTTCAACAGTCATTTTCATTTTCATTTTTGGTAGGAAAGCAGAGAAGTCAGTGTCTTTCCTTTTCTTTGTAGGAGAAGATTCTTTTCTAGGGGAAGGGCTTTCGGAAGAAGTGAAAATTTGGGATGTGGCCCTTGTTTTTCGTTTTGAGACAGAGACTGTTGGGGTTCGTCTCTTTCTTTTATGAGTAGGTGGAGATGGGGGTGTTGGAGAGTCATTGATAGGGATAGGAATAGTGGGAAGGGGTGACTCTACTAAGTGGGACGAACTTGGGGGTAGGTCAACTGGTTCTGAGGATGGAATTACTGGGGGGTCTGGGATATCGTCCAGTTGCCTTTCATAAGAACTCTCAGGATTTTCTTGGGAACTTCCGGCTTGTTGGGGAATTTCAGCTTGCTGGGGAATGAGGAGTGGATTATTCAGAGGGGGATTTTGCTGAGAAAAACCCCTCTGAATTAATAATTGACATAAACGATGATGGGTAAGGGATAACAATGGGAATTTAACCCGTCTGCAATAATATGACATGTTTTTGATACAACCAAGCAGATAATAGGGAATATTGACTAATCGACCATGCCTCAAATGATTCATCAAAACGAAGTCGTGTTGATAGACTACCTGGTAATGCCCTTCGCATGTCAAGTAGTGCTTGATGAATTCAGCTACTGTTGGCCATGGTCGAGGTAATGAATGCAGACTTATACCGCGGCCTTTAAGTTCAACCGGTTCTTCTGGAAGAAGAAAATCTTGCTGTGCATTTAAAATAACTTGCTTCCTACTGAACCAGCGAGCCCCTATAATCGGCAAACCTGAGACTTGTGCTATATCTTCCTCTATGACTGAAATTCGGACCCCTTGAACCACTGAATAATTCCCCTGAAGATTCTGTGCGAACTCTAAAACTTGCTGCTGATCAAATTCTCCTAACCTTTCGAAGTATGTTGTCCATCCTGCTTGTTGAAAAATTTGGTAGGCCTCCGGGAACAATTCGAGAAGAGTTATCGAACCAAGCTCGTGTCTGATAGCCGACCCTCCCATAGCTACTAGCTTGAGTCACATGCAGAGGCGCAGAGAACAGAAACACGGGCTTTGGTCAAGCTAATTGTTGCAACAGAGGATATGGAGTCTCAATGACGGCGGAAATAATAGATATAAAAAGTGACGGAGGATTGGATGGTTTGGAATGATGATTCAGTTTTTGAAATCCCCCCCCCCCCCTTACGTATGGTGCAATGATGTTTAAGCGTGTGGAGATTGCAATCATTATGAGCAAGATCCTCTCTTTAAAATATGATTTAACTGCATTACATAAAAACCGCATACCTTATATTTTTACCTTTGTCTTTAAAATTCGAAGTATAGAGTGCTTCATAATGGCTTGATATTAATGGAAGAATCTGTAGATTTCTCTGAAATGTAGAACAGGAGCATATCAGGATCTGCTCAATACTGAATAATTTTCACCCAAAGGATCTGAAGAGTAAAAGAGGAGAACTGAAAAGCTTGTATAGCAGAGGAAAGAAATGATGTTTTAATGATGAAAAGATAAATGACAGGTTGCTGAGACTGGTGTTTCAGCAACGGAAAAATGAATGACATGTTGTTGAAACTGGTGTTTCAGCAAAGGGGAAAATCAGGAAAATGGGATATAATGACTTGGGTTTAAAACAAGTGGGGGAAGTATTTGATAAGGGATAATTTCAGCAGTAAGGAATGGGAAATACTAGCTGAAGGATGATATTTCAGGAATGGTAGAAGTGGGAAAAATGGAAAAAGGGAAATAATGTAGAAATGGGATAAAGGGATATTGCTAGGAAATGGGTTGAAATGAAGGGAACAAGCTTCTGTGATTGAAGCTTCAGATCTTCTTATGATGAATCTGTCCTCCTTAATAAGATTTTCCAGAATCTGCAAAATTCAATTGTAATATGCCAACCCTTGACAGGGATTATTAGTTTTAAATCTAATCTAATACTAAAAAAATATAGTGCAGAAAATTAAATGTTGTGAGGAGCAGAAGACTCCCCTAGAAAAAGATAATGTGTATCAGTCATGCAAGCAGTCTTGAAATCCTCTTTAGAAACAGGGCGCTAGTACAAACGAAGCCTATGACCATTGACTAGTAGGGGTGTTTTAGAATCATCAATTGTTAGAAGTCTTATTGTTCCATTAGAAAAAACAACATCTACTTCATATGGTCCAAGCCAACGTGTACGTAGCTTACCCTGAAAATTTTCAAACCGAGAGTCATACAATAAGGCCCAATTACCTTTTTGGAACTGCTTGTGTTTGATAATTTTATCATGCCACTTCATTCTTTGTTGTTGAATCATGGTTGTTTGGTGAATGGCATCTAATCTCTTTTCATCAAATTCAAGAAGCTGTTGCAGCCTAGCTGTCTGCACATCAGTCAAATCAAGATTAACAACTAAAGCAGTTCTTAGAGTTTTAATTTCAAATTCCACAGGAAAAACAACATTTTTACCATAAACCAATTCATAGGGAGAAAAACCTGTAGTATTTCTCCAAGTAGTTCTGTAAGCCCATAGTGCTTCAGGGAGCCTTTGAGACCAATCCTTCTGGTTGTCCTTCACTGTTTTAGTTAGAACGGCTTCTAATACTTTATTTGTGCTTTCCACCTGCCCATTGGCCTGGGGGTGGTATGGTGTAGTCATTTTATGATGAATATGATATTTCTGAAGGGTAGACTTAAAACCATGAGAATTGAATGGAGGTCCTCCATCTGTAACTAGCTCTCTAGGAATTCCAAATCTAGTGAAGATTTCTTCAAATAAGAAAGCTAGGACAGCCTCTTCATTGGCTCTAATAAGTGCTTTGGCCTCCACCCATTTAGTCATATAGTCTCTAGAGACTAATATATAAGTTCTTTGATTGGATGAAGGATTAATGGGTCCTATGAAATCCAAGGCCCATCTTTCAAATGGTTCAGAAACTACCTGGGGGTTTAATGGCATTTGATCTCTATGATTGGGTTGACCCATTCTCTGGCAGCTGTCACAAGCCCTCACATATTTCTTTGCATCCTTAAATAATGAGGGCCAATAGTAACCCATCCTCAAGATTTTGTGTGCTGTTCTTTTATCAGCAAAATGCCCTCCACAAGGGCCTTCATGACAAGCTTTCAGTATGTCATACACTTCATCTTCCCTAATGCATCTTCGGATTTCCTGATCAAGCCCTGTGTAGAAAAGACACCCACTGATCCAGCTATACCTGGCACTTTGTTGAACAATTCTTCTCTTTTCTCTGTATGACAGGTGTGATGGTAATTTTCCTGCAACCAAATAATTGGCAATATATGCATACCATGGAGAGTAAGCAGAAAATGCAAACAAATACTCATCAGGAAAAGAATCATCTACTGGAATATCGTTATCAGTTTTTAACCGTGAAAGGAAATCAGCCACCACATTTTCTTTACCAGGCCGATCTACAATTGTGATATCAAATTCCTGCAGTAATAATAGCCATCTGGTAACTCTAGCATTTGTGATAGATTTGTTCATTAAATACTTAATAGCCGAGTGGTCAGTGTGCACAAAAGTAGAATAACCAGTGATATAGTGTCGAAATTTATTAATGGCATAAATTACTGCAAGAAACTCCTTTTCGGTAACTGTATAATTAAGCTCAGCAGGGGTCATATTCTTACTGATAAAGTAGATAGCATAAGGAAGATGATTTTCCTCTTGTCCCAAGACAACTCCAATTGCAGTGTCTGAAGCATCAGAAGATATATGAAAAGGGAGGGCCCAATCAGGCCCCCTCAAAATAGGAGCAGTAGATAACTGATGCTTGAGTTCTTCAAAAGCTTTCTGACAAGAGTTAGTCCACTTAAATTCAGCATTTTTCATAAGCAATACAAATAATGGAGAGGCTATCTTAGAAAAATCTTTAATAAATCTTCTGTAGTATCCAGCATGTCCTAGAAAACTTCTCACATCGGTTTGTGTTTTAGGAACAGAAAGATTCTGAATGACCAATATTTTAGATGGATCTACCTGAATACCTTGAGATGAAATAAAATGTCCAAGCACTACTCCTTCACTCATCATCATATGACATTTTTCAGTACTTAGGGAGAGGTGGGCTTGTATACATCGTTTAAGTACCTTCTCAAGATTTTGTAATGCATCTTCAAAAGACACACCATAAGGAGTAAAATCATCCATAAATATTTCCATAGAGTCATTCAGCATATCAGAAAAAATTCCTATAACAGCCCTCTGAAAAGTTGCTGGTGCATTACATAGCCCAAATGGGAGAACTCTATAAGCAAAAGTTCCCCAAGGGCTAGTGAAAGTGGTCTTGTCCTGGTCTTGGGGTGCAATTCTAATCTGATTATACCCACTGAATCCATCTAGAAAAGAAAAGAATTTCTTCCCTGACAGACTATCCAACACCTGATCAATGAAAGGTAAAGGAAAGTGATCCTTTTGAGTAGCTTTGTTTAAGGCTTTGTAATCAACACATACTCTCCATTTCCCGTTTTTCTTAGGGACAATTACCAATGGGGAAACCCATTCACTGTCAGATATGGGGTATATAAATCCTGCATTAAGAAATTTCTGAAGTTCTTCTTTAACAATTTCTCGTAAATTAGGGTTCATTCATCTTTGGGGTTGACAGACTGGTCGGCATCCCTCTTTAATGTAAATTCGGTGAGTACATAGTTCAGAAGAGATTCCTTTCATATCCGTGTAATCCCATGCAAATGCTTCCTTATTTTCATGTAATAACTTCATTAACTGCTGTGTTTCAGCAACTGTTAGATCGGGATTTATGTTTAATGTCTTGCCAGGTTCGATTTCGACTGTTATGCTTTTAGATGAGATGGTGGTTAATGTCTAAGATAAGTCTTCAGATTCAATCTTTTCTTGGGTATCTGTTTCAAAAATTGCAGTCAATTGATTGTGTGTTTCAGCAATTACAGAAGAAGGTTCACAAATAAAATTATTAATTATTTCATCCTCTGTATTATCTTTAAGAGTTAAGGCTTGTCCAATAGTTAGAATGGGTTGAACAACATTATCATCATAATCCATCCACATAGAATCTTCATTATTAATTATGGGTGTAGCATGAGGATAAAGAGTAAGCTATTTGGTTTCATAACCATTATAAATTGTCATTGAACCAGATCTGCAACTGATAAAGGCATCAGCTGTGGCCAGCCATGGCCTCCCCAGAATTAAAGGATGTCCCCCCAGCTTTGTTTTAGTCTGTAATACAACAAAATCAGCTGGGTAATTCCAAGATTCAACTGAGATAAGTAGATCTTCAACAACTCCTTCAGGTTTAATTGTAGAACAGTCAGCCAACTCTAGAATGGTAGGTGTATCTCTGATTGTGTTATTCGGTTGTAACAATTGTGAAGTTTCAAGAGTCATTATGTTTATTGCAGCACCTAAATCTACCAGAACTTGAGGAATCATTGTTTTACCAATTTGAACTGTCACGGTAGGATGGTCGGGATCACCATATTTCACAGGAGGGGTTTTTCCGGACATTAATGCAGATAAATCACCCATCACATGTACTGTAAGGGGATCTTTAGTTTTCCTACCAGGTTTCTTAACACAAATATCCCTTATTGTTCTAGCATAAATTGGTACATCTCTTAATGCCTGTAAAAGTGGAATTTTAACATACAAGTTTTGCAATTCCCCTAAAAGATTAAAAGCAGGTGTTTCAGGCGTTCTAGTTAAAACCAAACGCTCGGGGAATGGTGGTTCTGTTATTTCAATACTCTTGTTAGAGGGTGGTTGTGCTTTCTTATGTTTCTCAGTTTCCTCTTTATCAGAATCAGAAGAAGTTATGTCATCAGTAATAGGCTCTACTATTTTCCCGGATCTTAAATGAATATCATTACATTGCATAGTAGGAAATATAGATTGATTCTGAATATCAATGACTTGCACAACTTTATTATTGGGGTTAGGATTTGGTTGCACAGGTAGCTGGGGTCTCATTTGGTTATTTGGCGGAACATTTGATGGCAGAGGAAGTGGTTGTTGGAATTGAGGCAATTGATTTGGATACGGGAGTTGTTGGCTTCTCCAATTTGAATTCCAAGGGTTAAAAGAAGATGGCTGCTGTGGAGGCCAAGGAGTCCACATTGTAGGATCAACAAAGGAAGGGTTTGATTGTTGCATGGGTGGGAAATTCATTTGATTAAAGGGTGGGTATTGCATTTGATTAAAGGGAGGGTAATTTGTTTGACCGAAAGCAGAATAATTATTCCAACAATTAAATGGCATACTAGAGTTCATACCTTGTCCTTTTGGTTGCCATTGTCTTCTTTGAGTTAGCAGGTAAACTGCTTCAGCTTCTTCTTCCGTTGGCTGCAATGCTGCCTTTATTCCTGGTAGAGATGGACATTGCTGTGTCTCATGATCTTTCTCACAAAGGGTGCAGATTGGTATTTTGTCCAATGGGCACTCCCTTAGTGGATGTTTGTCTCTGCACTTCGGGAAAAAGACAGCCAGAGTTGCTTCTGCTTCAGCCTGCTTCTTCTTAACCTAAAAAGTGTCAATTTGTGAAGCAAAGGAACTTAACATCTCAGTTTTAAATTCTTCAAGTAAATTACCTATTTCTGCTCTTGTTGCTCCCCCACTGGCTGATTTCTGCACTCTTGAATAGGTGGGATCTCCATTACTTACTCTGTTCCTTGCAGCTCCCCTTGAACACCTCTTACAAAGTTCAACAATCTCATCATATGATTCTTTAGATATATCTCCCTTGCCAAGCATGTTTAACATATCTAAACAATCATCCCTTAATCCTCTAAGTAATATTGTTTTACGAATTTCCTTACTTATATTCGGATGATCAGATCTCTGTATATTGTACTGCAGCCTTTCTACATAGTCCTCCAGATTCTCGTCCGGCTTTTGTGCCATATTGAATAGTTCATCCTTCTTTTCTCTCGTCCAACAGTAGTCTTGATATTTAAGCAGAAATTTCTATTTCATCTGCTCCCATGTTGTGATTACCTGACTCCCAAGGCTCACGAACCATCTTAAAGCATTTCCTTTTAATTTTGCTGGAAACAGTTTCAAATTTTGAGCATTAGTAACATAATCATAACTTCTGCATAATATATCAAATTCAAAAAGAAATTCATCTTGATCTTCAGAGGATAAACCATGGAAGTTAGGTAAAGCTGACAATGGAATGTTCTTCATAGGAGTTGTTCCTCTAGGGAGATCACTGATAGGAAATCCCAAGGTAGAGAGAGAATTTTCATCCTTTCCTTCTCCTTCAAGATCTACATGTCCTCCACCAAAGAAGTCTTCATTGTTTCCTTCCATTGTCTGTTCTCCTACTGCACTTGCTCGATCGTCAAGATCTTCTACTGGCTCCTCAATGTTTTCCACTGGTCGTCCAATACTCTCTATTATTTCCTCAACGTGCTCTGTTGATTTGCTAGCACTTTCTTCTGACTCACCAGCACTGACTACTGGTTCTTTAATCACTGGCTCCTCTATGTTTTCAGGACCCACAACTTCCTCTGTTTTGTAATATGATTGAGGGGAGTGCTGAAGTTTTGGTCTTCGAGAACTTAATCTCTGTGATGATTCAGCCTTTGATACAATCTCGTCAATGAAAGTCTTTCTTCCTCCCCTTCCTTTGCCTTTGCCACCTGTGGGGTTATTTTTCTTCTGGTTTCCGCGTCCTCTCATACAATCTTCACATCTAGAAAGAAAATATTAATGCTTTTGAAATCATCATGAAAAGGTGGAAGGTGTAAGTGAGAGCTATTTGGTCGCTTTAATTGTTTTCACAATTCAAGCTCCACATAAATTGTCAACCCGAGGAAGTCTGTTTATTCCAAAGACAATCACACACTGGATATGCTCAATTCCAAAAGCAAAAATAATGTTGTAGTAAAAAGCCACACAATTATTAATCATACAAATCTAATTATTCACACCCTGTTTAATCAAAGCTAAAGTTACTTATGTTATAGTAGAAGTAATTCCTCTATTGCAGTTTTTAAGAATCCAAATAAAAGGAAATCATTCTGCAGGAAAGGAAACCAATCAACCATAACAGGGAACAGGACCCTATTCCTTTAAATAGGAACTTCAGCACCTGCTGCCTGACACTAATCACTCTGTAGAAAAGATAAAATCAAGAGAACAGGACCCTATTCCCATGAACAGGAACCTTCAGCGCCTGTCTCCTGTTCTAATCACACTGCAGGGAAAAGAAAGGAAATCAATGGGAACAGGAGCCTATTCCTTTGTACAGGAATCTTCAGCACCTGCTTCCCAGCATCAATCATACATGCAAACAAATAACAGAAATAGATCCCTTAACTTCTTAAGATTGAATGTACTAAACACATGCAGCGTTAAAGGAAACATAATGCTCAATAAACTACAGAACTGTGTAACTGGTGTTTCAGCAAACAGAATTAAAGTAAAGTGCGAATATCATAAAGAAATCTAACAAACTACAGGAACAGTCGGGTGAATCTTGTGATGAAGGCGGGCCCTTTCCTTCTCACAAGATTCCCCAGGGAAGGAATTAAATTGAAGCGCTCAAAAGGAACTTTTATTCATCTGTCAAAAGAAATGATACATTACAAATGGAGTCTAGCTCTTGTCCTCTCAAACACAATGTTCTCCTGTAATTTTCTAACTCCCTTCTAATGATGATGTCTCCTCTTTTTAAAGAGGAGACATCTCTTACAATTACATTAAAGCAAATCTATGTTTATCCCAAATCTATTCTTCATTCTTAAAACATGGCTATTCTATTCTTCCATAAAAAGATATTGTTACAACAGATACAAAAAGAGTACTATCTTCAGAATAATCCGTGTAACCACGTCTTCATGTTGTTGCCATTGTTCCAAAAAATACTCTTCCAGAATCGCAAAACAGACGTGTGATTTGCGTGCCTATGGTTGTTTCAACAACGGTTTGATTGTTTCGGCAAAAACGGAGTCGGCCATTTGTATGGAGTTTTATTTGTTTCGGCAACGACGGTGTATAGCCATTGCTGTAACTTATCTGCGATCTTTTAGACTTATGTTAGCAACAATCTACTTCGATTAATGATGAAATATAAGAGTAATATGGAATTATATGTAAACAGATTAAATATATAGTAAAGAAGAGGATTTTATATACCTTTGGATAAAGTGAATGAAAATGATGATGGAATCCTTTTTAAACATGGTTATAAAGGTACGGTGGTGTCAAAATATATAGTAAAAATGGTACATAGTGAGGTCCTAACATCCCCCCCAGCTGAAAGGGTTGCATGTCCTCAGGCAACTCCTAGTCAGAGTCAGAGTCTGAGTACTAACTCTGTGCATGCAAGTTGCTCAAGCAGTAGCTGGAGAAGGTGGCTTCTGTCGAAGCTCGGAATCCTCGATTGTTCTGCAATTGCTGCCATGCTACAGCCTCATCCCTGTCAGCCAATTGGTAGTGACACTGGTATTTTTCTGTAGGCATCCATAGAATTGGAAAATGAAAATGGTAACCAATCCAGTTTGCTCCACAATGCCGAATGCATCTGATGTAATTAGGTACCCTGGAAAGTGCAGCTTGAAGATTATCAGGGCTGAAAGGGTGATATTCTTGTCTTTCCTTACATGACTGCTGCCAAAACATAGTGTTGGCATTCAATGCAGCAGCCTCCTTTACTCTGATTAGCTGTAGACACTTTAAAAGTGTTGAAGCCTGCAGTTGTTGTATGTACCTATGCATTCCTGGCTTCTGCAAGAATCGGTGATATTGTGCTACAAACATGGCAGGATTTAGAGGTTCCGGTCTAATCCAAAGGAGCCTATTCTCCTCATTATGCCTACTTGCAATAAACGCAGTTTGCCAGGTGAGCTGATTGGCCAGGAATGAAACAAATGCCCTTATTTGTACATCACCTACAATTGGAGTGAGATTGACTTTTCTATTCTCAGGCATGGCCTCGTTATGGAGATAAAGTTCACACAACAAATGTTGGTCACTTTCAGGGGCCTCAGCAAAAGTCTTAACAAATTGTTCCGCAGTAAGCAATTCATGAGGTCTGCCATCCTTTATTGCCTTCAATTGAAAATAAACCAAACGTTCAGAGAGGAAGAGAGAATAATTCACGGAGGGTTTTCGGGTAGCCATCAATTTTTGCACTAATGAAAACATCAAAACCAACTTTTCCTTTGATTCCTTGACTTCTTTCTTGGAATCCCTGAGCTGTTGCAATTTCTATTCCCAAATATCCCAGTTGGCATACATGTGATTCTGCCATGCCAACTTATGCTGCTGCAATATTTTATCTTGATCTACAACATATTGTTTCTTCCAGTTGTTCATAAGTTCTAATTGTTTCCATGGCAGGGTCTGTGTCCCGACATTAGAAGTACTGGGTTGGGGCATTGTCTGAGTGGCTGAGCTGACTAACTCAGGGCTGGATATCTGTGGTTGGGGCATTGTCTGAGTGGCTGAGCTGACTAGCTCAGGGCTAGATATCTGTGGTTGGGGCATTGTCTGAGTGGCTGAGCTGACTAGCACAGGGCGAGATATCTGTGGTTTAGTTTCTTTTTCCAGACTTTTTGAGAGCCCTACTGGTTCTTGTGGAGCAGTAGGGCGTTCTTCTTTAATTGCAGCTGATGTAGATGCCTCAGATACCTGAATTTTGACTACTTTGTATCCTGCTTGTTGGTAAATATTACCACACTCATGGCACATGTATTCTCTGCATGGATCCTTATTTTGTGCTGATGTTGTGTGTGCTAGCATGTAGAGATTCAATTCTCTATCAAAGGCTTCTCGTGCCATGATTAATTCATTCTTATAGGCCTCTAGTTCTGACTTCAAAAACTCATTTTCCTCCAATAAAGATGCCATAGTGTGTGAACCCTGTGTGCTGGTTGATTATGCTAGGGTTGTCTGCTGATCCACAACTGTAGCTGGTTCTTGTGGAGCAGCTACAGCTGGTTTCCCTATATTATCATGCTTGGTGTATGATTCTTGTACCACAGTGGTTGGTTCTTGTGTTTCAGCCTCTGGGTAAGTGACTGGTTCTTGTGTGGCAATCACTGTTTGAGCCATAAACGATGTCATGTTATCCCAAGCCACTGGTTCTTGTGTGACAGTGGCATCAGACGAGACGGGTTGGGGAATTTGGAATGGTGGTGAGGATTGAAGTTTTAACAGGATAGTGGCGGGGTCAGGGGAAATGGGAGTAACTCCTGTTTCGACAGTCATTTTCATTTTCCTTTTTGGTAGGAAAGCAGAGAAGTCAGTGTCTTTCATTTTCTTTGTAGGAGAAGATTCTTTTCTAGGGGAAGGGCTTTCGGAAGAAGTGAAAATTTGGGATGTGGCCCTTGTTTGTCGTTTTGAGACAGAGACTGTTGGGGTTCGTCTCTTTCTTTTATGAGTAGGTGGAGATGGGGGTGTTGGAGAGTCATTGATAGGGATAGGAATAGTGGGAAGGGGTGACTCTACTAAGTGGGACGAACTTGGGGGTAGGTCAACTGGTTCTGAGGATGGAATTACTGGGGGGTCTGGGATATCGTCCAGTTGCCTTTCATAAGAACTCTCAGGAGTTTCTTGGGAACTTCCGGCTTGTTGGGGAATTTCGGCTTGCTGGGGAATGAGGAGTGGATTATTCAGAGGGGGATTTTGCTGAGCAAAACCCCTCTGAATTAATAATTGACATAAACGATGATGGGTAAGGGATAAAAATGGGAATTTAACCCGTCTGCAATAATATGACATGTTTTTGATACAACCAAGCAGATAATAGGGAATATTGACTAATCGACCATGCCTCAAATGATTCATCAAAACGAAGTCGTGTTGATAGACTACCTGGTAATGCCCTTCGCATGTCAAGTAGTGCTTGATGAATTCAGCTACTGTTGGCCATGGTCGAGGTAATGAATGCAGACTTATACCGCGGCCTTTAAGTTCAACCGGTTCTTCTGGAAGAAGAAAATCTTGCTGTGCATTTAAAATAACTTGTTTCCTACTGAACCAGCGAGCACCTATAACCGGAAAACCTGAAACTTGTGCTATATCTTCCTCTGTGACTGAAATTCGGACCCCTTGAACCACTGAATAATTCCCCTGAAGATTCTGTGCGAACTCTAAAACTTGCTGCTGATCAAATTCTCCTAACCTTTCAAAGTATGTTGTCCATCCTGCTTGTTGAAAAATTTGGTAGGCCTCCGGGAACAATTCGAGAAGAGTTATCGAACCAGGCTCGTGTCTGATAGCCGACCCTCCCATAGCTACTAGCTTGAGTCACATGCAGAGGCGCAGAGAACAGAAACACAGGCTTTGGTCAAGCTAATTGTTGCAATAGAGGATATGGAGTCTCAATGACGGCGGAAATAATAGATATGAAAAGTGACGGAGGATTGGATGGTTTGGAATGATGATTCAGTTTTTCGAAATTCCCCCCCTTACGTATGGTGCAATGATGTTTAAGCGTGCGGAGATTGTAATCATTATGAGCAAGATCCTCTCTTTAAAATATTATTTAACTGCATTACATAAAAACCACATACCTTATATTTTTACCTTTGTCTTTAAAATTCGAAGTATAGAGTGCTTCATAATGGCTTGATATTAATGGAAGAATCTGTAGATTTCTCTGAAATGTAGAACAGGAGCATATCAGGATCTGCTCAGTACTGAATAATATTCACCCAAAGGATCTGAAGAGTAAAAGTGGAGAACTGAAAAGCTTGTATAGCAGAGGAAAGAAATGATGTTTTAATGATGAAAAGATAAATGACAGGTTGCTGAAACAAGTGTTTTAGCAACGGAAAAAATGAATGACATGTTGCTGAAACTGGTGTTTCAGCAAAGGGGAAAATCAGGAAAATGGGATATAATGACTTGGGTTTAAAACAAGTGGGGGAAGTATTTGATAAGGGATAATTTCAGCAGTAAGGAATGGGAAATACTAGCTGAAGGATGATATTTCAGGAATGGTAGAAGTGGGAAAAATGGGAAAAAGGGAAATAATGTAGAAATGGGATAAAAGGGATATTGCTAGGAAATGGGTTGAAATGAAGTGAACAAGCTTCTGTAATTGAAGCTTCAGATCTTCTTATGATGAATCTGTCCTCCTTAATAAGCTTTTCCAGAATCTGCAAAATTCAATTGTAATATGCCAACCCTTGACAGGGATTATTAGTTTTAAATCTAATCTAATACTAAAAAAAAAATACAGTGCAGAAAATTAAATGCTATGAGCAGAAGACTCCCCTAGAAAAATATATTGTGTATCAGTCATGCAAGCAGTCTTGAAATCCTCTTTAGAAACAGGGCGCTGGTACAAACGAAGCCTATGACCATTGACTAGTAGAGGGGTTTTAGAATCATCAATTGTTAGAAGTCTTACTGTTCCATTAGAAAAAACAACATCTACTTCATATGGTCCAAGCCAACGTGTACGTAGCTTACCCTGAAAATTTTCAAACCGAGAGTCATACAATAAGGCCCAATTACCTTTTTGGAACTTCTTGTGTTTGATAATTTTATCATGCCACTTCATTCTCTGTTGTTGAATCATGGTTGTTTGGTGAATGGCATCTAATCTCTTTTCATCCAATTCAAGAAGCTGTTGCAACCTAGCTATCTGCACATCAGTCAAATCAAGATTAATAGCTAAAGCAGTTCTTAGAGTTTTGATTTCAAATTCCACAGGAAAAACAACATTTTTACCATAAACCAATTCATAGGGAGAAAAACCTGTAGTGTTTCTCCAAGTAGTTCTGTAAGCCCATAATGCTTCAGGGAGCCTTTGAGACCAATCCTTCCGGTTGTCCTTCACTTTTTTAGTTAGAATGGCTTCTAATACTTTATTTGTGCTTTCCACCTGCCCATTGGCCTGGGGGTGGTATGGTGTAGTCATTCTATGATGAATATGATATTTCTGAAGGGTAGAATTAAAACCGTGAGAATTGAATGGAGGTCCTCCATCTGTAACTAGCTCTCTGGGAATTCCAAATCTAGTGAAGATTTCTTCAAATAAGAAAGCTAGGACAGCCTCTTCATTGGCTCTAATAAGTGCTTTGGCCTCCACCCATTTAGTCATATAGTCTGTACAGACTAATATATAAGTTCTTTGATTGGATGGAGGATTAATGGGTCCTATGAAATCCAAGGCCCATCTTTCAAATGGGTTCAGAAACTACCTGGGGGTTTAACGGCATTTGATCTCTATGATTGGGTTGACCCATTCTCTGGCAGCTATCACAAGCCCTCACATATTTCTTTGCATCCTTAAATAACGAGGGCCAATAGTAACCCATCCTCAAAATTTTGTGTGTTGTTCTTTTATCAGCAAAATGCCCTCCACAAGGGCCATCATGACAAGCTTTCAGTATGTCATACACTTCATCTTCCCTATTGCATCTTCGGATTTCCTGATCAAGCCCTGTGTGGAAAAGACACCCACTTATCCAGCTATACCTGGCACTTTGTTGAACATTTTTTCTCTTTTCTCTGTATGACAGGTGTGATGGTAATTTTCCTGCAACCAAATAATTAGCAATATTTGCATACCATGGAGAGTGAGCAGAAACTGCAAACAAATACTCATCAGGAAAAGAATCATCTACTGGAATATCATTGTCAGTTTTTAACCGTGAAAGGAAATCAGCCACCACATTTTCCTTACCAGGCCGATCTACAATTGTGATATCAAATTCTTGCAATAATAATAGCCATCTGGTAACCCTAGCATTTGTGACAGATTTGTTCATTAAATAATTAATAGCTGAATGATCAGTGTGCACAAAAGTAGAATAACCAGTGATATAGTGTCGAAATTTATTAATGGCATAGATTACTGCAAGAAACTCTTTCTCGGTAACTGTATAATTAAGCTCAACAGGGGTCATATTCTTACTAATAAAGTAGATAGCATAAGGAAGATTATTTTCCTCTTGTCCCAAGACAGCTCCAATTGCAGTGTCTGAAGCATCAGAAGATATATGGAAAGGGAGATTCCAATCAGGCCCCCTTAAAATAGGAGCAGTAGACAACTGATGCTTGAGTTCTTCAAAAGCTTTCTGACAAGAATTAGTCCACTTAAATTCAACATTTTTCATAAGCAACACAAATAATGGAGAAGCTATCTTAGAAAAATCTTTAATAAATCTTCTGTAGTATCCAGCATGTCCTAGAAAACTTCTCACATCGGTTTGTGTTTTAGGAACAGGGAAGATTCTGAATGACCAATATTTTAGATGGGTCTACCTGAATACCTTGAGATGAAATAAAATTTCCAAGCACTACTCCTTCACTCATCATCATATGACATTTTTCAGTACTTAGGGAGAGGTGAGCTTGTATACATCGTTTAAGTACCTTCTCAATATTTTGTAATGCATCTTCAAAAGACACACCATAAGGAGTAAAATCATCCATAAATATTTCCATAGAGTCATTCGGCATATCAAAAATGATTCCTATAACAACCCTCTGAAAAGTTGTTGGTGCATTACATAGCCCAAATGGAAGAACTCTATAAGCAAAAGTTCCCCAAGGGCTAGTGAAAGTGGTCTTGTCCTGGTCTTGGGGTGCAATTCTAATCTGATTATACGCACTGAATCCATCTAGAAAAGAAAATAATTTCTTCCCTGCCAGACTATCCAACACCTGATCAATGAAAGGTAAAGGAAAGTGATCCTTTTGAGTAGCTTTGTTCAAGGCTCTGTAGTCAACACATACTCTCCATTTCCCGTTTTCTTAGGGACAATTACCAATGGGGAAACCCATTCACTGTCAGATATGGGGTATATAAATCCTGCATTAAGCAATTTATGAAGTTCTTCTTTAACAATTTCTCGTAAATTAGGGTTCATTCGTCTTTGGGGTTGACAGACTGGTCGACATCCCTCTTTAATGTAAATTCGGTGAGTACATAGTTCAGAAGAGATCCCTTTCATATCTGTGTAATCCCATGCAAATGCTTCCTTATTTTCATGCAATAACTTCATTAACTACTGTGTTTCAGCAACTGTTAGATCGGGATTTATGTTTAATGTCTTGCCAGGTTCAATTTCAACTGTTATGCTTTTAGATGAGATGGTGGTTAATGTCTGAGATAAGTCTTCAGATTCAATCTTTTCTTGGGTATCTGTTTCAAAAATTGCAGTCAATTGATTGTGTGTTTCATCCATTACAGAGGAAGGTTCACAAATAAAATTATTAATTATTTCATCCTCTGTATTGTCTTTAAGAGTTAAGGCTTGTCCAATAGTTAGAATGGGCTGAACAACATTATCATCATAATCCATCCACATAGAATCTTCATTATTAATTATGGGTGTAGCATGTGGATAAAGAGTAAGCTGTTTGGTTTCATAACCATTAGAAATTGTCATTGAACCAGATCTGCAACTGATAAAGGCATCAGCTGTGGCCAGCCATGGCCTCCCCAGAATTAAAGGATGTCCCCCCAGCTTTGTTTTAGTCTGCAATACAACAAAATCAGCTAGGTAATTCCAGGATTCAACTGAGATAAGTAGATCTTCAACAACTCCTTCAGGTTTAATTGTAGAACGGTCAGCCAACTCTAGAATGGTAGGTGTATCTCTGATTGTGTTATTCAGCTGTAACAACTGTGAAGTTTCAAGAGTCATTATGTTTATTGCAACACCTAAATCTACCAGAACTTGAGGAATCATTGTTTTACCAATTTGAACTGTCACGGTAGGATGGCCGGGGTCACCATATTTCACAGGGGGGGTTTTTCCGGACATTAATGCGGATAAATCACCCATCACATGTACTATAAGGGGATCTTTAGTTTTCCTACCAGGTTTTTTAACACAAATATCCCTTATGGTTCTGGCATAAATTGGTACATCTCTCAGTGCCTGTAAAAGTGGAATTTTAACATACAAGTTTTGCAATTCCCCTAAAAGATTAAAAGCAGGTGTTTCAGGCGTTCTAGTTAAAACCAAACGCTCGGGGAATGGTGGTTCTATTATTTCAATACCCTTGTTAGAGGGTGGTTGTGCTTTCTTATGTTTCTCAGTTTCCTCTTTATCAGAATCAGAAGAAGTTATATCATCAATAATAGGCTCTACTATTTTCCCGGATCTTAAATGAATATCATTACATTGCATAGTAGGAAATATAGACTGATTCTGAATATCAATGACTTGCACAAATTTATTATTGGGGTTAGGATTTGGTTGCACAGGTAGCTGGGGTCTCATTTGGTTATTTGGCGGAGCATTTGATGGCAGAGGAAGTGGTTGTTGGAATTGAGGCAATTGATTTGGATACGGGAGTTGTTGGCTTCTCCAATTTGAATTCAAAGGGTTAAAAGAAGATGGCTACTGTAGAGGCCAAGGAGTCCACATTGTAGGATCAACAAAGGGAGGGTTTGATTGTTGCATGGGTGGAAAATTCATTTGATTAAAGGGTGGGTATTGCATTTGATTAAAGGGAGGGTAATTTGTTTGACCGAAAGCAGAATAATTATTCCAACGATTAAATGGCATACTAGAGTTCATACCTTGTCCTTTTGGTTTCCATTGTCTTCTTTGAGTTAGCAAGTAAACTGCTTCAGCTTCTTCTTCCGTTGGCTGCAATGCTGCCTTTATTCCTGGTAGAGATGGACATTGTTTTGTTTCATGATCTTTCTCACAAAGGGTGCAGATTGGTATTTTGTCCAATGGGCACTCCCTTAGTGGATGTTTGTCTCTGCACTTTGGGCAAAAGACAGCTAGAGTTGCTTCTGCTTCAGCCTGCTTCTTCTTAACTTGCAAAGTGTCAATTTGTGAAGCAAAAGAACTTAACATCTCAGTTTTAAATTCTTCAAGTAAATTACCTATTTCAGCTCTTGTTGCTCCCCCACTGGCTGATTTCTGCACTCTTGAATAGGTGGGATCTCTGTTACTTACTCTGTTCCTTGCGGCTCCCCTTGAACATCTTTTACAAAGTTCAACAATCTCATCATATGATTCTTTAGATATATCTCCCTTGCCAAGCATGTTTAACATGTCTAAACAATCATCCCTTAATCCTCTAAGTAATATTGTTTTGCGAATTTCCTTACTTATATTTGGATGATCAGATCTCTGTATATTATACTGCAGCCTTTCTACGTAGTCCTCCAGATTCTCGTCCGGCTTTTGTGCCATATTGAATAGTTCATCCTTCTTTTCTCTCGTCCGACAGTAGTCTTGATATTTAAGTAGAAATTTCTGTTTCATCTGCTCCCATGTTGTGATTACCTGACTCCCAAGGCTCATGAACCATCTTAAAGCATTTCCTTTTAATGTTGCTGGAAACAGTTTCAACTTTTGAGCATTAGTAACATAATCATAACTTCTGCATAATATATCAAATTCAAAAAGAAATTCATCTAGATCTTCAAAGGATAAACCATGGAAGTTAGGTAAAGCTGACAATGGAATATTCTTCATAGGAGTTGTTCCTCTAGGGAGATCACTAATAGGAAATCCCAAGGTAGAGAGAGAATTTTCATCCTTTCCTTCTCCTTCAGGATCTACATGTCCTCCACCAAAGAAGTCTTCATTGTTTCCTTCCATTGTCTGTTCTCCTACTGCACTTGCTCGATCGTCAAGATCTTCTACTAGCTCTTCAATGTTTTCCACTGGTCGTCCAACACTCTCTATTATTTCCTCAATGTGCTCTGCTGATTTACTAACACTTTCTTCTGACTCTCCAGCACTGACTGCTGGTTCTTTAATCACTGGCTCCTCTATATTTTCAGGACCCACAACTTCCTCTGTTTTGTAATCTGATTGAGGGGAGTGCTGAAGTTTTGGTCTTCAAGAACTTAATCTCTGTGATGATTCAACCTTTGATACAATCTCGTCAATGAAAGTCTTTCTTCCTCCCCTTCCTTTGCCTTTGCCACCTGTGGGGTTAGTTTTCTTCTAGTTTCCGCGTCCTCTCATACAATCTGCACATCTAGAAAGAAAATATTAATGCTTTTGAAATCTATAATTGCCTTCCCCGGCAACAGCGCCAAAATGTTGGTCGCTTTAATTGTTTTAACAATTCAAGCTCCACATAAATTGTCAACCCGAGGAAGTCTGTTTATTCCAAAGACAACCACGCACTGGATATGCTCAATTTCAAAAGCAAAAACAATGTTGTAGTAAAAAGCCACACAATTATTAATCATACAAATCTAATTATTCACACCCTGTTTAATCAAAGCTAAAGTTACTTATGTTATAGTAGAAGTAATTCCTCTATTGCAGTTTTTAAGAATCCAAATAAAAGGAAATCATTCTGCAGGAAAGGAAACCAATCAACCATAACAGGGAACAGGACCCTATTCCTTTAAATAGGAACTTCAGCACCTGCTGCCTGACACTAATCACTCTGTAGAAAATATAAACTCAAGAGAACAGGACCCTATTCCCATGAACAGGAACCTTCAGCACCTGTCTCCTGTTTCTAATCACACTGCAGGAAAAAGAAAGGCAATCAATGGGAATAGGACCCTATTCCTTTGTACAGGAATCTTCAGCACCTGCTTCCCAGCATCAATCATACATTCAAACAAATAATAGAAATAGATCCCTTAACTTCTTAAGATTGAATGTACTAAACACATGCAACGTTAAAGGAAACAAAATGCTCAATAAACTACAGAACTGTGTAACTGGTGTTTCAGCAAACAGAATTAAAGTAAAGTGCGAATATCATAAAGAAATCTAACAAACTACAGGAACAGTCGGGCGAATCTTGTGAGGAAGGCGGGCCCTTTCCTTCTCACAAGATTCCCCAGGGAAAGGATTAAATTGAAGCGCTCAAAAGGAAATTTTATTCATCTGTCAAAAGAAATGATACATTACAAATGGAGTCTAGCTCTTGTCCTCTCAAACACAATGTTCTCCTGTAGTTTCGAGCTCTCCTCTAATGATGATGTCTCCTCTTTTTAAAGAGGAGACATCTCTTACAATTACAGTAGAGAAAATCTATATTTATCCCTAAATCTGTTCTTCTTTCTTAAAACAGGGCTATTCTGTTCTTCCATAAAAAGATATTGTTACAACAGATACAAAAAGAGTACTATCTTCAGAATAATCCGTGTAACCACGTCTTCATGTTGTTGCCATTGTTCCAAAAAATACTCTTCCAGAATCGCAAATTACGGATAGTGACGGAATTTGCGTGTCTGCGGGGCACATTTCGGCAACGGAGGGTGCATTGTTTCGGTAATGCACGATCAGCCTATTTCAGCAACAAATTTTTATTGTTTCGGCAACGTTCGATTGTTCCGGCACAACACATAATTTGCTCTTAACGATCTTTTAGACTTATATTGTAACAATCTACTTCGATTAATGATGAAATATAAGAGTAATATGGAATTATATGTAAGCAGTTAAATATATAATAAAGAAGAGGATTTTATATACCTTTGGATAAAGTGAATGAAAATGATGATGGAATTCTTTTCAAACATGGTTATAAAGGTAAGTCTGGTGTCAAAATATATATTAAATGGTACATAGTGAGGTCCTAATTAGGAGTTATGACACGCATAGGGGATCTCATGACCAATGAGAGACTCCAAAACCCATGCTATCATCCAAATGAAATGAGCCATTCTAGGTAGCTCATCAAAAGAATCCTCAACCCCTAGTTTATGCAATGTGTTTGGGTTGCATGGAGAGATTAGAATTTTCCCTTCAAGTGGTTTCTCTCTCCATTTATCGTAAGTATGGGGCTATTTATAATATTGGGTTGAAGTGTCATGGCCTCCAAGAATGGCCCAAGTTACCCCACAAAGTAAATCAGCCATGAAATGCCTCCTCCAAGAATGCAAGTTCTTGAAATGGCCCCTCCCATGTGAAGACAAGAAGTGAGGTGTGGCAATCATGGATTGGCCATTGTTTCTCCTGAAACATACAACATGTAAAATAGGGAGAATAATGCTCCCAATGAGCATCTCCAACTCATCTATAACGCTCCAAACAAATCTCCCCATGAACATAATAATATGAGCAAAATTTGGAAGCAAAACCAATCAAAACAAGCTGCCATAAGACAACTGAAGAGTGGATCATAGTTCCTCTCATGGAACCAGCGCAGTGCATCCCTTGCCTGCATCAAAAAAATTAAGAACAAGTTCTCTCACATCCACTTGTTTTCTACCACAATCATTCTATAGGATAGAAGTACGAAATTACAATGTGGTGTCAATGGTGCACACCAAGAATCATGTGGCCTCCCCCACAAACCACCGATAGAATGGCCAACATCAATGCTGCAAATGGCCTCAAGTACATGAAAATACAATATACAAGAATGAAATATCCTCCTTGGTACAATATGCTGCTCACAAGAGGTAAAGGAATGCAAATCATGGTGCATAAGTGTACATCCTCTACTATGTACCTTGGTCGTTGAGATGAAATGGCTCAACTGGAAATTCTCTGTCACTCTCAATGAGTAGGGAAGTGGTTGTGCCAACCTCTCTATCACCATCTGGGCTATGCATCTCTCCATATTGTTATGTATATCCTACTAGATGCCCTCCCAGGTCAACTCCTCCATCAATGAATGAAATGCATAAAGATGCATGGAAATAAAGTCCACATGTGCTGCATGTAGTAGCTTCCTCTTGAGCTGCTGCATGTAGTAGCTTCCTCTTGAGCTCAGAAAATTTAGTCAAGAATACTATCCCATAAGAATATATGACCTCACTAATCACCATGTATCTATCATCTCCATCTGGGTCATCAAGTATCATTCAAGCACCAAGATCCTTGGAGTACTCTACCAAAAGTTGAGACCTCCAATATGGATCAATCCTCCTAAAAGACAGTTTTGATGATCTACAATGTAAAGCTCCCCACATGTTGTTGTATTTTCCTTTGACATCCCACATGCCAAATTCATCCTCCAAATTGCTGATATGCCCATCATGTAGCTTCTCATGCTCAAAAATAAATAGGGATATTTGGAAGTTGGCCTCCCATGAGAAGCTCCCATCTAAGAAAAATCTCCCAATCTTGGCCAATGCAAGCATGAGTGGCCTCCATATACTCCAATGTATGGAGGATTCCTTCCTCAAGGGAAGTACCCTCTATTTCTCCAAAACCATGGAGCAGCTCCCTTACACCATCAACGTGCCATCCCCCATCTCTGCAGCAACTTCTATCAACGCAGTATATGTAGTGAGAGTGGGTAATGCAAAAAATGAAAGAGTACCTCTCTCCTCCTTGAGTCTATCTCAAACTCTCTATGTTGTGTTGGATTCCTCCAAAATATTCACCTCTCCATAATATACGAGTGGTGAAATAAATGATGCAATTTCTCCCACCAACTCTAGATCTGGTGGCCTCCCAGGTGGAATGCCCCCATGTAGTGAGACATCAAAATCTGAAGTGGACTGTATATATGTGTGAACTGATTTGTCCCTCTCTTCACTGTACAATACAGTCTCCTTGTTTTGTGCAGAAACCTCCCAAAATAGATAAGGGTAAATGCTTATCATCCCTTGATGTTGATCCTTCCATTCTTCTCCTTCCATCTGCCAAGATTCACAACCAAAAACAACTGATGCATGCTGCTCTGGAATTGCGGTCTGGTTCCCACATGTTGGATCATTTGGAACTCCTTGCAAAGACATAAGGGCTCCTCCAATGGAAGCAATGGCTCCCTTCCCATATCCATATGGTGATGGATACTCTCCCAATGGTACAGTGTTGTCAGCTCTTCTCTGCTCATCCTCTTCATCAATATGTGAGAATTTCTCATCATCAATGATAGATCTTGGTCTTCTTTTGAAGGAGGAACCTCCATGTCTTCATCTATAGAAGAGGGCTTTTTAAGAAGTGGGGATCTTGCCCTTGGAAAGGTATCATGCATGTTTCTATCCCCTTCAAAAAAATTATGGAGTGCTGTGGGAAAAATAAATCTCTCCAACTCATGCAAAGGTTTTGCGTTTTGGGGTTCAACAAGAAATGTTTTACAATGTTTAAGATCAAATCTCCTCACTAATTTCTTAGTGAACCCTGCATAAGTGATTGCATTTGTATGATTAAATGAAGTAGAACTATAAAACCACCAATCATGGGCCATACCTTTGAGGTGCAGCGCTGCTACTCTAATGGCCTCCTTTTCTGAAACTTGGTGTAGCTGGAAATAGGAATCTAGCTCCTCCACCCAAGCTCTGGCTGTGCACTTTGCTGATCCATCAAAGTTAGATAGAAAGGTTCTACCTCTCTTGTATCTATGATGGTTGTTGGATATTATACCTTCCTTGAGTTTGAAAAAACCTTTCAACCCCAATTTCTCTTTGAATCTCCATGATTGAGACTCATACTCATGAAGATAGACACTCAAGGTCTCCTCCCTGGGTGCATCTCCTTCCTCCATCCTTCTTGCAGTAAATGTGGGAAATAGACTGCGCTGTGGATTTGCATGTGTGACTCAATTCTCACACGCATCATATGAATAAATAGAGATTTCTTCACCTTCAAACCCTCTTGGAATGTTCCTACACTCCTCCCTTTTCATCTCCTTGAGATCTTCTTTGATAATTTGCATAGTTTGGAAAAGAAACTGGGAGATCCTCTCTCCTTCATTTCTCCAAATAATGGAGTCTTCTATTTTTTCCTTATGTACATCTCTTCTTCTCCTTCTCCTCTTGATAGAATAATGGCTGAGATTCCACGGGCTGAGCCAAGATTATGCTCCGATACCACTGTAATATCCCAAAATAGGGAAAATCGACACTATTGAAAATATCTTAAGATATTCCAAAAGTCGAGCTACAGCAATCCATGAACATAAAAATGAAAGAGTAGTGTAACTCAACTCATAAACATTGGAGACCAAAATGGAGACATTAATCCATGCATTATATCATAAAATCCATACATAACAATGAGGCATTGATCATATACCATGAAGGAACAACCCTTCCATAAGAAATCACTCTACAAATGAATTGTTGTCTCAATACAAAAATGATGGAGACTACTACAGCGTAGTTAAAACACAATGCTACAGAAAAATGATGTACACAATATGTAGGTCTGTTATAAGCCTCAAAAGATATGCTCAATATAGATCTATGCTCAATATCAACTCCTACAAAGAACTCGGAAAGGGGTTTTCAGAAATACACTCTACACAAGATGGGATCTAAAGCCCAATGGTTGAAGATAATTTGCAAACTGAATGCTAACGTATGATATATCTGAAGTGGACCCCCTCAAATATCTCCTCCCATGAAAGGATGAACCCCTCAATCACAAGGAAACACTACAAAGGAACTACCAGAACATCTCTTGAAGCTGCCTTAAAAAATAATGGATTCCCTAGCTGGAACAGCGTTGGGAATTATGGGAAATGTATGGCCTGATGCCAAGGATCTAAAATATGCCCAAAAACTCTCCAAACAGATCTCCCAAGAGAAGGAAAACTTCCTTCTATGAGAAGATTGCTTAGAAAGTGGGGTTCTAACCCCTCCACAGTTGCACCCTGCAACACAACACAATAACCTGCAGAAACTACACTGATGAAGAAGCTGTAGCTTGGCCTAAAAAATTGAATGTGGAAATTAATACAATACTTCTATAAGAGGCTCCTCAAGGAAAGAGGTGGGATTCCCGCTCGGGAACACCCGATGCTAAACAACACAGCTACCCTACTAATCAACAAGAGGAAGCAATAGTCTAAGTACACCAATCTCAAAATAATATAAAACATGAATTCAAATGGCTGCCATCCTATTTCTTAAATAGAATGTGAGCTTTCTTGCCCTTGGCCCCACTCAAATAGGTCATTTCCTCCATGAGATCCATCTCCCTCCAAAACTGTGTTATTCTCTAATTGATCTCCACTCCTCCTTATCAGCATTATTGACTTGGTCAAATTTGACTGAATCAACATGATCCAAACCCTGTTAACACTTTGAGGAGATTTATTTAGCTGATACAAAGGTCTCCTTTCACAGTTGAAGTGTTTTTATTGTTGATCAAGAGACTTATGGACCTCCCCACCTATTTATTTACCAAACTAGTGATAAAACAACTATAATCTTCCATTTAGCTTGGAGGCTAAATTTTTGGAATATTACAATCCAACATCCATTCTAGAGGTGCCAATCCTTTTAAGGTACAAGTAAAATTTGACATTCCCATATTTGAGGGCCAAATAGATGCAAATGTCGTAGATAGATGGTTTAATATATTAGAAGGATATTTTGTGGGTCATGACTTTTCCAATCGGGAAAATATTACTTTTGCACTCCTCAAAGGCGCCCCCCATGTAAAGGACTGGTGGGAAACCTACTTGGACAAAAGGACGAGAGGGAACCCTCTTTGTTCTTGGACATACCCACTTGGAATTATTTCTAAGACATCATCAAGGAACAATATTTATGCCGTGGGGAGATATGAGGACAAGTACATACAATGGACTATGTTGCAGCAGCAAAGGGATCAAGATGTGCATGAGTTGATGAATTTGTTCCATACCTTGTGCACAAAGTTGGATTTCAAAGATTTAGAGAAAAATTTGGTGCTGAAGTAGTGTATTTTTCTACATAGATTCATTTAGGAGGACATGAAGTTCCTCGACATCTCCTCACTTGGTGCAACATACTGGTATGCTGCCAATATCGAGCATAAATTTAAACAAAAGAAGAGAGACTTTGGATCTGTGAATCAGAATCAAGGGAAAGGTGCCCCCAAGTCGTAGAACAAAGGAAAAATCTAAGGCAAGGTGGCCCAGGACAACCTAACAAAGTTGAAAGCAAATAACAACACCGCGAAGCCAAAGAAGGACACAAGAAAGTGGTGTGAGTTCCATAAGAGCTCCACTCATAACACAAGTGAGTGTCGAGCCAAGAAGTCACTGGTGGTCAAGCTGAAGGCTTATGAATTAGATGCATGCTCCAACATTGAGTCAGAACCTGACAAGGGGAATGAAAAAGGGAAGAAGATTATTGATGTGGAGCCCAACACCACCATTGCCACCACCCAGATTCAGAAGGAGCTACCTAAAGATCCAGAGGAGGTGGAGCACCTCTTCCATTCCCATATGTTGGTGAAGGGTTCCCCACCACACTTAATTGTCAATAGCAGAAGCTAAAATAACCTCATTTTAGCAAAGGTCATGAAGCTAGTGGGTCTGCCAACCACAACACACCCAAAACCAAACACCATCAGGTGGCTTCACCAGGGCTAGGATCTATGCATCAACCAACAGTTCACCTTCCCTACAACATGAAGCCCGTCACAGATGTCAATATATTGTGTTAAATTTCTCCTCTTGATGTTTGTGATGTTTTATTAGGCCAACCATAATTATGGAAGTGACATGTTGTGTATGATTCTAGGCCTCGTGCTGTTATTTTTACTTTGGGTAATAAGTTGTAGAGGATACCAGAGGTAGCGCTGCCTACCTCCATCTCTTTGATCACTGCAAAAAAATGTAGTGAGCTCATTTCTGAAACCGAGAAATTTTTTATCCTGATGATCCACCATTATGGAAATAAGAAGACTGAGGCCACGACCTCTACACAGGGATCCCGGCATGGAAAAAATAGATGGAAAAGGTCGCGGAGGAGTACGGGGAAATATTCACCTCACCCACAGGGGTACCTAATATAGGTCAATTTTGGCATCATCCCCCAAGACCTAGTTAAGCTAGACATCATCCCCAAGACCAATGAAATAGGGTCTATAATCCCCTTATATTTCAGTTTCTACATGCCCTAAGTGAAGAAAATTTCATTCATGGCTTCTATTGTGATATTTCCAAGGTTGGAAGTACGTATTATATGACCTAATGACTCACCAACGCTCCTCTGCAAGGGATTAACTACATTTCAGTACCAAATCCTCCATGCAAATGTGCACTGCAGTGCACTTTCCAATATTCAAGGGTGCGTTGGTCACTTGGGATCAAAATGCTCATTGTTACAAGAATCTTCACTTGGCCAGTGCCTTCTAGAAGAGTTCATATGTGTGAAAATCTGAATCCAAGTATCCATATAACACCTCTGAACTTGGAAACATGTCTTTCCTATTATTAGAAAGTCATTAATTGAGAAACTACAATCAGTGTCCCTACAAATTGAGTACTCCATCTAAGTGATGGGAAGGAAGAACTTGTGAAAAGTTATAATGTCGGATTCTCATTTGATAAGAGAGTGAAAGTAAATATATGATGCTGGTATGATTTCAAATGTGATGAGGTTCGAATGAAGTTGAAGTAGGTTGACGAAAATCCGATCCATTGGTTGTAATATTCTCCTCTTATTTTTTAATAAATATTTTTGTTCATTTTCCAATACATATGTCTCTATTAAATTATTCTTGGATGATGTATGTATTTCAGGTATAATCAGTTTGATATGAGTAAGATAAAGTAGATATTTATATATTTTATGTTTTTTGATGTTCTCTATTTATGTTTGCAGGAATCAATCTAGCGACTTGAGTTGAATTGGGAGCGATGACAACAATGATAGAAGGAGAAGGAGAGTGAAAGGAATCACAAGTAGGCTCTTTCTCATTTTGGTATATCTGCTTGTTTTAGAGAAAATTATATTTATCTTTCACCTGCTGTTCTAAGTGACCAACACCACACTTAGGGAATTTGGTTTATCTGTAGATCACAATTTTGCATAATAAATTTGTGACTCCATTGGGTACAAATCCCAATCATTTCTGGTGTTATTACCTCTACTTATCATCATCAGTAGCATCTAATTTCCTTTATCAGCCATTTGAATGAAGAAATTGCATTAGAAGTGTGTTTAGTTGCTTGTTACATAAACCTAGCTGCACCCAACGCACAGTTGGTCAAGACACAGTGCACTGCAGTGCACTATCTCCCATATAGGGGTGCTCTACAATGCATTGCCTCCCCTTAGAGACTATGTTTCCCCCTCAGCACACCAAATTCCATCAATATTTGTCATTTCTTTCAGTTTCAGACCATTGTTTTTTGTATTGTCAAGTGTTTGATAGCTCTTAGAGACCAGTAAAATTTCCCTTCTTCCTCCTTTGAAAATTAAATATGTTCAATGTTTCTGTTGGCATGTGACTACATACAAAGTGGAGAAGGAGAAAGGAAGGGAAATTGTGACTGTCAAAGAGCTTCAAAGGAATTAATCTGAATTTCAATTTAGTAGAAGGGGAAAGTGTGGATGATAAGGTGTAATGGTGCGCAAACTTCATTTCTGCCCTCATTCATCTCATTTATACTCTTCACCTTCATTTACCCTCTTTTACCCTTCATTTTTCCATTTCTAAAGTCTCGCGTTACATTTCTTTATTTGTAGCTCCGTCCCCACTTTAGGCCGCTTGATATATATATATATATATATAGATATATATATATATATAGATAGATAGATAGATAGAGAGAGAGAGAGAGAGAGAGAGAGAGAGAGAGATAGATAGATAGATAGATATAAAATATATGGCATAGACCACACCTTATTCCTTCATTACCTTCTCGCATCACAAGACCGCAAACTCATTTGTAACACCATTTTCCACTTATAACTCCGTTGATGCGATATAAAGGGACCCACCTTCCCGCAAGAGCCTTTATTGTAGACAATCCACTCCTTTCCATTCAAAACCTTTATCGACACTCAATTACCTTTGCGCACTGCCAACCTCTCCACTCATTGCATTTCGCATTGCCAACCTCCTCCTCTCATCGCGCATCACCCTTCACAAAACATAACAGTTACCCTCCACTTCTTATAACTAAACCCTCCCGCTTGCAATTTCTGATGTGTGGGAGGCCCCACCTTCATGCCACATCACCTTCCCTCACACCGCACTTTACCCATCGCATATATTATCATTCACCTCCCGTTATTTATAATATAGGCTTCTAATTCATTATTTGAGATATGGATTTGGGCCCCACCTACTCGCCACGTCATCAATAGCCCTCCCGTGGCCTTTTTCCCTCTCTTTTCTATGCTAATTATCCTTATGGCCTCACCATTGCTTCCACCATCTCTCCTTCATCTCCACCACAAGAATTGGTTTTTGGCAGAAAAAAGTAGCTATGCTTTATCCGGTTGATCCAGGAAACCTCCACTAAAGAGTGGAGCATGTGTAGCACAATTGGCCATTTCTCAACGGTTAGTGGAAATCATAAGAATAAGGGAGTGGAGGCTCTCGATAGTGGGTGGAATCATGTGATTGAAACCTGACTGCCTAGCGGTTCACGACTCCTCCTCGCCGCACCATTTGAATATTCCAGGACTAAGCCTTTGTGGCCAACTATGCAGCTTCTTTTACTGTTTTGATTATGATGTTTTGCTAGTGAAATCCCATTTTCACCCGATTCTTTTTTTTTATGTTTATGGGAGTGATTTCTTGATGCACGCTTCACTAGTTAGTTAGGATATTTTGATTTCACATGTGTGGATCGACCATGAGAATTTGATTCAATCATAAACCCCCAGAGGAACTCTATATGTATGGAGTTCAGAGATGAAACAAGGGTTTTTAATTTTGAAGAATTTTGTTGTAGTTCTATATAATTGTGCTCCCTGTGCTCTGAGATAAATATTTGGGAGAGTTATTTTGAACTTAATATGATACAGTTCTCTTTATTTGGATTCCGGATGGGGCAATGAGTAGTATGTATCTATTTCTATTTTTTTATCATTAATCTCATGTTTATGTGTAATCATCTTTCAATGTTCTGCTACTTTGATGATTTGTGTAATGTAGCTGTCGGCAGTATGCAGTTTTATTCATGAATTCATTTATGTATAATTATCATGTATCAAACTTGTTGCACTTCCCTAATTTGCGCTCCACAAATCTATACTATTTGTAATATTTCACTTACATCCGTTTCCTCTGAGTTCACGGGAGACAGATTCTTAAGGATATTAAGCCTGTCTGTTGCAGATTCCTCCTCCGTTCTTCCTCAGCCCCTCTACATGATTTGAATTTTTCTGCTCATTTTTTCATACTTGGCCCATTTGAAAGCCATCAAGCCATACAACCTATTGAGCCCTCTCATAGTATAGGGTAATTAACATGAATCAAACTCCAAGGTCTTCTCCATTCCTAAACCATCAAAACCATTATTATTTTGATTCATTTTCTGTTAGAGGCATCCTCATAATTGTTTAAATTTAACCTATGATTTTAAGATGTCCTAGGCACTAGTCTTTTGCAACTCAAGGTTGTCTCTAGGATCTACAACATCTTTTTGGCGCCATTGCCAGGGAATGAATTAGAAAACCTTTCCCTTGGATATGACATTATCTTCACCCTTGAATCAGGTGAGCAGGAAGGGTTGAGAGTTTTATATCCCCCACCTTGGCGAATCCACTATTATCAAAGTTCAAATCAAGTGTAATCCTGCTTTACACCAGGCCTCATACCCGATAAGATACTTCCCAGCAAAGAACCCCGTCTGTATCTGATTTTGAAAAAATCATATTTAAGAGAATATGGAGGCAGAGGTAGCCCAGCCAAGCTGACCTACCCTCATTTTATCTAGAATATTTGCCTTCCTCTTCTCAGAAATTTGACATCTACGGCCCTGGCTCCATAGCCTGCGTACATGAGTATCCTCAAGAAACCTCTACTTTAGCCAGTTCAGCCATAAAAGACGAAGCTGAATCCACTGATACTTCTCTACCTCCCTTGCACCCTACTCCCGAAGCTGAATAGGTAAAAAAAGTTACAACACTCAAAATCTCTTCATAGATAAATATCCAAGCCTCTACTCAACATATATCTGTTATACGACAACCAAATCATCTTTGAACTTACCACCACCCCTCATGGTTTTCCCTGGCTTCCTCTTGATCAATTATGCTTCATTATCTCTACCCCAAGTATAAACAATATGCCTTAAGGTTATCTAAAGCTCCTGCCTGGATTCATCGGGGAAGATAGTACTTCTGCACGGAGACACATTGAAAAATTTTGTGCCTTTGCTGAGAATGTGAATGTAAAGCACTTAGATGTGGTGTTGAGGATTTTTTTCCAATCCTTGGATGGAGAGGCTCAAAAGTGGTTCAAGTCTCTGGCTGATAACATAGTCACCACTTGGGAAGAAATCGATAATTTCTTCACACTAAAATGGGGAGAAAAGAGGGACCATGGATATGTTCTCATAGAGTTCAATGATCTTAAATAGAGACACAATGAGGATGTAACATAATTTATAAATAGGTTCAATAAGATCTATAATAATATCCTTGCTAAAATAAAGCCTCCCCAAGTAGCAACTAAGGTGGTCTTCACAGGAGCTTTCGAGCTGGAATTTGGGTTCACCACAATAGAAAGAAAATCCACATGTCTGGATCAGATCCAAACTGATGCATTGGAAGTAGAAGCACAATTTTCTTCTATTGGTAAATTCAAGGGGAATACCGAGCATGAAGCCAGAAGAAAGAGCAGGGAGGAGGCTTCTACTTCAAATCAAGAGAGGGAATCACAAGAGTATAGAATGGAAGAAATGTATAAGCTAATCAAAAACCTCTCAAACAAGTTGGTTAAGCTCAAATTAGAGGGAAATAATTCCCTTCCTCACTCCAACCAAATGATTCCAAAATTTGGGTTTAATCACCAGTATTGGAAGCCACCTCTACAACTGCTGCAGCATGAAAGGAAGGAACAACAAGATCGTATCCAACCTCCTCTGTACTTGGAAGGAGAGTTGGAGGAACAGGCTGAGGAAGTCAGATACAACAAAGATAATCAATTCCTCACTTACTGTGATGGTGAGGAAGGTGAACTCACCCTGCAATAAGAGAAAGAAGAGAAGGGATTCCCTTGAGAAGACCAAGATATTGACAATTACTGCAGGCAGTTCATGGATTTCATGCAAGCTCAACCCCACAAGAAGTATGATCTCAGGTCCTCTAGGAAAAGGACCTGAATGTAAGAAAAAAATGAAGAGTCAACATTAAGAGAATAGATGAATCCTAGTTCTTCCAGTAAGGGGAAACAACCACTAGAAGAGTTTACCTTTGAAAAAGCCGTTGCATCCACTTCCATGAAACAAGGCTCTGATCCTCCCAGAAATGAGAAGTCCATAGCTATACCCTTGAAACTGCCCGGCCCTCCTAAAGAGAAGTTCAAAGAAGTTATTACAGCAAAATCTCCCATGGTCTTTAACCTCCAGAAAGAATTAGAGAAATTTAAGATCTTGGTTCCCCTGATTGAGCTCCTAAAACAACCTTCATACAAGGCCCAAGTGTCCCAAGTCATGTTGCCCTATGGTGTAAGCCCTCTGCCTGACAGCCTCAATCTCCAAGAAGAAAGGCCCATGGTAGTTTTTGGACCTCATGTAGAAGAGTAGGACTCAGCCAATCTACCATTCTATGTGACTCTAGTTATACATGGCCTATTATTGCACAATTGCATGCTAGATTTTTGGGCCTCACATAACCTATTTCCATTGCTTGTCATGGAGCAGTTGGGGTTGCAGATTACCAGAACTTATAAAGATCTGTACTATTTTTATCCCAAGAGAGTGAAATACTTGGGCATGATAAAATATCTGGTAGTAAAATTAGCACATATTCCGCCCAAAATCATGGTAATGGACATTTTTGTAGCTGATATCCCAGCTCGGTTTGGAATGTTGCTGTCCAGATCCTGGGGTTCCAAAATTGGAGGATCAATAAAAATTGACCTCATGTACACCACTATTCCAGTATTTGGTGCGGAGGAAAGAAGATTATATCGAGAATCCAGGTTTTTGAAGATGGTCACTAAATCTGACTATTCAACAAATTCTCTGATATATGTTAAAGAGGGTGAATTCTCTTGCCTTGTGCTGGAGGAGGACATAAATTTCCTGCAAGAAAAAAAGGTCTATCCTCTAATATAGAAGGATCCTATTAGTAGAGAAGAAAACAAGATGTGGACCTTGCAGTTTGATGGAGCTTATTCATGAGAAGGAAGCAGGGCCGAGGTACTCTTGATATCACCAGAAGGATGTTTGGTTCCCCTCTCATTTAAGCTGGAATTTGAAGCCACAAAAAATGTGGCTGAGTATGAAGCCCTGCTGTTGGAATTTTAGATGGCACAAAACATGAAAATACATAATCTCATGGTGTTTGGAGATTCAGAGCTTGTAGTGAGGCAAGTCAGGAGCCAATGCCAAACTAAACACCCGCGGCTCAGAGCTTACAAAAATGAGGTATGGGATTTTGTCGAGAACTTCTTTTCTGCTTTCAAAATTCAGTTCATGCCAAGGGATAAGAACATAATGGAAGGCTCACTAATTGTGGCTGCTAGTAATTTCTGCCCCCCAAAAAATACTTTGCTCAGATATGAGGTTGAAGTGCGATACTGCCCCTCCATTCTGGACAACATAAAGAATTGGCAAGTATTCGAAGATGAAGAGCAGGTCCAATGTTTTGTGGAAACAATGGCGAGTTCTCAAACATGGTGATCGACTCAGTCACCGAGTATGATATTGACGATCCAAAAACTAGATGGTCAGAGACACTTGTGAGGCACCGTGTTATGCAATTAAAGGGAAATGTCATTCCCAGGGGTCTCGTACCGTTGGGGATATTTTTTGAAAAAAATGGTATCCCGGTGAACCCCAACAAAATGACCCTCAACAACCCTCTCAGGGACATGAATATTCAGATGAAGGAAGATCCGAAGGTGGTGAAGATGTCAAAAGGGGTCCTTGAAGAATACCAAAATCAATACCTCAGGTTTTTTCAATCATATAAAGATGTTTTTGCTTGGTCATACCAGGATCTGAAGAATTTTGAAATTTACATTATACAACACAAGATACCACTCAAATAGGATGCTAAGCCTCATAAGAATAAGTTGAGACAGATCAATCCTCTTCTTCTCCCAGCTATTGAAAAGGAAATCAAGAAGCTGCTGCGGGAAAATATAATTGTCCCTATAAGGTATTCCGAGTGGGTGGTGAACCTGGTACCCGTGAGGAAGAAGAATGCTGAAATCAGGCTCTGTGTGGATTTATGCAATCTGAACAGAGATTCACTCAAAGAAAGCTATCCCCTCTCGAAAATGGACCACATCTTGCAAAAGGTGGTGGGATCCTCCCGCATGTCCATGATGGACGGATTCTTAGGATATATTCAAATGGGAGTGCTCCTGGAAGACCAAAAGAAGACAACATTCACTATGCCTTGGGGAACTTTCATGTACACCTGAATGCCTTCGTCCTGATAAATTTCGGTGCTACATTCCAGCGTGCTATGGACATTGCTTTCAAATGAGAAGAGGATAAATTTGTGGTAATTTACCTGGACGACATAACTGTCTTCTCAAAGAGTGATGTTGAACACATAGAACATATTCAACGAACCTTCGACATATGCCACAGGTATGGCCTATCCCTGAACCCTCAAAAATCCATGCTTTCCATGGAAGAAGTAAATTTACTGGGACATATAGTAACTAAGGAGGGAGTGAACATTGATCTGAAACGTGTGGAGGTGATAAACAAAATTTCTCTACCAAGAAACAAAAAATAGGTGCAAGTGTTCCTATGAAGGATAAATTTCTTAAGAAGATTCATACTCAATTATGCTGAGATCATACGAAACATCATTGAAATTATAAAAAGGAACAACAAAGTGAGGTGGACCCCTCAATTGAGGGATTATTTTGAAAGAATCAAGAAGGTGTTTTCAGAAGCTCTAGTGCTGATAGGTCCAAAATATGGGAAGCCCTTCATGATTTTCTCTTTCACCTCTCCTCGTACAATAGCTGCAGTGCTACTACAGAAGAATGAAAAAGGGCATGAACAATTTATGGCATTCTTCATCCAGGTGTTGTGGGATGCCGAAGTAAAATATAATATCCTGGAAAAGCAATCATATGCTCTAGTAAAATATCTAAAGGCATTTCGGTTGTATGTGTTACAATCTACCATAATAGCCTATGTTCCCACAACATTAGTGAAGGTGTAATATTCCAAAATGGAAAATACAGGAATATAGAACATACACAACATTCCAAAAAAATCAAAACAGGAACATAGCACTGAAATCTGGAAAATACTCGAAATATGCTTCAACTGGAAATTACATTAAGACATCATAATCTATGAGCATAAAACAATAGATTCATAACATTATATATAATAGAAAATGAAATTACACAGTGCTCCAAAAGGAATGCACTTAAGCCACAAGAGGGCTGAAATACACTAAAGAAACCAAGCACTAGAAATGTTGTGCTGCTATTGCTACTGCTATTGGAAACTACTACTACTAAGGAGAAGAACCATGTGTGGAAGGATTTTAGAGTGCTCAAAATGATCCATATTTTTAACCATGGATTATAATAAAAGCACCGAGAAAAACCCAGAAATGGTTTGGCCAGATTTTAAGTTTGTATTTTTGGCCATTTTTGCATTGCCCACTCCATTTTTGCTGCTTGACTTACGCAATCCCTGGGAATGAATATTGAAATGGGGCTGAAGGAATGATCTATAAGCGGTAAAAACACCCAATAAACTCAATAAGTGAAGGGTTGGTCCCCTCACTGGAAAATAAGCTCAGAAATTGGAGATCTCTCTCCTCCACTGCTACACCCCTGCAACACAACACAAATATGAATAGACATTGCACTGTAGATGAAGACTAAAGCTTGGCCAGAATGCCAAAATGTGGAAATGATATTACAATACTCTTCCTAGAGGCTACCTCAAGGGAGGAGGTGGGATTCCCTCTATGGAACACCCCGTGCTAAACAACACTGCAAGCTCAAATAAATAGTTGAAGAATGCAAGAAGTCATGCAGACCACAAAATCAATAATTAATAACATAACCATCTATGGCTACCTTTCCTTCCTTGTAAAAAATGTGAGCCTTCTCACCTTGGGTCCCACTCATTAGGGTTTCCACTATCATAGAGTCTTCCTCCCATTCACATTGCGTTGTCTCTTATTGATGATCCACTCCCTCCATACCAATGCTATTGTCTTGGTAAAACTTGACCTTGTCCACGTGCATTAGCCCCTGTTCACACATGAGGGTGCTTTATCCAGCTATGAATATGATCCCTTTCCACATTGAGGGATTTAATTCCTACTAAAGAGATTTATGGGTCTCCCTACCCATTTATTCATCTAACTAAATGGAAAGAGAAAAATTAATATTCGAATTAGTTGCATGCTAATTTAGGAATATTACAGTCCCCCCCTCCCAAATTTTTCTTGTCCTCAAGAAACTACAAGGATAGAATAGAAGAGCCTCCTCTCCTCCTCCTATAGCATCCTCATATGATAAGTTCCTCCAATGAACAAGATGATGTCTCCTCAATAAGTTTCCAAGTTGCTCCTACCAAGTGTATAAGTATGCCTTTGGTGTAAAATTCAAATGGCTCTCCTCATGAACAAGTGGAATATCCATTGAAGCAACTATATGTGGTCTAGAGGCCTTATCGAGGCATGGAATCTGAAATATATTGGGAGCTATCATTCCCATGTGAAGCCTCCATCCCCAAGCTATCATCCACAAAAAGTGAGTCACCCTCGAACATGGCAACTCATGAAAAATATCCTCCACCTTTGGCTCCTGTAATGTAGGTGGGCTCCATAACTGAACATGGTAAACCAATTGGTCTACTCCACACTGTCTCTCTCTCCACTTATGGAAGGTGTAGAGATGTTGTTGATATTGGGCTACAATAATGTTGCCCTGAAGATACAAAAGGACAACTGGATCTCCAAAGACCCCTCCTCTAGTTTCATGAGCCCAAACCATTCCATACAAAGTGAATGATACATCATCACCATGTGGTATCCAAATCAGAAAAATTTTGAAGGTTATGTGCAAGTTTGGATGGTATCAATGGTTTCTCCAGTGGATACAGCGCAGTTTTACCAACTGTTGTTTTAGAACATCATGTGGCAAGTTATCTCCCAACAAGTTGCTAGTTGTGCATGTTTTCTCATCTACTATGAGGTAGTAAATGACATGATATATCAGCTGAGCATAATAAGAATAACACCACTTTTTCCCAAAGTCATGTAAATAAGCGCTATCTCCATAAAAAATGTTGGTCCTAGAATGATCATGAAACCCAAAGGTAATCTTACCCTCTTGTAAAGCAATGCATTGTACATAGATGGTGAGAGAATGAAAATACTTTATGGAATGATCAATAAGTATAGAAATACATTTCTTACATGCAATGTGAGTAGGCTGAAAGTGAGGTCCATAGAAGAGCCTTCCCATGATAATATCCTCATAAAGGTCTACAAAATGAAGGGATGCATACTCCTGTTGGAACACTCCATCAATAGAAACATACTCCCAAGTGACATCGTTGTTGGCCTTAGTGATAACTCTCTTTCCACTCCATGAATCCATTCTTTGACATGCCATATGCAAAAGTAATTCATCATCATGCTGCTATGTGTGGGAGTCTCCTTCCTGTTTGGAAGTTCCTCTTGATCCTTCAATGCTGAAGGGTAGCATCTTTGCACTTTTATTGTACCATCCCTTTCTCCTGAAACATCCTGCAAAGTATGGGAAAGATTCAACCCATACTCTCCCAAGAGTAGCCAAAGCAACAATAGCCTTTGCTGCCTCCTCACACCTCCATCATACAAATCATGGGGTGAAAATATTGACATGAAGAATTCCATATCAACATAATGCACCCAAACTCCTTGCTGCCATATGATGCAAGTTCCATGCCAAATCCCAACCACCAACATACTCTTCGAAATAGAATGTGGTACATGATGACCAAACTCTTTCAAGAGTAGCCAATGCAGCCTTGCCTCTTGCTACCCTATGTCATAGATCTGAAAGTGGATTTCCAGCCTCTTTCTCATCAACATAACCCATCCAACCAATTTTGAGGGTCTATCATCATACTCAAAATTTGTATCCCTCCAATGGAGAATACCTCCCAGCCAAATCAGATTTATATCTTTGCATTTCATGGGATTTTCAAATGAAATATCCTAGAGATCTCCAAATGAAGACCACTCCTCAATGACGAATTTGATCCCATAAGGATCCAAATATACTGAAGGAAAAATATTCTCATTGAGCAATGAAGTGCTCATTAAG
The DNA here is from genome assembly GCA_034641835.2 of Pinus albicaulis. NCBI lineage: Eukaryota > Viridiplantae > Streptophyta > Pinopsida > Pinales > Pinaceae > Pinus > Pinus albicaulis. The sequence continues at coordinate 130,928,959 of CM076579.1, forward strand.
AAATATCCATCATAATAATGGAAGATAAGGCGTCTCTCATCAACCATCTTCTTATCCCCCACTACACATGTATAATGGTCGTTGGAATGCTCCAATAAAGGTTAGGCCCCCAACTCATCACTGCTACTCAATGATGGCGCTGCTGATCTCCATGATGGTGCATATGCTGTATCAAGATTATTCTCAATGTTGAACACATAGTTCTGCATTTCTCTACTCAGGACAATGTTCATCCCATCCTCCAAAACTCTACACTCCAACCCCAAGAGTTGTGTGCATCTAAAAAATGATACACTAGGATGAATTTATATCTCCTCATTGAAAAAATCAAAGGTCCTTAGCGTAGTGAAAGTCTACTACTCTAAATCAGCAATGTGCTTTGACCCTAGGCCATACATTTTCCCTGACAACATGCTTCCATAATCCTCCATATGATGACTGAAATAATAGGAAATGGAAATATGTGCATACCTTGGTAAAGCTTGGGAACATCTTATACTAATACAAGGGTTCCTTCCTTCGGTGTGATGGCTTCCCCAGCTACTGATGATGATGGTTGCACTTCTATGGCTGCATCAGCGTTGGTACAAGTATCCTCCTCCTCGTGCATCTCCAAAATAGTGCATGGGACTCTAAATGTCAAGAGATCAGGACCACTTTGTAAAGGTGAAAGTGTTCTTTCTCCTGATGCAAGTGCTCCTGTAGCAAGTGGTGATGAAGGCCTCTTCTCCTCTAATTTCTTCTTGTCAAACTTCTTGATCAACCTTTGAGTAAAATCTGCATATGCAGTCACTTTGGCATGACTCAAATGGCTGAACCACCAAATTTTTGCTTCACTTTCAAGGTGCAGTGCTGAAATCTCAACAATCTCTCTCTCTACTACTGAATATAGCAGTAAAAATGCATCTAACTTCATTCCCCAAGCTCTTGTTGTACATGTCGATGACCCATCAAATGTAGGCAATAGAAATATATTGCTGCAAGGTCTTACTTCTTACTTGAGCTGAATGAATTGTGGGAGAGTTAGATTATCCTTGAAAGCTCTAGGTTGAGACTTATATTCTGCAAGATACTCACTTAGAATCTCATGATCTAAGTGTCCTCCATCTCCATGCCTCTTGTCTTCTTCTTCAAAAGGAAATGGCATAACATGTTTCTTTGGAGCTCTATGCAATACCAGTTCTTATTTTTGCTAATAGGAAGTACGTGGACCTTCCTCATCTTGAAACCCTAGTGAGGTTTCATTAATTTTCTCCATTTTTCTTTTCTTGACCTCCATGGTGAGGTCCCTCTTAGATCTGAAAATACATGAGATAAAAATCATTCCTTCCATCATTCTGATCTCTTTCTCCTTCTTCTTATTCTCCTGATTCCATAATGGTTGAGATCCATAGGCTAAGCCAATATTATGCTGCGATACCATTGTAATATTCCAAAATGAAAAAGACAGGAATATAGAACATACACAACATTCCAAATAAATCAAAATAGGAACATAGCACTAAAATCTGGAAAATGCCGGAAATATGTTGCAACTAGAAATTACATTAAGACATCCTAATCTATGAGCAGAAAACAACAGTTCCATATCATTATATATAACAACAAACGAAATTACATAGTGCTCCAAAAGGAATGCACTCAAGCCACAAGAGGGCTGAAATACACTAAAGAAACCAAGAATTGGAAATGTTGTGGTGCTACTACTACTACTACTAAGGAGAATAAACATGTGTAGAAAGCTTTTAGAATGCTCAGAATGCTCCGTTATTGTAACCACGGATTCTACTAAAAAAACCCAGAAAAACCCAAAATGGTTTGGCTAGATTTTAAGTTTGCCTTTTCGGCCATTTTTGAGTTGGCCACTGCATTTCTGCTGCCTGACTTACACAATCCCTAGGAATGAATACTAATATGGGGCTAAATGAATGATCTATCAGTTGCAACAACACCCAATCAACTCAATAGGTGAAGGGCTGGTCCCCTCCCTAGAAAATAAGCTTAGAAATTTGAGATCTCTCTCCTTTACTGCTACACCCCTGAAACACAACACAAATCTAAACAGATACTGCACTACAACTAAATAATGAAGCTTGACCAGAATACCGGAATGTGGAAATGATAGTACAATACTCTTCCTAGAGGCTAACTCAAGGGAATAGGTGGGATTCCCACTCGGGAACACCCTGTGCTAAACAACACTGCAAGCTCAACTAAACAACTGAAGAATGCAAGAAGTCATGCAGACCACAAAATCAATAATCAATAACATAACCATCTATGCTGCCTTGCATTCCTTATAAAAAATTGGAGCCTTCTCACCTTGGGTCCCACTCATTAGGGTTTCCACTATCATAGAGAATTTCTCCCATTCACATTGTGTTGTCTCTTATTGATGATCCACTCCCTCCATACCAGCACTGTTGAATTGGTCAAACTTGACCTTGTCCACATGCATTAGCCCCTTTTCACACATGAGGGTGCTTTATCTAGCTATGAATATGATCCATTTTCACATTAAGAGGGATTTTATTCCTAATAAAGATATTTATGAGTCTTCCTACCCATTTATTCATCTAACTAAATGGCAAGAGAAAAATTTATATTCCAATTAGCTACATGCTAATTTAGGAATATTAAAGAATGATATCTTGGTGCAGGGTGGCAGTGAAGGAAAAAGGGGAAAATGGATAGCTAAGATTCAGGAGTACGAGATGGAGATAAATCCTAACAAACTCATTAAAGGCCAATGCCTGGAAAATATTATGTCTGAATCCAAATGTTAAGCTCTAGGGATAAATCTATCTATGACAGGAGGAGAAGCATGGGAGGATATAGGTGCACATCAGGGCATAGAATATTCCATGCAAAAGACACATGTGAAGTACCTTCTATCCTCATGGTATGAAGATATAGTAGAATATATTTTAACACTGATATGCCCTCCTAACTATGATAAGGCCAAGTACCGCACCTTGAGGATGAGGTCTCAAAAGTACATTGTGGCAAATGGGTGACTATATTGGAAAAACCCAGTGGGGATCCTATTATTGTGTTTAACAAAGCACGAAGTTGGCCAACTAATGAGTGAGTTCCATGAAGGGATATGTGACCAGAATTATAGCCGGCGATCCACTGCACACAAGATCTTGAGGGAAGGTTCCTTTTGGCATAAATTGTTTGGTGATATACATGCTCGTGTCCGGGCTTGCGAGAAGTGTCAAAAGTTTTATAAAAAGCAAATGTATGCACCTCTCCCATTGATCCTCGTACATGTTGAAGAACCTTTAAAATAGTGGGGAATCGACTTCATTGGATAGATTCACCGGACTTCTAGCAATCAGCATCGATGGATGCTCACTGCCACAGATTACTTCACTAAGTGGGTTGAAGTTGTGCCTGTAAATAATTCCATCGATGGGGTAGTGATCAAGTTCCTAGAGGAGAAGATAATCGCTAGGTTTGGATGCCCTACTAAAATCATCACCGATAATGCCCAGGCTTTCAAATCGGCTAAGTTCATGAAATTCTGTCAACACTATAATATCATTCTGGGACACTCCACTCCATATTACCCATAAGGGAATGGGTTGGTGCAGTCATCTAACAAGACACTCGTTAGGATTCTAAAAAATACCATCAATGAAAACCAAAATAATTGGGCCTCCCAACTCAAGTTTTCACTTTGGGAAAATCACATCACCACTAAAAGATCCATAGGGAAGTCCTCTTATGAACTGGTGTATGGCAGATCTACAGTCTTTCCTATTCATCTTGCATTACCTGTGGCAGGATTCTTACAAGAGAGTGAGGAAGAGCCAAATGAACTTATCAGAAGAATGAATCAATTGGTCAAGATAAGTGAAACACGGGAACAGGTAAGTCTCAGACTAGCAGAGTACTAGAAAAAGATGAAAGGCATATTTGATCAAAGATCTAAAGATAGGGAAATCCAAGTAGGGTATTTAGTGCTACGATGGGATGTCAGGTGGGCAAACAAAGGGAAACATGGGAAGTTAGACCCCCTATGTTTTTGTCCTTTCACGGTGGCAGTGGTCAAAGGTAACAATAATTTTGTGTTGGAGAACTTAGAAGGAGACATATTTGAGGAGCCCATGAATGGGAAGTTCCTCAAGTTCTATTTTCATCACTAACGAGGGATAGTACCACTCATTATTTATATCATTACACTATCTAAACTCCATTTTGTTTCCTCCATTGTTCGCATTTTTAAATTTCATCTTCCATATCCTCTTCCATTATTCCCATTTTGTTTCATCCACTATTTGCATTTTCCATTTCATCTTCCATATCATCTTCCATTTCATCTTCCATTTTGTGTCCACCTAACTTTTGGTATAAATTTTTTTCTAGTCAGAATGAATTTGTGACTCCATGTGCCCATTAAAGCACAAGAATCTAGGTCTGCAAGTTCTCAATGCACTGAGAAAAACACGTTGTCCCTAGATGGAGTTAATTTTGGCTTGTGACTGCACACAAAGTGGAGAAGGAGAAAGGAAGGTAAATCTGAATGTAAAAGAGCTTCAAAGGAATCAATCTACCTTTCAGTTCAGTAGAAAGAAGAAAGTGTGGATGATAAGGTGTAATGGTGATCAAACTTCATTTCTTCCCTCATTCATCTCATTTATTCTCTTTACCGTCATTACCCTCTTTTACCCTTCATTTTTCCATTTCTAAAGTCCCACGCTACATTTATTTATTCGTAGCTCCACCCCCCACTTTAGGCCACTTGATATATATATATATATGGCATAGACCGCACCTTACCCCTTCCTTACCTTCTTGCATCACAACACCACAAACTCATTCGTAACACCATTTGCCACTTATAACTCCACCGATGCGATATAAAGGGACCCACGTTCCCGCATGAGCCTTCATCGTAAACAATCCACTATTTTCCATTAAAAACCTTTATTGACACACAATTATCTTCTTGCATTTCCAACCTCTCCACTCATCGCATTTCGCACTCCGCATTATATAACCTTTACCCTTTTCTGCTTCCATGAAAATCTTGTGGATTGCAGTCTGCTGGCGGTCCCACTTCCTTGCCAAGTCATCCTCCACTCATCGTGCATCTCGAACCTTCAGAAAACATAGCAGTTACCCTCCACTTCTTATAAATAAATGCTCCTGCGTGCGATGTGTGATGTGCAAGCGGCACCAACTTCATGCCACATCACTTCCCCACCACCACGCTTCTCCCATTGCATATATTATCATTCACCTCCCACTATTTATAAAAAAAGGCTTCTGATTCACTATTTGCGATATGGATTTGGCCCCACCTACCTGCCACGTCATAAATAGCCCTCCTGTGGCCTTTTTCCCTCTATTTTTCATGCTAATTATCTAGATGGCCTCACCATTGCTTCCACCATATCTCCTTCATCTCTAGCACAAGAATTTGTTTTTGGTAGAAAAATATAGCTATGGTTTATCCGGTTGATCTGGGAAACCTTGGCTAAAGAGTGGAGCACGCGCAACACAACTAGTCGTTTTACAACGGTTAGTGGAAATAATAAGAATAAGTGAGTGGATGCTCTCAAAGGTGGGTGGAATCATGTGATGGAAACATTGTAACTATTCGTGGCTCCTCATGCCTTATTTTTTGAAGATTCCCGAACTGAATGCCCATTAAACAACCATGCAACTTCTTTTACTATTTTGATTATGATGTTTTTCTAGTGAAATCCCATTTTCACCCGATTCTTTTTTTCTATTTGTTATCAAAAAATTGGACCTGATAGGCTACTTGATCAAAAAATCTCATGTAACTATTTCAAACCTAATCTTGTGACTGAGGCTTAGCCTCCTCAGCCTGAGAGGGCTCTCCCAAGGTTTAATGATATGGATAAAGATATAGATGGATAACTCTATTTAGGAAATAACCTGGTAATGATAGATGTAGGTAGAAAATAACATCAACATGTATAAATTGGGCTTATGGAGTCAAAGAAATTCAGTAATTCAGTGAGTCTACTTAACATGGAAGTTGAGGCTTATCAAAGTTTTTAGTCATAAGGTACACACACATGAAACATGTAAAAACACAACCAATTCACTTATAAAGGAAGTCAGAGCATCTTATAGATGAATTATGACTAATATAGATGAACACCACTGCAAATGAGATATATACGATATACAAATAGAATAGGAAAGCACCAAAAACTCCTTCAGAATCTCAAGTTGGTCAAGTACAAGATCTCTGTATTAGCTGAAAACAGTCAATTCACAAACAAGCTCAGTTTTTGCCAAAAATGTCCAAACCATGACAAATTCGACCCAATTGCCTTTAATTGATCTCTTAAATCCTTAGATGATCTACCTCTATGCTAGATACATCAAATTTCTATCCACTAACACCTTGCATAACCATAAAACATGAAATTTATTACAAAAAGACATGTATCCTACTTGACAGTCCTATTTCAAAAAGGACTCAAACTCCTTATTACTTATCTATAACAACCTTATCTATTTGAAATTACATAATTGAAAAGTGTATCATCACATGGTCAAATTTTTATAATGGCATTCAGTTCTTCATGACCACTTAGCTGACCTCCACAAAAATAGGAAACAATACCCTGTTTTTAAGGCATAGGATCTTTTTCCTTCTTTGAAAATTCTGACTATAATTTAATCTGCATTTCGTGGTCCTTGGTTGTTGAAAGGTTGCTTAACATGTCCCATAACTCTTTCCTAGTCTCCAGTTGTCTAAAAATGCTTCAAAAACTGCTCAAAAGTATGTAATGTATTGCGCTACGAAAATACAACAGTTTCGTAGTGCTTTCTGTAGCACTGCCATTACAAGCTTTTGTTCTCCAAAAACTTGACTCTTTCCTCTTGCATTGTTTTAATCAACCTTCAACAACTATTTCATAGCAATTTCATCTCTTAACTCAACCTTTAACCCCTTAAATACTGATCAAAGGAAACAAAAAAGGCAGCTACAACAATTTCGTAGCGCTTTTCTGCTTTTTAAGCCGGAGGTGCTACGAAATTGCTAAGTATGCAGATTTTTCGTAAAATTTGTCAAATAAAAAACTTTGGTTGCCAAAAAACTCCAAATATAACCTATCCTAATCATCTTCAAACCATAAAAATCATAAACCAACTTCATTTTGGTTTCCTTGAGGCATTTCTTCTTCATTATTTAAGACATCCTTGCAGATTTTTCCTGTTTTTTCCTGAAACATATGTCTTGGAACAAAGCCTATATCTCCTAATCCATGATGTAATTTGAGAAACTAAAGGAGGTTGTTGTAGGCCCGTATTTCATGAATAAAAACCTCTTCTTCTTTTTTTTAAAACATCTCCTACTATCTAGAAACTACATTTTCAAAACATGTGTAAAATAGGAAAACTCTATTTCTGAAAATAGGGCTTCAATGAAATAATTGTATATCCCAAAAAATAATACCCGTGAGAAAATTGAGAGAGGTTTTGGTAGTTGGGGCTACGATGAAGACAAACCACTTTCAGAATTCCAAAAAAAAATTTCATTAGGCCAGAAACAAAACTTGAAGTTTACTGCTAAACAATCATGTACAAGAAAATTTAGTAACAATAGTTTCGTAGTACATTTTAATTTATCAATTTTCGCCACCTCCTAATGAATTTGAAAAAACTGAGAGAGGTTTTCGTAGTTAGTTATGCTATAAAGAAAAATATCTTTCATATTTCCCAAAATTTTTTTTAGTTGATCAAAAAACTCCTTTGAAGTTGACTGCTCCAAACCAGAAAACAGAGAAATGCTTCACATTCGCAACAAAACTATTAGCCAGTTTCGTAGCATTTTCTACCTATTTTACACTGAATGTGCTATGAAAGTAGGGATTCTTGGCTAAAATGGAATTTTCAGTACAAAAATCTTGAAAATTTAAATTAGTCAGAAAATGATGAGTGATGTGACATGAGGGAGTTTGAAAGTGAGTGGGTTTAGACCTTAGGGTAAGATTTAAACAAGAAAAAATAAAAATTTCCCTTGACCAAGTAATGAGAAATGAATTATATGACCCTACTATGGGTGGGTGGAATCATGTGATGGAAACCCGACTGCCTAGCTGTTCACAGCTCCTCCTCGCCGCACCATTTGAATATTCCAGGACTAGGCCTCTGTGGCCAACTATGTAGCTTCTTTTATTGTTTTTATTATGATGTTTTGCTAGTGAAATCCCATTTTCACCCAATTCGTTTTTTTCTATTTATGGGAGTGATTTCTTGATGCACACTCCACTAGTCAATTAGGATATTTTGATTTCACATGTGTGGATCGATCATGAGAATTTGATTCGATCATAAACCCCCAGAGGAACTCTATATGTAGGGAGTTCAGAGATGAAACAAGGGTTCTGAATTTTGAATAATTTTGTTGTAGTTCTATATAATTGTGCTCCCTGTTCTCTGAGATACATATTTGGGAGAGCTGTTTTCAACTTAATATGATACAATGTTATTTATTTCAATTCCATATGGGGCAATGAGTAGTATGTATCTGTTTCTCTTTGTTTATTAGTAATCTCATGTTTATGTGTAATCATCTTTCAATGTTCTGCTAATTTTATGATTTTTGTAATGTAGTTTCCGGCAGTATGCATTTTTATTCATGAATTCGTTTATGTGTAATGCTCATGTATCAAACTTGTTGCACTTCCTTAATTCACGCTCCACAATTCTCTATTGTTTGTCATATTTCACTTACATTTATTTCCTCTGAGTTCATGTGAGACATATTCTTAAGGATATTAAGCCTGCCTGTTGCGGATTCCTCCTCCGTTCTTCGTTAGCCCCTCTACATGATTTGAAAGTTTATGCTCATTGTTTCATACTTGGCCCATTTGAAATCCATTAAGCCATACAGCCTCTTGAGCCCTCTCATAGTATAGGGTAATTCACTTGAATATGACTCCAAGATACTCTCCATTCTTGAACCATAAAAACCATTATTCTTTTGATTCATATTCTATCAAAGGCATCCTCATAATTTTTTACATTTAACCTCTGATTTTAAGATGTCCTAGGCACTGGTCTTTTGCAACTCAAGGCTGTCTCTAGGGGCTACAATGATTTTGTTGGTGTTTTTATTTACCATTTGCAAATCAAATTTTAAGTATTTAATTTCTTCATTAGATCAATTTTTTTTCGAAAATGGAATTTGTTTTTCATTCCTCGTTTCTTGTAGGAAAATTGTAGTTCCATTCTTCATTTTCCTAAAAGAGAAATTGTTGTTTCATTCCTCGTTTATCAACGAATAAAACACTTGTTTGATTGATTTGTGCATCTAGTTTCCTTTCTTTAATTCACATTAAAGGGAACCAAAAATAAAAACATGCATGTGCATTTAGAGTTTGTGTGTGTTGCATAGTAAAAAGTAAAGAAAGTTGTATTTATTTTGCGCTCTTTGTTGTTTGCTCAAAAACTGATTGCTCTTTCCCCTTTGTAGTTAGGATTTTCATTGAAAAAACTAAATTGAAAATTTTTCTAATCATTTAGTTTGAATTTTAGGAATTTCCGTTACATCACACGGTGAAACTGAAAGGAAAATTTCTAAACAATATTAACTTAAAATTTATCTCAATCAAGCTAAGAAAGCACTGTAACATTAACGATAACATTTAGAAGGTCTAGGCTAGAGATGTATTTCGGTGTTGTAAAACATAGAAGCTATCACTAAATTGTTTGCGATACATTCCGAGTGTGATACCTCACTCCATGTATGTAAGTATATCAGAGCTCGTCCACGTACATTTGGGTATATAGGGCGGTGTTCTAGTACGAAAAGTATAAGGGGTTTCTCTCATTGTGCGGTTTCGCATTAGACAACACTATTATGGACTTGGGCCTCCACGTACCTTCTGGTATATTTGGGAGGACAACTTTAGGTTTTTATCCATCCATAGGTAACCATGTCGTCCACCTTGTAAGTTGTGATACACCGAACACAACATTCATGGATATTTCCTGCTCGTACTTCTTGGTTCACCAAGAGGTATTCTGCAGTTCACAATTACTTGGTAAATTTTTTTTCTAGAATTACCCTTGTATTTTGTTTATTTGTTTTTTTTTTTAAATAAATCAATCATCATTGAATAAGTACATCCATTTCCCCATCGTTCGTGTAGAATAGCGCTTAAACTTCCTTTACTACCGGAAGCCATTTATGGTCAGCGAAGGAGACATCGTTCTACTAAAACAAGTATCATCAGTACCTCTTGTGCGTCATCATCATCACACATACCAAAGTCGTCTCAAGTTGTTTCTACACATCCTAGTTCATGTTGGAAATACTAAGAGGGGGGGTGAATCAGTATTCCTTTCAATTAGAGCATTAGTTAATCTTCAATTATTATCAATGTTTGTACAATGATAGCAGTAAACAAAAGGAACACAAATGCACATAGTTTCTAAGGTGGAAACCCACTCCGGGAAAAAAACCACCTAATTATTTTCTAATAATTCTTTAATATTCAACTCCAATTGAAAATAAAGCTCCAACTTCCTAGAATCTAGAAAAGCATTCTTCTCCAGCTCCTGCTGGATGGACGCTCCAACGCCCGAGATTCTTCCGTAGTCAACTGAACAGATGCATTAGGGGAATTTTGAGGTATAAATTTGGCCTCCTAAGAAAAATGTACAACCAAAATATACTTTATAAGAACCAATAGGATTCAAAATGATGATGTCAACCATGGGGGATAATTCACCATTTTTTAAGTAAAAGGGTAAAAATATTAAAAAATAATAAAATAATAAAACTACTTTTTAAACTCATATTTTCAACTTATCTCCCAAATTGTTTACTCAAATTTTGAGCAGGAGCACTCATTGGATGAAAAATTTAATTCTTCATCCATGGAGTACCCATGTTGCATACTTTTGATGGACCATGCTACACGAAAAATGAAAAATACATGAAAAAACGTGATTTCAATCACGTTTTTCATGTATTTCTCATTTTTCGTGTAGTAGGATCTATTGAAAGTATGCAACATGGGTACTCCTTGGATGAGGAATTAATTTTTTCATCCAATGAGTACTCTTGCTCGAAATTTGAGTAAAAAATTTGGGAGATAAGATGAAAATATAACTTGGAAAAGTAGTTTTTCTTTTTTCCCTCCAAAATTTGATGATGTAATCAAACCTTATGCTATTATTTCCACTATTATTTTATAATTTCCTTAGGAGGCCCATTTGAGACCTAAAAATTCCCCTAATGCCCCAACACCCAATGAGCTACAACTCACCCTAGCACCACAGTACCACCCTATAGAAGAATAAAAGAAGAATGGAATCCCATACCAGGGAAAATGGTCCACTTTACAATGATAGAGAATGATATAGAAGAAGAAGAAACACTAGACCATAACCCCAACTATTACACAACCAGCTAATGATGATCCTAGACCTCCTGAAACTGCCTCTTCACCTCTTGGCAGATAGACATTCATACACTTTTTACAATAATGTATTTACATTGACTTAGTACAATGATACCTTTACAATGATGGTATGCAGTGCTTCCCACTTGAAGACTTCATGTCATGAACTTCTTGTTGTTGTTCTGCATCTTGATTGCTGCTCTTGTCATGCTACCCTCTGCTGCACCTTCGTTTTCTTAGCTACCCTATAAATTATGGTCCTTTGCAGCCCTTGACAACACATGATTTAGATTTTTCTTGCCTTCTAGGAGCTCGATATTGGATCTGGGGTATCTCTGTTCTTTCAGATCCCCAATATGTGATTTTTGGCCCTGTAGTAGTCCTCCAAGTCTTCTATGTAATGTCATAGGTCTAACCCAATTTGGATTCTTCAAGAGAGAGTTATGCCCAATCTTTCACAGTTCCCTAATTATGGACTATTTGAGTAGAGAAAACTTGTACAGTGTGCCATATGTCACTATTTCTTCATTCGGCTCTAAAATTGATACAGAAAAACTACAATCCCTGCACTATCTTCCACTTTTTACAGGATTCCAATCTGATACTTAGAGAGAGAGATTTATGATGATTTTCCCAAGGTCACTTCTTCGAGATGAATTTCAGGAGCCTGCAAAAACACTAACTTCAACAGATCATATCTTCGAAAATATTCCACACCTTGATTTGAAAATTTTACAGAAGCTTCCTTACGATTTCAAATTTTCCTCATCAAAATTTCAGCTTCTGAACCTTCATAGAACAAAATTTAGAGCGCAAATTCCACAATGACCTATTTCAGATGGCAAAATCCCTACATAAGGAGGATATGAGGATCACAATTTATATAAATGCTTAGGTTGAGAGGGGTTTCAACAAGTGAAGGTGGGAGGGATTTTAGGAGCTTAAAAAGTATTAATTATTTACTTTTCAATGACCCATGCCATAAGACCATGGTGTTTTAGCCCACTAACTAGGGTTACAAACTTCAAACATGAATATCTCTCAAACCGTGAAGAAATAGTGGCGTGCCATATATCAACGGAAACATCTTGACAAGTAGAAATCGTCAAAAGAATTCTTGAAGTCATTTGGTAGGTCAAAATTCCCATGCAATATTTGGGTAGCCCCTGGTGCTGCTTAGGTTGATATCAATGACAACCGATGATCAACAATCTCCCCCTTTGGCATTAATGACAACACAAGTACTCCCCCTGTGATCATGACACCTCTTCCTACAAAATTCTCTCCCCCTTTCACATCAATTGGAAAAGGGTAACTCCCCCTGACACACAACCATCCTGCGGACCTGTACACACTTCCACTCCCCCCTTATATTATTAATAAAGAAAATCTAATGAGAACTTGGAAGAACCCCAAGCTTCTGGTGAAGATATTGAAATGATTAACAAGTACTCTTATGATCATCAATGCTTCCTACCCAATCTACATCTGTAAAGGCTTGAATAATGCAATTGTTACCCTTGGGATACCACAATCCATACTCTGTTGTTCTCTTTAGATATTGAAGAGTTATTTTGACAAGAATAATATGTGATTCTTTTGGTGCTTCTTGGAATCTTTCTACTTGTCCAACTGCTTGCATAACATCTGGCCGGGAGGATATTACATATAGAAGATTATCAATCATATATCTATACAACCTTTGATCCACATCATTAGATGAGTCATCTATGCTCAATTTGCAACCTGTTACCATTGGAGTAAGGATGGGTTTGCAATCTTCCATTTTGAATTTTTTGAGCATTTCCTTGATCTACTTGGCTTGAAATATAAATATTCCTTTCTCTTGCTGAGATATTTTAAGCCCTATGAAGTATGTCAGCTCACCAAGTAAAGACATCTCGAAATCACTTTGCATATTTGTAGAAAACTTCTTACTTAGTTGATCATCATTGCTACCAAATATTATATCATCCTCTTTATCTATTATACGTGCTTTAGTTTCTTCATCCAGAACATATATGTCATTTGGAGCTCGACTTGCTGTAGCCAAAATTTCACCATACCTACCTTTCCTAATTTCACATTTTATGGAGTTGAATAGTATTGTGTGTCCTTGATCACACATTTGTCCAACACTGAGCAGATTGTGATTCATGTTTTGAACCAATAGAACATTCTTGGCTAGAGCATCTTTGCTTTCGAGAGTGACGGTACCAAATCCTATAACATTTGAAGATCCATCATTTCCAAAGGACATGGTTCCATCCTTCTTCTATTTCAGAGATACAAATTTCTTTCTATCTCCAGTCATATGCATTGAGAAACCGCTATCAACATACCACACATATTTGTTGTTTTGAGCCTTGAGAGCAAGAGAACAATTATCAATCTTCTTCTTCTTCCATGTTCGTTCGTTCTGTGGCTTCTTAGATTCTTCTGGAGGATTTTCAAGTCTGTAGTCTCTGGCTATGTGTCCAAAGTTTTGACATTTGTAACATTCAATATTATTTCTTAAATGTCCAAATCTATTGATCTTTCGCTGAGCCCTGGGAGGTTCATATTTGACAGATCTCCTGGAATTGTATTGGTTCCTAGGGTACGTGCGAAATTCTACAAATTTATGACCAAATTTTCCACATGAATAACAATTTCCATTAAAAATATGTTGGTACATGGATGTAAATATTCATCGAGGAATTGTCTTCCAAGGATGTTCTTACAAATCTTGTCCAATGAAGTCTACATGCATGTCAGATCTCATAGGTTCATTGTATTTTGTTGTAGAAGATCCAAATTCTTCTTCTTTATAACTGAGGGCAGTTTTGTCATTGTAAGATTGTTGATTGTTGATGAGTTCTTCCAATGCCCTTCAGCTATTGGCATAGTTTTGGATAGTTTTTCCCTTCTTCACTTCCTTACACAGCGAGACTACTTCTGTTAGTATGAATATTTATTTGAAGTGTATGAAAATGGATGAATGGATAACAAGCCAATCTGAAGTGGATCTGAAGATGAGATATCATATATGAAAAATTGGCTTGGAAAATGAGACCTATCAGAGAAAGGGGGTTTCAGTGTTTTTTTTGGCTGAGATATGGGATTTTTATGGTTGAGGGGTATAGGTGCCCCCAAGCATGTTGTGGACATGCCAAAATTTATTTAGCAAAAGGGAAATCTAAACACGGTTTAATGATGTGGTGTGCCATTTTTTTCGGTATGGTTGCGTAGTTGGAGAAAGGAAATAGACGATTACCAATCTCTTTTGACACTGCATATATGAATCAAATGGAATTTTTTAAGTTTTCGGGTTGACATACATGGTGTTACTATCTCAAAGAGATGATTTTTTAGATAATGAACTAATGTTGGCCCAGAAAACCACTAGGTTGGTCAACCACGTTGTCTATGAGATTGGGTTGCTGATGAAATATGAAGGAAAGATAAGGGGTATCATTCCTAGAGTGACCTTGAAGTGATATGGGACTCTAGAGGTTCTTATAAATGTGGAAGAATAATGGGATTAGATTTGTCACAACTAGATTCACTAGGAGAGTGGTAGAGAATTTCTTCTCTTGGGCTTTCCAATATGGGTGGCCCCCTTACCCAAACATTGGGTGTCAATGTAATGGCGACAAGGTGAATGTGATTCGAATGCATGAATTTGATGTAAGGGGGAATAGATAAATTTAGGAGTGGTGGCTACTTCCATAATGTCATCATCGTAATAGAATATGGGGTGACTGATGGAATAAATATCACCTAAAGTGGCGCAGTGACCTTACTCCTCCTCATGAGAGGAGAGGTTTGCATGTGTATCATCACTAGGGGTGACAGAGGAGGAAGAAGCCAAAGGATCTGTCGATGTGGAGACTAGGGAGGGTACCGAGTGGAGGTCGGGTGAAACATCAAGGGAGGTTTCATTGGGGACTTCCGACCAAGGACCCGTGATCTCGACATCATAGGAGGGACTGCGAAGGGAAGCATATGTGACTTCTGGTGTTGCCGAAGCAAGATGCGAGAATAGGGGAGAGGTTGACTCATTGCGCTTAGCCTCGAATTGGCATAAGGCTTCTAAAGACGAACGATACTCTTTGAGGTGAGGGAAAAATTGAGTGTAGTGGCCATGGAAATCACACAAAGCACAGGGGTGATTTGTGCGCAATGGTTTGAGTTTCGGGATTGAATCGAGTATAGTGACATATACCTCTGGGATATCAACTTCTGGAAAGGTCTCGTTGACCATGGACTTGAGGTGAGGAAAATCCGGACAAGTATGGGTGGCGTGGCCGACAACATAATACAAAGCTCAATGGGTGGTATGCTGTGGAGGCTGAGAAGGGGCAGGGTTTATCGGGGTGACCTTGTCCTTTGATGCCCTCTTGCGAGCTTTGCCCTTCTTACCCAAAGTGGTCGCAACAGGAGGTGGTTCCTGTTGAGGTGAATGAGGCATTTTTGCAGCGGGAGAAGTCATAAGGACCGGTTGAACCGGGGTCAAAGAAAGATAAGGTTTAGGCTGACTGGGTGGGGTGGTGGCTGGAGGGTCGAGGTACCAGATGGGAATCCCAAGAGTCAGGTTAGGAAAAGAGAGGTTGGCCATAATAGGTACTGTGTATACTACTTGTGGGGGAGCCAAGAATGGTAACTGACTAAAGTGGTGATGACCAGGCGGGTCGGCTCCAAAATGGTTAAGGCCTAGAGGAACCGATCCAAGAGGGTAAAGGGGGTCATGAGTACCAACTGGAGATGAAGGGCCTAGGGGAGAAGGTTCAGAAGGCTGATCAGAGGACATCATGAAAATCTAGTAATTGGGGGAACCATATGGAAGAGGTTGAGTGGCCACCTGTCCTTGTGGTGGTTGGGTAGCCACAAATCCCTATTAAGGGAAAGGATCGGTAAGCACAGCTGGTTGACTATGTGCAGGGTTGGGAGGAATGGAAGGAATGGCTTGTTGTCCTCTCAATGTTTCTTGAGACTCCCATAGATGTCGCTTCTACGGTAGAAGGGGACAATCATGCATATAATGACCATAAACACCACAACACAAACAAGGCTTGTTTGTACAGAGAGGCCTGTCCTGCCTGGGCTAAGGGCCTTGCTGCTGGTTTGTAGTGTTAGGACACTACCTTGATTAGGTCCATGATTACAAGAGGCAACTTGATTTTGATTTCCTTTCCTCTTCTTTTTTGAAGGAGGACGATTAGTCGTGCCCTGCTGTGCATACACCTGCCCTAGAGGGGGTGGTGGTTGCTATTGCAGGGGTTGAGAAGGCAAGGGAGGAGGAGGTGCTAGTGCTGGAGGAGCTAGAGCACCAGGCTGTGAATAAGGATATTAAGGAGGTTGCGCAACAGTGTGGTAAACAGGAGGTTGGGAAAAATGAGGAGGCATGTTGTATCCTGGATACGTGCTACCGGGAGGGGGAAAAGTGCCGGAGGTGTTGGCCCCGCCTTGAGAGAAACCATAGCCCATGGGAGGTTGAGCATATGGATTAAAAAGGGCTCCAAAGATACCGTCAGTGGCGTGATATTCCCCTGGTGTGTTGGCACCACCAGGTTTGGGAGGATCAGGTAGAACGGTATAAACATAACCCAATTGAGCATCGATCAGGTCATATTTTAACGCAATTTGGAGAGCGGCTTCTTCGGTTTGAGGAAATTGCGATGCGACGTATTTTTCGATAGACAGAAAGAGAGTCCTAAGGAACTAGTCCATGTAGACACGGTCCTCGAAGGGAGGGGCTCGACATAATCTCCTTCTTCTCCGCCATTCCTGAACATGTTCGGATAGGCGGGTCACAGATGATTGATGGAAAGAGGTCAAGAGCTCAGTACCAGTGTCGTAATGAAGGGGAAGCTGGAAGTAAGACAAAAAAATCTCGGGCCAGAGTCGCAAAGGTGGCATGGGAGGAAGGGGCCTGATCAACATACCACTTAGAAGCTTCGCCTATAAGCATTCATTGGAACAACTGAAGATGAATAGAGTCATCGATAATAGAATTGGATGAACACCACTTGTGGAAATATCAAATATGATTTGAATGATTTCTTCGGCAAGTCCTTCAAACTTAGGGATGTCTGAAGGGAGCTTTATTGGCATGGTAGGCTAACTAGCATCATGGTGTATAGAGTCGTTTATCAACTGGTCAAAATTGGGGAGGCTGAGGCCTGCCATGAAAGGGAGCAAGGGTGCTACTGGGGTAGCACCCGTGGCGGTCCCACTAGTGGTATTTGGGTGGGAGGGTCGGGGTTACCACCAGCATTAGGTCCTACACCAAACATAGTGAAGGTGTCAGGGGGAGAACTGGAGGTGGGACAACAAGGAGAACCCAAAGGACCAGAAGAAGAGTCGGTGTGCAGACTCAGTAGAGGACTAACTTGAACTCTATGTGGAGGAGTAAGTCTTCCAACCAGAAATTGAGGATTAAGGCCAAGAAGTCTCCGGGATGAATGCCTTGGTGGCACAATGGTGACATCACAAACACAACACACAGGAAAAAGAGACCAACAAGAGCAGGAAGGTGCAGGATCAAGTGATTACAATGTCGAAACAAGGGCAAATAGGTGCAGGATCAAATGATTTAAATGTTTTAGAGTCTTTTCTTGGCGGTGTTAACCAAGCCCTTTTTCGCTTAGGGTGTGTGTGTAAAAGTGTGTAAATTTTAATTTTTAAACCCATACATTTGTAGAGAAAAGAAAAAAATGCGTTGTAGAGCTGTGAATAAACCTGCAAATGATAGTATATACGCCTGCAAAACAGAAAATAAACAACTAGCAATACAATAATCTAAACCCAAGGAGGCGGGTTTCTCAACAACTAGTCTATAGGTGAGTAAAAAAATTAATCTAAACACACTAAAATAGGCTAATAGATCTTGGGTCAAGAGGGACAGAGATCTAAAAGAAAAAATCTGCTGGAAAGTGGTGCAGAAAACAACAACAAATGAGAGGAAAAATTTCTGTAAAAAGAGGTGGTGAAAGGCTATCTCCAGGAAGGAAGCGGAGTGCCCCCTAAGGGAAAACCAAAACAAAACTTAAAGAGGAGATTTGAATGGATAACAAGCCAACCTGAAGTGGATCTAAAGATGAGGTATCAGATCTGAAAAAATGGCTGAAGACTCTGAAATTTCAGACAACCTGCAACAGAAAACACTCTTCCACAAAAAGTGGAGGGTACTGAAGCCCTAAGGGGCTAGGTTCCCACTTATTTGAGTGAAACTGAACAATTACAGGTCCAAAATGGGTGGAGATGGAGGTCAGACAACCCTGAATAGAGGATCAGCAGAACCCAGAAAAATTTCAGAAAAATCCCTGCGAAAAGTCCAGGTTGCAGTTTTTGGCCTATTTTCAGTAGAGATCACACTTTTTGGGTTGTAAAGTGCATCTTGGAGGTCCAGGTCACAGGTTTTGGGTAGAAAATTTCAACCTACACTTCCGACACTCTCAGCAAAAGATTTCAAAAAAAATTGTCGTCTGAGCTGTGGTTGATGTCTGTCAGCTGCACAATGGGTCCAAAAACACACGGAAGTTAGAATTTTTATCGTTTTAGGGTTTTATGCATTAAAAAAAACATCAAGAATAAGCAAACAAGGGGATGAAGAGAAATCCTAGGGTTTGAAGCAGCTGGATATGCAAGGATCAGAAAAACGACAGCGGTCGTAATGGTAAACCCATGTGGAGTCGCGATTTATTAGTATGAATCTATATTCGAAGTGTACGAAAAAATACCACTTTAGCTACACATAACTTATAGCCCTAACAGTAGAAATGACCGCTAATATCTTCAGATCTAAAATTAGATGATCAAGACAAATGCTGCAAAAATCTAGATCTATGCTTTAGAAGACATTAAATAGTAAAAAAATAAGATTTACTCCATAGATCCAATAGACAAGACAAGAATATATCCAATGAATAATTTTATTAATGGCACCTGGGAGGAAAACACAAGAGGGTGTTCCCTGTTCTCAGCAATGGGATGGGTTCTTGTGAGTCCTCAGCACTTCAGATTTAGAACTTCTCTCTCTTGATGGTGTAGAAAACCTAGAAAAAAATGGAAAAGTATGGCTATGATTATGGATCAATAGCTAGACCAAGTGTTGAGATCCAGAGTGATCCTTAGGCAACAAAAGGTGACAAACGAATGGGAAAACCCTTCTATTTATAAAAAAATATTAGGTTAGTCTAGAGATTAGTGCATAATTAAAATTTTATTAACCAAATCTAGATCCAGCTTTTATGGAATATTTTATTATATTTTTTGGAGGGAAAAGGAATTTGACTTGAGTCGAATCCCCTTATTTGTAAATAATAAATAAATAAATGATTTATTTATCATTTTAAGGATGTGATTAAGTAATAATAAATAAATAATTTATTTATTTATCATTTTAAGAATATGGTTGAGTAATAATCAAATAAATAATGATTTATTTAATTATTTAAGGGTGAATTAGTTATATTTAATAAAGAATATTATTTAAATAAGATTTAAACAATTATTCTTTAGAAAATAATAAGATAAATAATGATCTATCTAATTGATTTCCTTTTTTTGGGTTAAATATAACCAGAAATATTGATTAAACTTTTGTTTAACTAATTATTTCGTGAGGAAAATCAAAAAAATGTATATTTATTTACTATTTCCTTATGGGGCTTCCTGTTTAGACCATAAAAAACTTAATAAAGGTGATTTACTAAGTTATTTTCATAGTGAAAGCAATTTTACTTGGAGTAAAATTGGTCTTACATGGTGCACTTGGGTCCATCTAATGATAATAGGTTAGATGACCAAAAAATGGTGTAACAACTTCGGCTTCTAATTCTTCCCTTTCTTGGTTTCTTTCTTCCAACTTCTTTTGAAGTGACTCTTCAATGCATTTTTGTTCTTCAACTTCAATTTTGAGACCTTGAACTTGTTCTTCAAGAGTATTGGAATGGATCTTCTTAGCCTTGAGATCTTTTATAAGCTTGATTGCTTCCTTAGAAAATTCTTCCATGGTCAACCCTAGTTCTTCTTCGTTGTTTGATACCTCTTGTTTATTATGCTTGGCCATAAACAATACTCTCTCATTGGCTTCTTCTTCATTTTCATTGTCTTCATCGGATTATGAGCTATCTTCTTTAGAGAGAAAGTTCCTTTTGGACCCTTTCTTGTTGAATTTATTAAAGCCTTTCTTTCCTTTTGAGTTGCCATCACTTCTATTCGGACATTTTGATGCGAAATGCCCAACCTCACAACAGCTGAAACATATCAATGGAAGTTTACCTTTGAATTTTACCTTACCAGTTTTTAGTTTTCTTGTAAAGTAAGCATATTCTTCATCTGAAAGACCTTCTTCATCATCTCCCTTTTCTTCACACTTGTAGGTGCATGGCTTTTCAATTGAAGGGTTTTTTTCCTTATTGGTTTTCTTAGATGCATTGAACGCAGTTTCTAGATGCAAAGTACCCTCTTCTTCATCAAGTCTCATTTCATATGTTATGAGAACTCCATGTAATTCCTCTTTGTTGAGTTTTTCCAGGTTTGCACTGTATTCTAAGACCGATACATTTGGGTTGAATCTCCCTGGTAACGTTCTAAGAATATTTCGTATAATAGTCTTCTCGTCAACTGGCTCTCCCAATCCTTCCAGATTATTATTTATCTCATCAACATATTGGAAGTATGCAACAATGTTGCAATCTTCTTTTATTCTGAGTTTCTCAAATTTTTCTCTATAGATTCGAAGCTTTGATTCTTTGAAATTTGAGTCACCTGCATATATATTCTCAAGCTTGTCCCATACAATTTTGGCAGTTTTACAACCCAACACATTATGATAAGCAGATTCAATAAGTCCACTGATAATAATATTCTTTACTTTTGCATCATTTACCAAATTCTTCTTACCTTGTTCATCCGTTGTTGACGTGAATCCATTTTGAACAGTGTCCCATACTTCGTAACCTTGTGCCAAAAGATAGACCTCAATTCTTCCTTTCTAGAGTGCATAATTATTTTCATTGAACAGAGGTACACCATTCTTGGTATGTTTCATGACCTCCTTGCAGTTGTTAAAATGCTATTGAAGGAACGAAGCTCTGATACCAATTGTTGGAAATACTGAGAGGGGTGGTGAATTAGTATTCCTTTCAATTAGAACATTAGTTAATCTTCAATTATTATCAGTGTTTGTACAATGATAGTAGTAAAAAAAAGGAACACAAATGCACATATTGTTTAAGGTGGAAACCCACTCTGGGACAAAAACCACCTAATGATTTTCTAATAATTCTTTAATATTCAACTCCAATTGAAAATAAATCTCCAACTTCCTAGAATCTAGAAAAGCATTCTTCTCCAGCTCCCACTGGATGGACGCTCCAACGCCAGAGATTCTTCAATAGTTAACTGAACAGATTCCCCAACACCCAATGAGCTATAACTCACCCTAGCACCACCCTACCACCCTGATTTTTTCACAGGCTTGAACCTATTGGTGACTTCATGCACGAACCTAGCAGCACCCTACCACCTTATAGAAGAATAAAAGAAGAATGGACTCCCGTACCAGGGAAAATGGTCCTCTTTAAAATGATATAGAATGATGTAGAAGAATAAGACACACTAGAATATAACCCAAAATATGACACAACCATCTAATGATGATCTTAGACCTCTCGAAACTACCTCTTCACCTCTTGGCAGATAGACATTATTGCAATTTTTACAATAATGTATTTACAATGAATTAGTACAATGATACCTTTACAGTGACTGTATGCAGTGATGCCCACTTGAAGAATTCATGTGATGAACTTCTTGTTGCTGTTCTACACCTTGATTGTTTCTCTTTTCATGCTACCCTCTGCTGCACATTGCTTTGATTTGCTTCCCTAGAAATTCTGGTCCTTTGCAACCCTTGACAACACATGATCTGGCTTTTTCTTGCCTTCTAGGAGCTAGATATTGAATCTAGTGTATCTATGTTATCTCAGATCCCCAATATGTGATTTTGAGCCATGTAGTATTCCTTTGAGTCTTATTTCCAATTCCACAGGTCTTACTCAATTTGGATTCTTCAAGAGAGAGTTATGCCCAATCTCTCACAATGCCCTAATTATGGACTGTTTCAGTAGAAAAAACTTGTATGATGTGCCACGTGTCATTGTTTCTTAATTTGGCTCTGAAATTGATACAAATAAAACTATAGTCCATGCACTATCTACAAATTTTCACAGAATTCCAATCCAATACTCAGAGAGAGAGTTATGACGATTTTCCTAAGGTCACTTCTTTGAGATGAATTTCAGGAGCCTGCAAAAACACTGACTTCCACAGATCATATCTCCGAAAATATTGTGCACCTAGATATAAAAATTTTACAGGAGCTTCCTCAGGAATTATAATTCACGTAATAAATATTTCAGCTTCTAAACCTTCGTAGAAAAAAAATTAGAGCAAAAATTCCATGATGACCTATTTCAGATGGAAAAATCCCTACATAAGGAGGATATGAGGATCACAATTTATATAAATACTTAGGTTGAGAGGGGCTTCAACAAGTGAACATTGGAGGGAGTTTAGGAGCTTAAAAATTATTAATTATTTACTTTTCAATGACCCATAACACAACCCCATGGGGCTTTAGCCCACTAACTGGAGCTACAAACTTCAAACGTGAATATCTCTCAAACCGTGAAGAATTATGTGGTGTGCCATATATCAACGGAAACATCTCGACAAGTATAAACCATCAAAAAAATTCTTGACCCAAAATATAGTAATTTGGTAGGTAAAAATTCCCATGCAATATTGGGGTAGCCCCTGGTGCTGCTTGGGTTCACATCAATGACAATTGTTGATCAATAGTTCATACACTATTGTCAAGACAGAGTCCTTACAACTACCTATGGTCATGATCCATCCAATGAGGGAGACCATACCTCCCAAACCTTGTGATCCGGATCCCATCATTATTTTACCAGAAAATCTATATCCAAAATTCGAACAACCAAAATTTGTTCCTGTATCAGTCGCTCCACAGTCGATTGTGGCCATTGAGTCTCCCATATCGCACAGTCAACAACCTAAAAATATTTCTCGGGCCTGACGGCAAAACCCTTCCACCTGTTTTGATTTCGATTGAATAAATACCATAAGATGAAACACCTTTAACTCCAACTCATTTTGGGGAGGATATTTATTTGTATGAGTCTTTTCCTCAATCACCTTACTATGCTTTTGTTGATCATATTTCACCTCGAGTTCTCATCCATCCTATTGGGTAAACATTAGGTTGTATGACCATGGCCAAGTCAACATCACTGTTTGTACCATCTGATATAGTTGTGACAACATCTACTATTTCTACCCCATCGATGTTCACCACATTACCAGAGACACATCTATATGGTGGTATTTCTGTCCCATCGGGTTACCAATAATTATTTGGAACCTACTTTGGTGCATCCTTGTATCCATGGACTTCACCTATGTCATCTTTTGGTATTCTATCTGATACATCTCTAATGAGTATTGAACGACTTGATCCTTTATATACATCTTCAGGGTAATTTAATTGGTCCATCTAGGTATATTCCATCCAGTACAATCTCAACTGGACTCCCAACATTTGGAGAACAATATATTCCAACATATTTTACTCCTCATGCTAGGGGGAAACCTATGATCACCCATTTTGATAGTATTCTATATATTTATAGTCACCCAAATGTTGGAATGAATTTTTTTCAGTGGAAGCCCACTCTTCCCATTCAACCACAAATGTTTGTACATTCTATTAGCCATCATTAATTTTTTTACTGAGCAAATGATGGCTAAAAATAAGTCCTAAGCCTTCAAGAGATTGTTTTAATGAAAAACTGCTCATTCTTGAAGTCTTCTTGAGCTGTTTGAACTTAGCAAGTAATCTTCACTACTGTTTCATTAAAAAGAAAAACCACCAAGTGAAACCTACTGCCCCTTACAACATTGTTCCCTAAACAACCCCTCTTTCATCATTTCATTCACTCATTTTGGCCCTTTTTATCCTACATTTACCTCTGAAAATCCCATTTTACCCTTCATTTTCCCCTTCAAAACTAATAAATTTCCTTTATCAGTTTTGAAGCCCCCTTTTCCCTTCTATTGGAACCCATAAAAAGCCTAAAAACCCAAATTTTTAGGCTAAAAACCCATTCTTCTAACAAACAGGGCCTAAGCGCATTTCAGCTTAGCCCTATCCCCCTCATTCTTCATGAAACCATGTGCTATGACCAAGTGCTTAAGGCCTCATCGCATTGCAAGCTACCTTCGTCCTCTTTCTCACCTGGTGTTTGTTTTCACCGATGCGATGAGTCCGATCACATCTTAGCTATCCCTCTTAATGATCGGACAACCAGCACTGAACTCCCATCGCTTATCGCATCAGAGTTTCCTTGGCGCCTTAGACCCCAGCGTTTCTCCTCATCGATCCCCGATTTCATCTCGGCCATTCGTTCGCCCAGATCTGACGGCCCTTCCATCATTGCATCCTCTGTGTCTAAGTTCCCTTGTCCTTCACAACCTCCGATAACGATGCCCTGATGAAATCTCAGCCGTAGATCTTATATATCTAACAGTCCCCATCCAACCCAATGATCCAACTCCATCAGGGCCTACCATCAATTTCAAAATGACTCCACCAGTTACAAGCTCCCACATGGCTCCCACTCACGCTCCGCCTGCACAGTTTCTCCATCACGCCCGATCCGCACTGTCAGATCTCATCCCCCTCATCCGAAAGTTGTAGCGACATATGGCATAATTTTTTCTCCCATATTTTAACACTCCAAAATAATGTGATACCGAAAATTTTCCAAAAGACAAGTGTCACATAGTATATGGAATCGGACTTCCTCTGGGCAAAACCACTTACTGCCCAGGGGTCGCGCGAAAACCATTCACGGTTTTCATAATACTACTTTTCACTCTCCCGCACCATATTTTGAATTCAAACCCGGTTCTTCCCTTCACCATGGTTTCGACCCTCTTTCCACTACAACCATGTTCTTCCTCACCGCTCCTCCACCATTCACCAAGCTTCCGAAGCAGTTGAAACCCCCATACGCAGGTTTTTTTAATATGTTTAGTGTTGATTGCAGGTTTTAATGGCAATGTTGATCAGGTTTCCCACAGTCACCAGGGTGACATAAATGCACAGGGTGACGATCCTGTAGCACAATTCAATTGCAAAAAGGGACAGAGGAGGGAATGAATTCCATGTCTCAGTCTATGAAGCATTCTTTGGCCAAATGAGCGAACCCTCCAGATCAGTAAAACCCAACAACCTATACAGTCAGCAATACAGAAGATCAGAGTTAAAGGATTAAAGCAGAAGATTGATGATTAATAGTTTTAATCCGCGGCATAGCAGGATAAAGCACAGCCGAAGACAAAGATGATCGAAAAGGCTTAAATGAAGCCTAAGGCACAGTACACAGCCAAATCAGCGCTTTACGCGAAAAAACAGTCAGATCAGCAGAGAAGCCTCTGCATGCCAAATCAGAGAGGCCAGTTACTTTCTCATCAACCTATTCTACCACCTGCAGTCCTAATTACATCAAAACAAGGCATAGTTAAGGCACGGTCATAAATATTTTTGATAGATACAGCTCAGAATTTATGATCAACCTACCAAAGCCCCCAAAGTCAACAAATAGTAACTAAGGTTGATGAAATTTAATGAAAAATCATTAAAACAGAGATAAGCATTAGAAATATTCTCTCTTAGGCCTCCCAAAGGTCAATAAACCATTCCTATGTATTAATTGAACCAATGATCCCTTCTTACACTCCACCTCCTCTTTCTTCTATAAATACTTCTGCAGAAGACATTAGAGGGGTTAGTCTCTGGACATCTGTTGCATGTAAATATATTTCTGAAGCTGTTGTAGCTCTATTTTTAATTGAAGACACATAAGCTGAGATGAGAAGTTTGAAGCTGTAGAGACCCACTAGACTTGAATATTTAAACTAGTTTGAACATCAAATACAAATAGTTGATTTATGGGATCCTGTTCTATGTCAACGGTGATGTGTTTCTCACTTTAAATTGTTATTTTCTTTTTTTTTCCATTATGTCCACTTTTCTCTGATAAAGAACAACAAATATAGATTAGGATTTACTTCTGAAGTACCATAAATCTCATTGAAAATATTTATCCTTTATGTTTTCTGCTGATTGTTTTTTTAAAGATAATTCAATAGAGTATAACCAGTGAAGTGTTGGTAAGCCCATATTTCTTGAGTACGACTTGAGATTTTATCTTTGAATGTTTTTGAGAAGTTTGCTAATTAAATTTGAGCTAGAGAAGTTTATGGGTAGCCCTGTCCTCTGGTTTATCTCCAACAATTGCTTTGAAAATTTCCCTTAAGAGTATGATGAAAGCTGACTAGTTTCAAAGTACTTACCTGATCTTAGACTACTTTTTGTGTTTATCGTGAATTTTTTCCCTTTGAATATGCTGAAAGCGGGCTAAGTTAAAATTCTTTACTTGATCTTAAGCTATTCTAAGTTTTTAAATGTTTTCTCTTGAAAGTACATCAAAAGCAGGCTAGTTTCAAAGTACTTACCTGATCTTAGATTACTTTTGTATCTTTCCTTAAGTGCATGCCAAAATCAGGATAGTTTCAAAGTACTTACTTGATCTTAGGATGTTCTTTGTTTCTTCATGTGCTTTATTTTCTTTCACTTCATTCCTTAATGTTTCATTCCATAA
The DNA here is from genome assembly GCA_034641835.2 of Pinus albicaulis. NCBI lineage: Eukaryota > Viridiplantae > Streptophyta > Pinopsida > Pinales > Pinaceae > Pinus > Pinus albicaulis. Next base: position 130,956,113 of record CM076579.1, read on the forward strand.
TATCAACTTAAATATATCCTTTGACATAGATGACTTGCCCCATGGACCACTCTTGAACCTTGTTTTGCAATTAAATCCTCTTATGACACCATATCCCAATGGATTGATGTTGCTCCTTGCCTATCTTATCAGTTGAACTGTTCTTTCACCTACTTACACCTTCACCCTTCATATAGACTTCCTTCACCTTCATTATATCCTTGCCCAACCAAAACAAATAAAAAATATGTTCTTCATAACTAGCCTAATATCATATCACAAAACTTAAATATCATATCTTTGAACATATATATAGAGAGATCCCTCTTTGAATCTAGGATGGCTAGGTCCTCAGATTCTAAAGCAGTTTTGATGTAGGATCTGCAGCCTTTTTACTTGCCAATCTTGCAAACTACGAAGACCTAACATACTGGCGACCATACTGGGGATTTTGAGTAAAATACTTAAAATAAAACACTCAGTGTTCAGTATAGAATGTATGGCTTTCTTCGAGCACTACCAAGCATATTGGTGATCAAGAAGGGGCTTTTTTGAATCAATGACAAACTAACCCTTAGTATTCTCATAGAGCCTTATCAAACCTTAAACAAATCAGCTAAGTAAGCCACAGAGTAAACTTTGTTTGTCTCATCACCATAGCTAAGTGTTGAAATAGATTTAGGACACTCCCATAAACCATAGGACTATAAAAAATCAGAAAACCCAAAAATAATTTAGATTGGTATTCAAACCTTTTAATGGTGGTGGACCATAAGACATTTTACCTTCTAAAGCTAAAAATTTCCACCCGGTGACTCCACAATCTTGATCAGACCTAAATACTCCATTGGGAAACCCATTTCTATCATAAATATCATAAAAACTCACTTAAGGAAATTGTGAGAAGTTAAGTTTCCTTGTTCAAAAGATCAATTAGCCTAACAAAGATTATCATATTTGGGTAAAATTTTCTTACCATTGGGTCTAAAAACATAGCATAGTGGCTTCTAGAAGAGTTCATACTAGAGCCCATCCCGACCCAAATCCTCCTAATATAGTTGATAATCCAGAAATTATACTTAGGAAGTCTCCTAAGTCTAACATTTCAACTATTGTCAGGCCAATCCATAGAGCTAATCTGTTCCTGAAAACCTTACCACTCTACAAGATTCACAATTTGACTTAAGAAACCCATTCAGAACTAGGTCACTTGATGATACAAATCAGATAGACTTTGCGCCTTCACACCCACCCCATCATAGTGGTGAGAAAACGTTTAGTAGAGAAACCACCCCATCCGACTTATATTTCCTACATAATTTTGGTTTCTCTCATCCAAGATATGCTCAAAAGTCTCTTGCTGGTCCATCCACTTCTGTTATCCATACACCCACTTTTCAAACCACTCCATCTCACCAACACCCCATATATTACATCCCCCACCTATAAACCCCCCATTTTTCCCACAACCTCCTATCATGGAAACATGGTATGCCCCTCTAGTCCTTCCTTTACATTTAGTCAATCTGCCATAGGACTATCAGTCCAAGATACCATTATTTGATGCCAGTAGTGCCACTACTGCTTCACAACATGTGGATAAGATGAATGAATATTTTGATAGAAATGAGATTGATGATGAAACTGTCAAACTCAGATTGTTTGCTCAAAGCTTAGGGGGAGAAGTAAGAAAATGGTTCAAAGGCTTAACCCCTCATAGTATTAATGATCTTCAAGATATCCATCAATCATTCCTAAATAGATTGGAAGTTAGAAAAAACCCTCTCCAAATACTTTCAGATTACAAAAATCTCAAAAGAAACACTGGGGAAAGTGTTCAAAATTATTGCACCCGATTCAATAGTGTTTATAATGCACTTCCCTCAGACTTGAAACCTCCTCAAGGCTCAGCCTTGGCCAAATTTCCTGAAGGATTTGATCCTAAAATGGCCTATCAACTAAGAGAAAGATACCCCTTGACTTTGGAAGACATGCAGAAGGGAGCTTTAGCTGTGGAAGTAAATCTGATTGAAAAAACAGCTAGGATGAGGAATGAAAAGAAATTATCATTTAGGGAGGAGGATTCACCTTCCACATCTAGTTCAAAAATGGAGAGAATTATGGAGGAAATGATGAAGAAGATGAGCATACTTGAGAGAGCACAATCTAGAGAAAACCAATTAGATCCCCAAAATAGAAATCAATCTCAAAATCAGAATCAGAACTTTAGGAGAAATCAACCTCAAAACAGACAAAGAGAGGATGATCAACAGATCAGACCTCCCTTCCAATAAAATTATGTTAATGAGGATGAAGAAACCAATGAACAAATAGAGGATGACAACATGAATATGTTGGGAGTAAGTAATGAGGATTCTGATCTCATTTATGAAAGAAAACAAGGTCTATATATGCCTTATGATGACAGAAGACCACAAACTGATTATTATGTACAATACTCTGAAAATTACATCATAGGGTCACCTAAACAATATGAACTCAGAAGTAATATGAATCAAGAAACTCTCAGGAACAAAACCTCTGATAAATCTGCCAAAAACAACCCTGAAAATACACCCAAAAAGACAGTTGAAAATCACAAAATAGTGGCTATAAATTCCGATTTAAACAAAATACAAAACACTCAATCCAATGAAAAATAGAGTGTTAACCCCAGTAGCATTAGCACCTCAGCTAATGCTCCTAAAAAAACCATTTTAACTGTTATAAATAACAAAAATCAGAAAGCTGATTTTACTGATGAAATAGTGACTAAGAAGGCTGAATTAAACATGTTAAAAAACCAGATTCCTTTTAGCCTAGAGAATGACATATATAAAATCAAAATCTATGTCCCACTCGCTGAATTAGTCACTCAAAATGTATATATAGGTCAGATTTTGAAGGCTTTAAACATAGAAGATGTCCATGACATAGTTAACTTAAATGATGACACCCCAAAACTGATTTTTGGACCAAAAATTGAAGGAAAATTTCAAGAAGGAACAACCCCTCCTTTCTACATTAGTTTAAACATTCATGACAATATCTTTCATAATGCCATGCTTGACACATGAGCATCACACAACCTCATTCCTAAGGTTATAATGGAAATATTAGGCTTAGAGGTAACTAGACCCTACAAAGATTTATATTCCTTTGATTCAAATAGGGTGAGATGCCTAGGCCTAATAAAGGATCTATTTGTTAATTTAGCCCAAATAACAGCCAAGAGTTTAGTAACAGACATTGTAGTGGTTGATATACCCCCCAAATATGGCATGCTCCTTTCAAGGTCATGGGGTGCTAAGTTACAAGGCACAATGCAGATGGATATGACTTATGCCACCATCCCTGTCTTCAGTCAACCTAAAAGACTCTGTAGGGAAACACACATGAAATACATGGTGAGTAACCAAGAAAGACAAGAGAATTCTCCTCTCTATTCCATCCACAATGACCTTGACTCTTTCATTCTTTTTAATGATGATATTCCAAAAGAGCAAGAACTAATCAGTGAAAAAACATCAAATGTTGTGATCACTTCACTTTCAAACATAGCTACAACCATTGCTGAGGAGGAAAATAAAGGGAAAATTAAAAATAGTTTGTTGATTTAGAAATTTACAACAAACATCTTAAAATTCATGATGTCCAAAACATTCATAAAAGTAATGTAGATCATGAAAATAAAGAAGTAAAACCTCAAAACATTGAAAAACTTGAGGAACAAAATTGAGGAAAATCTAGTGCAGACCCTAGTTCAGAATAGAATGATGAAGAATGCAGAGAGGACAACAATGTAATGAATCATAAATCTGAAGACGGTCCTCTTTGGAGCATGAATTTTGATGGGTCTCGCACTAAAAATGATGCAGGAGTTGGCTTATGGTTACACAACACTCAAAACAATCATGCTGAGGGGCATTCCTACAGATTACACTTTCAATGTACCAACAACATAGCTGAGTAGGAATCTCTCCTTTTAGGCCTGCATTTATTGAAAAAATTAGGGGCCAAGATGATTAAATTTCATGGGGATTCAGATTTGAATATTAGGCAAGTAAATGGGGAATATAGTGCTAAACATCCCAAACTTAGAGCCTATAGAGATGATGCCATGGACTTGTTAAGAACTTTTGATGGATTCCAACTGATCTTTCTCCCAAGAAACCAAAATTTCCTTGCCAATGGCTTGGCCTTTTCTACTAGAACTTGTCTTACACCTTATGAAACCAAGAAATGCACCACCCAAGTCAAATTTAGACCAGATTTCCCAGACAATGAAGATACTGGCAAGTTTTTGAGGGAGATAAACAAATAGAAGACTTCTTACAGTCCAAAAATGAATTTGAAGCATCAAGCTCAAATTCAGATTATGATAAAGACTGTCCTATTGAAGAAAACCCACTTGTTGAAGAAGAAAAGTCTCCCAAGATTGTTGAAATAAATCTGATAACCTATGAACTAAACCATAAAACAGAGAATAACACAAATTTAGAAAATGAAGACCTAGAAGTGATGCAATCTAAAGGCCAAAGCTTGCCAAAAGGACTGGTCCCTTTAGAGGAATTATTTGACTTGAATGATGTGGCCAAGAAGCCAAAAATGGAACCCATAGAATCTAAAGTGGAAGAATGCAATATAGGCAGTGAGGAAAAGCCCAAAATAATCAAAATATCTAAAACACTTCCTGCTCACATTAAACTGAAATACATAGAGCTCTTTAAGGAATTTTCTGATGTTTTCGCATGGAGCTATGAAGATATGAAATCATATGATATAGAAATAATTCAGCACAAGGCACCCCTCGAAGAAAACCAGAAACCTTTTAAACAAAAATTGTGCAGAATCAACCCTGTTCAATTACCTCTAGTACAGAAAGAGATCAGAAAAATGTATAAGGCTAGAATTATTGTCCCTGTTAGATACTTAGAGTGGGTGTCTAATCTTGTGTTAGTTAGGAATAAAACATGAGAGATAAGGCTTTGTATTTATTTTAGGAACTTAAACAAAGCCTCACTGAAGGAAAACTATCCTTTGCCCAAAATGGATCATATTTTACAAAAGGTAGTTGGTTCCAAAAGAATTTCTTTGCTAGATGGCTTCTCAGGTTACAATCAAATTTTGGTACATCCTAATGATCAACTTAAAACAGCCTTTACTACACCCTGGGGTAATTTCATGTATTTGAAAATGCCTTTTGGTTTGATGAATGCTGGTGCCACATTTCAGAGAGCCATGGATATTGCATTTTTGGAATAAATAGGTTACTTCATTATAATTTACCTTGATGATATAACTGTTTATTCTAAAAAAGATGAAGAACACCTAATACACTTGAGAAAAGTCTTTCAAAAATGCAGAAAATTTGGACTATCCTTAAATCCAAAGAAAACATTGTTTGGTCTCCAGGAATGTAAACTTCTTGGGCATATCATATCATAAGAAGGGATAAGGATAGACCCCAAAAGGATTGATGGCATATTGCAAATCAGCCATCCCAGAAACATCAAGGAACTTCAATCTTTCATTGGAAATATTAATTTCTTGAGAAGATTCATACCCAATTTAGCTGAACTCCTTAGAAACATAACAAACATGCTTAAAAAGGGAGAAGGAGTTAAATTGACCCTAGAAGCAAAGAAGTCCTTTGAACTGGTGAAACAAGCACTCACCAAAACACTAGTTCTTATCAGTCCTGATTTTTCCAAAGATTTCTTCATTTTTTCTTTTGCATCCAAACACACAGTAGCTGTTGTCCTATTACATAAAAATTTGAATGGAAAAGAGCAGCCCATTTCATTTTTTAGCAAGGCATTAAGATATGCACCTCTGAAGTACAACATAATGGAAAAACAAGTCTTTGCCTTAGTCAAAGCCTTAAAAGACTTCAGAGTTTATATTCTGCACTCCCACATCATAGCATTTGTGCCTCATTCGGTGGTGAAGGACATATTAACCCAAGATCCAGATGGAAAAAGAGGAGATTGGATTGCTGTAATTTTAGAGTATGACTTAGAAATCAAGCCCACTAAACTCATAAAAGGTCAAGGACTAGAAAAACTGATGGTTGAGTCTAACTTCCAAGCTCTTGATATAAACATGTTTAATGCATTAGATGAACAAGAGGAGTTCTTAACTCCAATTATTGAAGAACATTTCCTAAATTCATCTTGGTATGATGATATTTTGTATGTTTTTCTCAACCTCAATGTTCCTTCTAGTTTGTCTAAAACAAAGGCAAGATTTTTAAAGTTAAATGCTATAAATTACTGCATTTTGAATAAATGTTTATATTGGAAAAATGCTAGTGGATTATTGCTTAAATTCTTTCCTAAGAAAGATGAAGATAAGATCAAGCATGAGTTTCATGAAGGAAAATGTGGAGGCCACCTCTACTGGAAATCAACTGCCAACAAAATCCTTAGAGCTGGTTATTACTAGCCCACTCTCTTTCAAGATGTCCATAAAATGATTATTGCCTGTCATAAATGCCAAATATTTGAAGGAAAAAGAAAATTGCTTCCTTTACCTCTGCAACCAATCACTGTTGAAGCTCCTTTGCAATAGTGGGGTCTAGACTTCATTGGGGAAATCCATCCTCCCTCATCTGACCAACATAGATGGATCCTCACAGAAAAATACTATTTTACCAAGTGGATAGAAGCCATCCCCTCTAGGAATGCCACATATTCAGTTATCATTTCATTCCTTGAAAACCATATACTTTCCAGATTTGAATATCCTAGAAAGATCATAATTGATAATGCTGTTGCATTTGGGTCTAAAAATATGGTAGAGTTCTGTCATAAATATCAGATCATATTGGGTCATTCCATAGCTTATTATCCTCAAGGTAATGGGCTTGCAGAATAATCAAATAAAAGTCTGGTAAACATTATCAAGAAGTTGTTGGAAGATAACAAGAAATCATGGCACAATAAGCTAGTACATGCTTTATGGGCAGAAAGACTGGCCATTAAAAGATCCATTGGAATGTCTCCCTACCAGCTAGTTTATGGAACTGATGCAATATTTCCAACTAGTTTAGGTGTGCCAGTCATGAAGCTAATCTAGGAAGTGCAGTCTGAATATAATGATGTAACAAGAAGAATAAACTAGACTATACATTTATAGAAAACCAGAGAGGAAGTATACATTAGAGCACAGTAACTACAAGAAAACATCAAGAAGCTATTTGACAAAAAAAAAAGGCAAGTGATTTCAAAATTGGTGATAAAGTTTTGAAATTGGATTCAAGAAGAGAAGATAAGGGAGAACATGGAAAATTTGATAACTTATGGCAGGGCCCTTATCTCTTCTAATCTGCTATTGGAAACAATGCATTTTTTCTGCAAGAGTTGGATGGAGCTGAATACTTTGGAGGTCCTGTTAATGGCAGGGTTCTCAAACATTATTTCTGTTGACTGATATTTTACTTTTTATCCATTGTATATAACACTATTTTTCAATTTGAAGAAAGAGAAAAGACAAAAACAACAGAAAAAGAAAAAGAGGGTAGAAATAAAACAAGAAAGGTACAACCCCATACCAAAAAAGAAAAGAAATTCTAAAAGTGTGCAAGCTTAAATGTCGCTACCAAAAACAACACTGCTATTTTAGTCATACAGCCTAATAATGACTAAGCTAGATTTCAATTTTTCTGTTGATAGGTTAGTGAAGAATATTTTCCAAACTGTTTAATCTTGGCTTATCAAGTAGAATAGATTAGGATAAGAATACATTGGTTCTAAAAATGCTCAAAATATGAACCAAGAAAAAGAAAATATCAGCTCAAAAAGATCAAAATTAGAGCTACAAAAAGAATGAAAGATGTTTAAAATATCATATTAAAAGCCTTCATATTTTTGTTTTAAATTTCTGCAAATAAAGTCTGTGTGCAGCTTGTACATATAGCCATAGACATCATGACAAATCAAACTGCTTAAACCTGGCCTGGCCGTGTTTAAAATTTATATTTTAGAAGATAGAGAATAAAATTCGCCAGACAGTCTAATCCTGGTAGATAGTAGCTTAGGTAGAGAATTTATGAGTTCAACAGTCTAATCTGAACTCATGGAAGAAATAAGGGTAGAATTAGATTAGTTTTTCCTGTTTTCAAAAAAGAATAAAATGTTGATGTTTAAAGTCTACAAGTCCAAATGCTAAAGTTCTCTAAGAATACTATAAGTGTGAAATAGTATGAAAAAGAGAGAATAAAGAAAGAACTCCACCATAGATCTAATAAAAGGGTGTGAACTGATCCTCAGAAGTGTCTTTATCAAAGAGGCCTCTAATTTCTTGAATTTTCCATTATTTTCCATCATTTTCATCCTCACATGCAACCTGTGACCTTGCACCTTCCTTTTATCCTAATTTCCATTATTTTCATAAACAAAATGCCAATCAATGCCTCTTTCCTTTCCAAATACTTTTTCATTTCCTTTTCCAATTTACCCTAGCCATAATAAAACAAATGAACACCCGCTAGGATGTTTTGCCAAAAATTTAGGTTGGAAAATGTGTCCCATGACCTTGGGCTTATTTTTCCTTTCTTAACTTTATTACATGAATTTTTAAACATGGTTGCTAGATACATGTGGTATTGTTTGCATGTCGTACATGTTTTTTTGTGTATGTGTGTTATTGTGTATGTGCATTGCATAGTCATGTTATCGTGAAATGTGTATTCATTGTGTTGTAATTTGTGTATGTATATGTATTGTGTTGTACATTAGGTGTAGGTGTATGTATTGTGTTGTGTTGTACACTAGGTTTAGGTGTATGTGTTGTATGTCAAGTGTAGGTACATTTATGGTATGGTATTGTATGTAGTTTTTGGTTGTATGTGTGTGATGCACACTATGCGTATGTGTATGTGATTAAAGAGAAGGAATTGGATGTTTTTTAGGTGTGTAAATTAATATGACGTGCATATATAAAGGACACGCGATAAAGGAAGAGTCTAAGGATCAATTAAAGGATAAGTATCCATATTTTATTTTTGTATTATTTAGGCATGTGATCTATGATTATAGTTTATGATGGTTACATCGGATCTATGATTCTGATTTATAATGGTTGTGTTTTGAGCTAAATGGATGTGATATGTTTATGCATGATGATTTGATCAAATAGTTATTTTTACTTGTTATGACAGGAAGTAAATAGTATTGCAAGTGTACCTTATTAACAGGCCACCAATGAGGTACGATGTGAATTTATTTCAATTAATTTTGATTCTATTTGAAATTATGTGCTTGGCATAGGAAAGCATGAAAATTCCCAGTTTATGTGATTGAAAGTGCCTAGTGTGGGTGGTTAAAACTGACTGCAAGAATTAGTAGCAACAGAAAAGGAATTAGAACAAGAAATAATATGTTGGTAAATCACTTCAGGAGCAGCATTATTGTGGGACACTGGTACCCAATAGTGTCCATTTATTTCTGTGAGCATGTTATGATTGATATGATGGTTTCGAGGAAAATATATGCTTTATTTTTTTTACCTTCTGATGCGAGGAAGCCTTGCCAAGGGATGGATCGCCCGAGAAAGGGGATGCTAGGGAACTTGGGAGGTGAGTGGTGTTGAGCCCCAAAGATGTCGTTCTTTTCCACCACATTTCACTTCATTTTCTTTGTCCCTCATCAATTACAGGCTTAAATGATCAATAGGATTGATTAGGATTACTTTAAGAATGTATATAATGACTAACTTGCTATGTTTTCATGATTTTGTTATTGTAGCAATTTTTGACTAGACTCGGCTACAGAACGTAGTTATTCTATAGCCAGTTGCCTATTCCGCAACCGTTCTCATGTTTACGTAGGTTACAGGTGTCACCTCAAGTAAAAACATATATGGTCATCTTCCACATCACTCCCCCATCATTTCTTGCTCTCCATGAAGTCTGAGCTCGAGTCTACAGGTGGTTATGCACGTGGGAAACCAAAACTAGGAGACAAACTTCTAATAGGACAAGGACTGTACAGATGTCCTTAATCATAGTACGAGGCCACCACCAGAGTCCTAGTTTGATTTTAGTTGGGAAAGACAATTATTCCTGTTTTATCTTAAAGACAGTTATGTAATTTTGATATAAGTATGGCTCGGGAGACCGAGAAACGAGAGCTAGATTTATGTTTTATTGCTAGATCTCAGAAGACTGTAAATACTCTATTTTGAAGAATTTCTCCTTTAATGAAAGAAGCATCACTTTATTGCAAGACCTGAGTCAATCTTGAGTAGATTTTTGTGCTAATCCGGTGGTAGAGGGCCCCTGCTACCTGAGAAGCTTTGTTCATATGGTTTAGATAATTAACTTAGCCTTGTTTCATTCTTAGTTTAATCAATTGTCTGAACTTTGTGTTTTTATACTTACTTGCAGCGGATGCTACAATTAGTCTTATCCTTACAAACTCTTCCAAAATATGACTCACATTGGATGTGATATAACTGTAGTATTTATGAGTTAGTTGCATTTCTCTGAACTTTATGATTTTGTGCTCAATTACATCAGTTGTTACAGCTAGTCGTGATCTTATAAACTCTTCCAAAATATCACTAACTCTAGATGAGACATAGTTGTGGTGTTTTAGAGCTTTGTTGTGTTTTGTTGAATTGTATTCTTTCATTCTCATTTACATAACATGTTGCAGCCAGTCTTGTTCCATAAATTATTCCAAAATACCACTAATTCCGAATGAGACAGAGCTGAGACATTTTAGTGATTAGTTGCATCTTTAGTCTAGTTGTAGTACTCCAAAGGTAGATGTCACTCTAGTTTAATTCTGTCACTGTGTTTCAAGTTTGATAATGGCACTCTAGTATAACTCTATTCACTGTACTTTAAGTTAGATTAGTGACATTCTAGTTCAGTTCCAATGCACTGTATTTCAAAGTTAGGCTAAAAGCATTTTAGTTTAGTTGTGATCACTGTGTTTCAAGTTTGATCAATTGCATTCTAGTTCAGTGTTATCCATTGTTCTTTAAGTTGTGTTAACTGTCAAAATTAGACTTCACGACCTTCATTGTTTACAAACTAATCTTGTTCTGACTTTATATTAATGCATCATCATATGGACAGGAATGAGTTAGTGATGTCAGTTTAAAAACACTAAACACAACGTAGTGAGAAACAAATACCTAGGCACATATAGTGCACCTCACTTCAGCAGTTTACTGACCCTGGTTGATAATTTATGACCTCAATTTAGGAACACTAAGTTGAGCACAACATTTTGGCGTCGTTGCCGGGGAAGTGTAACTAGGTAGCCTTGTTTCTTACCTCCCAAAAACAATGACATGCGTAGAGAAAGAGACTCAGGGGGTAGATTCATAAGAAGCAGAAGCTTGATTCCTAGAACACCACTTGTTTCACCAAGACCAAGAGCCAGCACACCTCCAACTCAAACCCACATTCCACCCTTTACTGATCCTAGACTTCCAGAGGACTTAAGATTAGATATTCCATCAGAAAGACCTTCCAATTTACCCATTAAACATGTCTCGGAAGAAGATTCAGGAACCCCTGCTAGGGACTTAAACCTGTCAACTTCCATAGAAGAATCAACTATGGCAGAAGAAGGGGGAGGAGGAGTTTTTAATGGAGAACACACACGATTTGGAGGGGGTAGAGGTAGAGGTAGAGGAGAAGGAGGTAGAGGTGCAGAAGGAGAAGGAGGCAGAGGAAGAGGTAGAAGAGAAATGGGAAGCTCTTTTGGGTTTCCTATAGTAGATGAAGAAACTAATACAACTATGAAAAAAATTTCACCCTCTGTCCTTCCAAAATTTTATGGACTTAAAACTGAAGATCCTGAAACCTTCCTATTTGAATTTGAAGTCCTATGTAGAACCTATGACTACTTACAAGATGCTCAAAAACTTAAACTATTTCCTTCAACATTGAAAGGAGCATCATTGAAGTGGTTTATGAGTTTGATCAACAGTTCTATTAGGACATGGGAAGACATGAAACAAGCATTTCTAGAGAGGTATTTGGATTACTGTATGCCAGTCAACCATAAGGAGGAAGTGTTTAAAATGCTACAAAAAGAAGATGGAAATCTGGAATATTTGTTGGAGAGATTTAACTACAACATCAAAAGAGAAAAAATGGAAAACTTAGACCAAGACACCTTGAAAGCTCTCTTGTTGAAGACAATTAGGGATGAATGGTTAGATATCCTTAACATGATGGGAAAAGGGGATATATCTTAGCTCACATTACCTGAAATAGGTGAATTATGTATCAATATTTCAAGAGGGAAATCTAAAACTATAAAAGGACCAAGAGACCCTGCTCTTGCAAGGGCAAGTAAGTCTGCTTCTGGGACAGTAAGTAGGGCAGAAATATGACATATGCTTGATGAGTTCAAATCTGATATCTTGGGGAGTCTTAGTGAACAGATAGACACCCTTAAGTTACAAAGCAAGAAAAAATTTGAATCTGATGCCTTAGCAATATTTTGCCCCAAATGTAGAAAGAAGCATGCCTTGACAGAGTGCCCTTTGGATGCAAAAGTAGTAGAGACCTATGTAATTTGTTCAGAAAAATATGAGACCAAGAGTTGTCCTTCACTTCCTGGTCTTAAAGTTGTCTTTCAAGAAGAAACTCCTACAAGTTCCACAGAGTCTCTCAATTTTGTCTCCAGGAGGCCTTGGCAAGGACCTCAAACACAAGGATTTCATAATCAGTTGTATAATCAACCCCCACCAAATTGGAATTCTTGGCAGCAACCTTGGCCCCAATTTCAAAATCAATCACAAACTTGGGCGCAAGAAGCACAAAATCCCTATGGAAGATACTCTCAGTATTACCAATATCCACCATCCTATCCACCATATCCACATTTCCCTCCTCAACAAAATTTTCAACAAAATCCTCAAAAAAATCCTCAAAATCCACAACATCAAAATCAACCACTTCCATTACCATTCCCTCAGAAAACAAATCAGTTTCCTTCCCAACCCATACCAAACCCCAACAATAAAAATCCTCAGAACACATACATGATAGAAGGCCAACAGTTTCCAACTTATTTGATCACTCCTTTAGACCTTAGTGATGTTCAACTTAGGTCTGGAAGAATACTTGAAAAAAGGAAACCTTCTGTAATCATACAAGAGCAAGACAATTCTGAGGAAGATTCTCTATGGGTAAATAAAAGTCTTGAAGAGAACACAACTTTCCAAGACTCAAACATTGAAAAATAAAAACAAAAAGAACCAATAATTTCAACTCCTATATTAGAGCAGCCATCAACATCCACTTCTACACCCCCCTTTCCAGAAAGATTACAAATTGATAGGGGTATAGAAAAACAAATTATGGTGCCTAATTATGATTTCCTAGATGAGCTGAGAAATGTTTGTATTAAGATCCCATTATTACAAGCCATCAAGGAAATTCCAATCTTAGCAAAAACAATAAAGGAGTTGAGCATGAAGAAAACAGGAAAAAGAATAAGAGAGATAAAGAAAATTCAACTGGCAGGAAAAATAGCAGATATCATGATGGGTAAGATGGCTATTCCAAAAAAACAAAAATAATATTTCCTTCAAAATTGATGCCCACATAGAGAATCAAGCTTAGCTGCGCGGCCCTGCGCTGCTGCCCCTACACTGTAGCCTCTGCGCTGCTACCCCTGATCTCGCAGGGCCCCTGCTCTCGCTGTTCCTGCTACGTCCTGTTGTGTCTGCTGCCTCCTACTACGCCCTACTATGCCGTGTCCTCCTGCTGTGTCCTGTCCTCCTCTCCCCCTGCTCCTCCCTCAGGGTCTCTCTGTTCCACTCGATCGACCTCCCTCGCCGGATCTGTTGGGTCCCTCTCCTCTGCCGCAGGGCCTCTTCCTGCAGGTTATGTCCGGTTCTTTCCTGCTTCTCTTCGGCTCTAAGATGCTATGTCTTTCGTTTTTGCTTTGTGTAGCTTGGGAGTGTTGCTGCTGATCTGCTCCTCATGGCGATGGAGAACCAGGGCTCGCCCCTCGGTCCTTCGCTTTCTTCTCCCCCTGATGCTGAAGCTGCTTTCTCCTCTTTGTTAGCTTCGTTGCCCAAGAAGAAGAAGTCTGAAGCTGCCAAGTTTGTCAAAAAACTTGTTGATTTTCCTGAGGTCATCCTTCCTCCTGAGGGCCCGATCCATGTCGCTTTGTCCCTGGAAGATCGTGCCCTGGTGGGTCAGTTCATGGGCCTTTGGCCCTCACCAAAATCAATAGAAAATTGGGTTGTTAAGAACTGGATCCCACTGATCAAGAACAAAGTCACTTCTTATTTCCTAGGAAGAGGCTACTTCTTGTTTGAGTTCAACTCTAAGGAGGACAAAGACTTGATATTCAGGAATGGGCCCTATTTCATGGGCCCTTAGGGTCTCTACCTCAATAAATGGACCCCAGACTTCGATCCGGCCGTGGATGTCCCGACGACAGTCCCTGTTTGGGTTCGGCTCCCAAATCTTCCAGTGCATTGTTGGAACTGGGATTCCCTCAAGCACATAGGAAATACATTGGTAAAGTTCATTGATAGAGAAAACAACAACGATCAGTATGACTGCGCCCGAATCTATGTCGAGGTGGACTTAGAAGTGGGGCTTCCAGAGGCTATCAAAATAAAGGTTGGCAGTTGGACGCATGTGCAAGTGCTGGACTATGAGCAACTCCCTTTCAAATGCCGTAAATGTCATGTCTACGGTCATTTTGCAAGAGGGGGGAAGCAGAGAAAGGAAAGGAATATGGTTGGAATCAAGTTAAGTGGTCAAAGACCTCACACAAGAAATCTGGGGCCCCAAATGGCCAAGGCCCCCAGCCTGCCTCCGCCCAAAATGTACCTTAGCCAACAAGTCAAAAAAACAGGTATGCGTTCTTAAGCTCTAAAGAAGAGGTTCCTTAGGAAGAGGATAGGCAAGATAAACCCTCAGAAAAAATGGCCTCAGCAGGATCAAGACCTGAAGAAAGTGCCACAACAAGAAATAAGGATAAGCAAACAGAAGCCTCCGAGGAGGAACATGATTCGGAAGAGTCAGAGGAGGAAGGAGAAATAGGAGATATGCAGACATCGGTCAGAAGATCAACAAGGGGCCGCAAATCTGCCAGAGAAAAGAGAGACCAGTAAACTTACAAAGACAAACTTCAGGGTTGTCAGCCCACTCTGGAGAAACTCCTAGGCAAAAATCCGAAGATATCTAAAAATCAAGTGCAGGGCTCCAAGGGAGCCCATCATCATAAAAATAAATGATGATGATCGTCTCCTGGAATTGCAGAGGAATGGGGAGTAAAGTGAAAGAAGAAGCAATGAGAAGTCTTATTAGAAGAGAAGCCCCAGATATTCTTCTGATCCAGGAGACCAAAATGGAGGGCAATGAGTTCCTCCAAACCAGTAATTTTTTTTGGAATGGAAGCAAAGGCCAAGCAGTTTCAGCACGGGAAGCCTCTGGGGGGCTGGGCTCTCTCTGGAATCCTCTCAAGTATAGGTTGGTCTCTGAGACACTCAATACCCACTGGCTATTTTTGAAGCTTCAACCTGTGGACTCGAGGGAGACTTTATGCCTTTTTAATGTCTATGTCCTAGTAAATATAGGGGAGAAAAGGGAGTGTTGGGACTCCGTCAGACATCTGTTGGAATTAGAGAACTTGGAAAACATCATTATTGCAGGTGATCTAAATCTCAATCTGCGCATGGAGGAAAAGCGAGGAGGCACAATCGTAAGGGACCCTGCAAGGGAGTGGATGGAGGATGTCATGCGGGACTGGGATCTTCTCGATATCCCCTTAGAAAATGGTAACTATACCTGGTCCAATAAAAGAATAGGCCCCGGTCACATTGCTGCTAGACTTGATAGATGTTTGGTGCAGAGTTCTTTTCTTTTGTTGGGCTTAGAATCCAGATTGCATATCCTCCCTTG
The DNA here is from genome assembly GCA_034641835.2 of Pinus albicaulis. Classification (NCBI taxonomy): domain Eukaryota; kingdom Viridiplantae; phylum Streptophyta; class Pinopsida; order Pinales; family Pinaceae; genus Pinus; species Pinus albicaulis. Next base: position 130,971,990 of record CM076579.1, read on the forward strand.
CAGTGTTTCAGATCATAAGCCTATTATGCTTGAGATGTTGGATCACATGGATCTTGGTCCCATACCTTTCAGATTCAATCCTCTTTGGGTCAAGGATCCTGAGTTCCTGAATTTAGTTCAGGACAGCTGGAAAGTGCCAGTGAAGGGTTCACCTTTCTTCATCTGGGAAGAAAAACTTAGAATACTGAAAGTTGTTCTTAAATCATGGGCCAAATCTCTCCCCTCCCCTACACAAGAGAGAAAGCAGGCCCAAGATAGACTTGCTCAGCATCACGCTCAAAATGGAGATGTAGAAATCACTAAAGAAGTATTAGATAAGGAAGCTGAGCTTCAGCAAACCTTTCATAAAGCCTGCCTTTCAGAGGAAGAGCATTGGAGACAAAAATCTAGGAGTTTATGGCTTAAAGCAGGAGACAGAAACTCCGCCTTCTTTCATAAACAAGCTCAAGCTAGAAAGAGCTTCAATTCTATTGCAGAAATCAAAGAAGGAAACTTGACTCACAAAGACTTTGGGAACATAAAGAGAGCAGCTTTCAACCACTTTAAAAATATATACAGAGAAGAGGGAGTGACTGACCCAAACTCTAAATTTTTGGAGGCGGTTCCTTCTAATATCTCCCCTCTAATGAATCAACATCTAGAAGCTAAGATCTCTATAAAAGAAATAAAAGATGCTCTCTCCGACATGGAGCCCGACAAAGCCCCAGGCCCGGATGGCTTCACTGCAAAATTCCTTCAAACCTGTTGGCCAATTGTGGAGAAATACCTCTACAAAATGATCTTGAAATCTCAAGATTGCCTGAAAATAGGGGGCAACACTAATTTTGCCTTCCTTACCCTCATACCCAAGGAAAAGGGTGCTAAATATTTTAATCGGTTTCGCCCTATCTCTCTTTGTAATATTGGATATAAAATAATCACAAAGGTGATTGAAAATAAGCTAAAAGGCATCCTCCCTACCATCATTCTGGAAAATCAAGGCGGGTTTGTTCAGGGGAGACAACTTGCTGACAACTTCATTCTTGTGCAAGAGGTGATCCATTCGAGCCAACTTCGCAAAGAGAAAGGTATGGTAATTAAACTAGACTTGAGAAATGCTTTTGATCGTTTCAGACTCAGTTTTCTTTGGGAATTCCTACATAAATTTGGCTTTGGAATGGGCTTTATCAATTGGATCCGCGCTTCTATTTTCGATCCCTGGATCGCTCCTTTGGTGAACGGGAGAGCAGCGGGATTTTTCAAAGCTTCTAGAGGGCTTAGGCAGGGCTGCCCCCTCTCTCCGCTTCTCTTTGTCCTCCATGTTTCTGTCCTGAGCTTCTATCTTGACCAAAAATTGGTTGATCAAGAGATCCTGGGGCTCAACATAACCAGAGGGGTTAAAAATGTTAATCATACTTTGTTTGCTGATGATACCCTCTTGTTAGGGGCTGCCTCTGTCAGATCAGCCTTAAAGTTCAAGGAGGTTCTGGATGATTACAACGAAGCTACAGGCAGCAGTTTGAACAAAGGTAAATGCAAATTTTTTTGTTGGAATATCTCTGCCTCCATTCTTTCGGCCATCACCAGAATTCTTGGCTTTTCTGCCTCCCTCAGTTGGACCTCTTTTACCTATCTGGGCCTTCCTATCTTCCGAAAACTTGCTTACAGTAGAGATTGGATCCCTCTTTTGGATAAATTCAAGGCTAAAATTCAAGCATGGGGATTCTCATGGTTAAACCTTGCCGGCAAAACTGTCCTCATCAAATATGTTCTCAGTAGTCTCCCCATTTTTCAATTCTGTGTAATCCTTTCTCCCATTGGCATCATCAAAAAAATGGAAGCCTTCATCCTCAAATTCTTCTGGAAAGGCGGCAAACACAATGATAGGAAAATCCCTTTGGTAAGTTGGGAGAAAATCTCTAAGCCTCAAAATGAAGGAGGCCTAAAATTTAAAGATCTCAGCCTCCAAAACACAGCCATGGGAGCCAAGATTTTCTGGAGAATCACTGGTCCACACCCAGGGTGGGCGCAAAGAGCTTTATGGAGGAAGTATTTCATGGGGAAATAGAAAAGATACCTACAAACCTCACTGCCCACCTCAGGTTCGCAACTAGTCAAACTCTGTCTCAAAGCAACTCCTTTAATCAGAGATAGAGCATATTGGATTCCTGGCAACGACAAAGAATTCAGAATATGGGACGACTGCATCATGATGCATCCCCCATTATCAAGCTACAGTTCTCTGCAAGCGTTGCGACCCTGGCTGGACCGAGCAGGTTGCGTTTCTCTATGGGACATTTCGCTGTGGGCTGGCAGCAACTGGCTGCGATGGAGACTCCCGCCTGTTCCTCCAGATCTGATTCAAGAACGTGACCTCCTTCTCACTCTACTACACGGCAATGCACCTCTGCGCATTGGTAGGAAGGACGCCCGCGGTTGGGGAGCTGCCCCAGGGCTTTATACTGTTGCGCAGGGGTATAAAAGCCTCCAAGATCGTCTACACGTCCCTCTCGACCCTGCTGTGTGGAAGGGGCTCTGGACTTACAAAAACATGCCAAAATTTGACTCATTCTTCTGGCTATTATGCCATAAAGGAATTTTAACAGAAGACAGATTAAAGAAGAAAGGGTTCCAAGGTCCCTCACGATGCCACTTGTGTTGTGACAGTGAAGAGAACGCCCAACACATTATCTTGGACTGCAAATTCTCAAAAGAAATCTGGCAGAACCTCTTGATCCATTGGAAGACAGAATTCATCTTACCAACGTCTATCCCTGACTTATTTGCAAACTGGTGAAAATTCTACCCAGAAACACTCCCAAAAAACAAAATTTTTAAATCTGCTTGTCTCTCCTTGCCGAAATTTATCTGCTAGAAAATCTGGCTGGAGAGAAACAGAAGAGTCTTCAGAGATGAAATCTTAAATCTGCAGTTCACCATCATCAAAATAAAAATTCTTTGGAAAGAAAGTCTGGGGGAGCATTTGTCGGACTCGAACCTAAGTCAGCAAGACCTAGACTGGGGTGCCTCGTTGGATCTCCAATTCTCTAGAGAAACAAGGCATCACAAGGATACAAAAGAGTGGCAATTCATAGGGAAGGAGAATGATCTATCTGATTTTCTCATCAGGAAATCTAGATACTCTCTGTTCTTCGACGAGGCAGCAAAAGGCAATCCCGGATTGGCCGGGGCAGGAGGAGTTATAAAAAATAAGGAGGGCAGAATTGTGACTAAGTTCGCTTGGGGTTTAGGTCATTCCACCAGCATTAAAGCAGAATCCTTGGCTCTTCTTCAAGGTCTCAAGCAAGCTAAGGCCTTTGGCTTTCAAAGTTTAATATTCTAGGAGATTCTCAGTCCATTATTAAAGTTTTATTGGAGGATTCTTCTCCTACAGATCTTAGATTGGCAAGAGTGATTTCAAGAATTATAATTCTGGTGAAATCTTTTCAGACTGCAAACTTCCTTCATGTATTGAGGGGGAACAATAAAGATGCTGATCTGGAAGCCAACAGGGCGGTGCCACTTCCCGCTGGCTCTCTCTTGAAAGACGGTATTGTGGAGTGGGACTCCATCCCTTCATTTAGAGTTATGTTTTACTGCATTATTTTGAAACAGTTTGTTTGTACATTTAAGATAGGAAAATTAACGGAGATAGATTCTCTAGTCTTGAGTAAAAAACGCGGATCTTCAAATTTTGGGGCCTATGATCAGTTAGTCGAAGTAAGTTCAAGGGCTATGCCCGATCTATTGTAACCGATGAAAGGAATTTTGGCCAATATCTAATATAAATCCATATCCGTTTTTGTTATAAAAAAAAAAAAAAAGATGGCTATTCCAAAGTATCTAGACCCAGGAAATCCAGTTGTTAAAATTCACATCAATGGAATTGAGATCCAAAACACGCTTATTGATTTAGGAGCAGCAATCAATATCATGAGTAGACAAATCATGGATAAACTGAAACTTCCTAATATTATTTTTACACCCACATTATTACAATTAGCAGACAGATCTGTGATCAAACCTGATGGGGTAATAGAAGACATTCCAGTGTCCCTAGATTCTTGGGAATATCCTGTGGATTTTATGATCCTAACTCCTAAGAATAATCTAGGGGGGCATCCTGTTATATTAGGAAGACCTTGGTTAGCTACAACTGATGATTTCATTAGTTGTAGAACCGGTGATATGTACATCTCTGATTGTAGTTCAACCAAGAAATTTACCTTGTATCCTCCAGCAAGAACAATTACAGAATTAGATGATACTAAATGGATAGAAGATGAAGAAGACTTACAACCTCTCTTCACAATTTCAGAAATTAGTGAAGATAGCCAGATTCTGAATACCTTAGAAAACTTTGAACCCTCTTCGGAATATAAATATGAAAATTTTCAAGAAGAATCCAACATTGAGTTTTTGTCATCAAGACAGATGTCTCTTTACTCCATGGATAAATTTGGCAGCTCTACAATTGAGATGTTTCCAGGAAAAACTTTAAACATAAACAAGAACCTAGAAAAATCTCAACAAGAAGAGCTAGTCAAGATATTACAGAGACATTCTTCTGCATATGCATGGGAGTACACTGATATGAAAGGGATAAGCCCCAAGACTTGCACTTATCACATCTACATAGAGGAAAATTGTAAACCAATCAGACAACCTCAGAGACGGATGAATCCAAATCTTAGGGAGATTGTTAAGGAAGAATTGCAGAAATTGTTAAATGTTAACTTTATCTATCCCATTTCAAATAGTCAGTGGGTTTCTCCTTTGGTAATTGTGCCAAAGAAAAATGGTAAATGGAGGGTATGTATTGACTACCAGGAATTAAACAAAGCTACTCTTAAAGATCATTTTCCCTTACCTTTCATAGATCAGGTGTTAGATACATTAGCTGGAAAAAAGTACTTTTCATTTCTAGATGGGTTTAGCGGTTATAAACAAATTCAAGTAGCACTTGAAGATCAAGACAAAACCACATTTACCTGTCCTTGGGGTACCTATGCTTACCGAGTATTTCCATTTGGATTATGCAATGCACCTGCAACATTTCAAAGGGCAGTACTAGGAATCTTTTCAGATCTAATACATGATTGTGTAGAGGTATATATGGATGATTTCAAAGTTTATGGAAACACATTTGAAGAAGCCTTAACAAACTTGGAAAAAGTTTTAAATAGATGTAAGAAATCAAATCTTTCACTTAGTCACGAGAAGTGTTTTATGATGTTTACTGAAGGAATTGTTTTAGGACATCACATTTCAGGGGATGGGATTAGAGTTGATGAGTCAAAAGTTGAAGTCATCTCTAACTTATCTATTCCAAGTTGTCAAAAATATGTTAGGATTTTTCTAGGATTCATAGGATATTATCGAAGGTTTATAGAAAATTTCACTAAGATAGCATCTCCACTTTTCAAATTACTTACCAAAGACTGTGAATTCAAGTGGAATCCTAATTGCCAGTTATCCTTTGAGACCCTGAAAACGAAAATCTCTGAAGCACCTATTTTAAGGGGACCTAACTGGATGTTACCTTTTCATATTTCAACAGATGCCTCAGATATAACTCTAGGAGCAGTATTGGGACAAAAAGACTTGATTCCATATGCCATCTACTATACTAGTAAAAATTTGACTCCTTCAGAGTTAAACTATACTGTAACTGAAAAAGAGTTTTTAGCTGTTGTTCATGCCATAAACAAATTCAGACACTATATAACAGGCTATGAAACTTTTGTTCACATAGATCACTCTGGAATTAGATATCTAATGAACAAATCAATTACTAATGGTAGAGTCATAAGATGGTTATTGCTTTTACAAGATTTCAACATTACCATTCTAGATAGGCCTAGAAAAGAAAACACAATAGCTTATTTCCTATCTAGACTCCAAAACATCAAAGACAATACTCCAGTTGAAGATCAATTCCCTGATGAATATATTTTTGCAATTTCTACTCAAACTCCTTGGTTTTCTGACATTGCTAATTATTTAGTTTCAGGGAAATTTCCTTCAATAATGAATGCAAGAAACAAAAGAAAGATCATTATGACAGTGCAAAATATTCATGGGTTGCTAATGAGTTATACAAAACAGGTCTAGATTTTATCATTAGGAGATGTGTTCGGGAAGATGAGATGCCTGAGATCCTCAAGGCATGTCATGATGAACCTTGTGGCGGACACTTTGCTGATAAAAGAACAACTTATAAGATCCTTCATTTAGGATATTATTGGCCATCCCTTTTTAAAGATGCTAAAGAGTATGTCAGAAGGTGTGACAGTTGCCAAAGGGTAGGGAAACCTTCTCCTTCAGGTGAGATTCCATTGCAGCCTCAGGTACATATTGAACCTTTTGAAAAATGGGCTTTAGATTTTGTAGGAGCTATTAGTCCTCCATCAAGACAAAAGAAATATATATTAGTTTGCACTGATTATGTTACAAATGAGTAGAGGCCAAGCCATTACTTTCTGCTACTGAAGCATCTGTAGTTAATTTTCTTTTTGAGGATACTTTTACTTGTTTTGGTGTCCCAAGGGAAATTGTTACAAATCAAGGAGCTCAATTTACATCAACGCTAGTGGAACAAATGATGGAGAGGTACAAAATCAGACACAGAAAATCTACTCCCTATCATCCATAAGCAAATGGTCAAGTGGAATCTACTAATAAGGTCATTGAAGGGATCCTAATGAAGACTGTTCATTTGCATAGAAGAGATTGGGTAGATAGGCTTCCTGAAGCCTTGTGGGCCTATAGAACTACATGGAGGAGCACAACAGGCCATACTCCTTATGAAATTGTTTATGGAAAGCAAGTTTTGTTTCCCATAGAGTTCCAGATTCAAACTTTCAAAATGGCAGTTCAGCTAGGACTTGATCTAACAGAGGCACAAAAGCACAGATTGGAGCAGATTAATGAATTGGATGAGATCAGACAAGATGCAGTTCAGAAAACAAGTATAGTCCAACAACAAAGGACTAGATGGCATGACAAGTACATCAAGGAAAAGAAGTTCAAAGAAGGTGACTGGGCTCTCTTGTTTGATTCAAAGTTCAAGGATTTTCAAGGTAAATTCCAAACACAATGGCTTGGGCCATATGAAATTATAAGAATTTTTGACAATGGAGCAATAAAAATCAGGACAATAGATGAAGAGAAGGTCACTTTTTTTGTAAATGGTCATAGATTGAAGCTGCATCACAAGCCACTTTCAAGAGAAGAATTTGTCAAGAGATTTCAGGAAAACAGTGATGTGAACTTAATGAAGAAGAATTTTTCTTCTTCATCAACTTAGTTGAATTTTCTGAATTCAGAAGCATAAAAAAAAAAAAACAAAAAACAAAAAAACAAAAAAAGAAGAAGAAAAAAACAAAAGAAAAAAAAAAGAAAAAAAAAGTATAAACATGAAAACTAATCACTGATTAGCATGTTTATATAGAAAATATAGAGTGAAAATCAGAATCTTTCTGACACTTTAGATTTTCAAATTTGTTCTTTTTCTGCAAGCAGCTATTACAAAATCATAAGTGCAAACCCATGTTTCACTTATGATTCATTCCATTCCATTCATCCATACTACATTTCATTCCATTCATCCATACTCCACTTCACTCCATACTTCTTTCATTTCATTCCATGGTCCACCTCATTCTCATCTCAGAGTTTTAAGAGTGATTTCTTTCTGCAATTGAATAATACAGATCATAAGTTGCAAGTCATTTTCCATACTTCACTCCACTTCATAATTGTGATTCATTTCATTCCATTATTCACTTCACTCATACTCCATTACACCATACTTCATTATCCATTTTTTACTCATTTCATACAAACATTCCATTCATGCTTCAAACCTTTCCATTCCATGTTTTAAGACTTCTACAGGTACATTCTGCAATCAGTCAGACATTCTGCAACTAGAGATCCCGAAGGCACTATCCAGTAATCACCTGATTGAGCAACAAATTGATCCTGCATATCCAAGACAACAAGCAAAATCAAAGGAGTTATGAGGACTGAAGACCAATGAATTTCAAAGGAGAACAAGGCATATCAAAACCAAAAGAAAAAAATCAAAGGAAAGGCAAAGGTAAAAGTTATAAAATTATTATGGTGACAGATCATGAAAGTTTAGCATAGTTAAGTCATGTATGATTCAAAAAGGTTATTTTAATTAGTCGTGTTGATCATGCCTATCAAACCTATCATAAAAACTTTGGAAAAAATCCCTTCCATCTTGCCATATCCGATCATCATTTAAAACTTAACGGTTAAGTACTTAAGTGATTTGATCAGTCACGTCACTAGGCCAAAGTATTTAATGATGATTTTGAATTTCTCACAAAATATCTCCGCGGTCTTTTCTTCTGTGATAAATCTCAACTCATTAATCCGTGTGAATCACCGTCACCACGTTATACTCATTTCATAACTACTCCATATCATTTCTTTCCGCAGCCAATTCTTAGCCATTCTGATCTGCAAAACAGAGGAAACATCTGTGGAGTAAAAACATCTCTTTAATAGCCATTTTCACCGTGAACATAGGAGAAGCAATTTGAAGGTTGAAAATATAAGTTATGGGTCTCATAGTAAGAACTGAACCAGTTGGAACCAAGTACTTGGAAGGCTATCCACAAATCGGAGAAATGCTACAGCAGGCTGGGTGGTTGCAATTTTTAGAAAAATTCAATGGTGTTCACAAAGAGGTGACTAAAACATTTGCATGGTCCTTCAATGGAGCGGAGGTCGAAATAGGAGATGTTAAATTCACCATTATAGAGGCTTTCATTGCAGAAGCAACGAAATTACCCAGGCAAGGAGAAAAGTGGTTCAAAAATAGGGAATTTCATAACGAGGCATGGAGGCAAATACTCAAAACACTAGGTATGGATGTTTCCATTTTTAAGAAAGGTATTCCTAGCTCTGCACTGAAGAATAAATGGAGGAACATGTTGCTCATTTTGCATAAATTTATAACTTGTGAAGGAAGATTTGGTACCCTCTATGTTTATCATATTCAGTTAATGATGCATTTCTTAGGAGAAGAAATCAACTTGCCCTTTTTCCTACTTCATAGTCTGAAAAGAATGGCCTCAAATGTACAAAAGAGGGTTCAATTTCTGGAAACAACCTTGTATCACCATGGGTTAGTCAAAATCTTAATTGAACATCATTTGGGAAAAATGGGAGATAATTGGGATGATTTTCTAGTAAGGAATCACTTTAAGGAACCCAAGGAATCCCCACCTGAAGACAAACCCATAAGAAGAAGCAGGAGAAAGGAAATTTCCAAGGCTGTTGAAACTAAAACTGGTAAATCAATACAAGAGGATAGTGAAGAGATTATTTCTGAGAAATTGGCTAAAATTAAAAAGAAGCTTAAGAAGGAAAGAATAATAATAAAATATTCCAAATACAGAGGAGAAGGGCCATCTCAACTGAGACGGAGCCACAGGCTTAGAGGTATACTAAAGAAAACAGAGGTTAGACAAACTGGAATCATAAACATTGAGGATGAAGAAACACCTACTGCTAGATCGCCTGAGCATTAGTATGAGGAGTATTTTGATGAAGGAGCTCCTGAAATAGACCCAGCACAACAAGAAATTTACAATTATGTTGAGACACTAGAAAGGAAAGCTTCAGAAAGTAGAGACAAAAGTCCTAGTCCACCAAAATCTGCAATTGATATGCTAAGAAGAGATAAATATGAGTTAGAAGTACTCAATAGGCACATCAAGAATGAGAATGAAATTTTAAGGGAGCAGGTTAAGCTAAAATGTGATATGAATACAACTCTGTCTCTACAAATGAAAAAGTTGTAGAAGGCCAGTGAAATATTGAAGAAGAAAAACAAAAATTTAAGCAGGGCACTTACAAATTTGAGATTTGTTAGACAATTATATATTATGGAGCAATTCAACACATAAAATATGCGGAAAATACAAGCACACAAAACACATAAAACTAGAGAGACACAGATATACATGGTTCACCCAGTTTGGGCTACTTCCACCCCGAACAGCCAGTCCTTCCTTTCTAATACCCAGCAAGAATGAAGAGACAAAACCTATAGCAGATCCGCTGTAATATCCTCTGTTCTCTCTCACAGTCTCCCTCTCTGTTTCTCGCTCCGAGAATACACATACAATGCACAGCTGCAATACAATGCCCTCATAAAAGCGAGGGGTTTCCTTCTAGGGCAAAAAACCCTAATCTAAACATAACTTCTACCGTCAGATCATTTGCCTAATGAACGGCCCAAATTGACTAGAAATTACTATACTTTTACAAGGAAATTTTACATATGTTTTTAGCTTCGGGGGTGCTGCCCCCGAAAGCCCCCGCCAGGGGGGGGCTCCGAAAAGCGCTGCCACCCCCCCTGGACCCCCCATGGTAGCGATTAATTACGGGCGGCGTTGCCGCCCCTTTTAAGGTACAGGGGTCCAATGTTGTGATACAAAGTAAACAAGATAATCAGGCTCCACACCCAACAAGATTCAAGTTAGTCATAAGGAAGCCCAGAAGGCCATTGATTGTGAGGAAAATCAGAAAAAGAGGCTTAGATTTCCTAGCGGAGGTCTCAGAGTACATCGAATAGTTGCATGAGGACATGCAAAAGCCTTGCAGTGGGGGTATGTTGAGCCCCAAAGATGTCCTTCTTTTCCACCAAATTTCACTTCATTTTATTTGTCCCTCATCAATTATAGGCTTAAATTATCAATAGGATTGATTAGGATTACTTTAAGAATGTATATAATGACTAACTTGCTATGTTTTCATGATTTTGTTATTGTAGCAATTTTTTACTAGACTCAGCTACAGAACATAGTCATTCTGTAGCCAGTTGCCTATTCCGCAACCGTTCTCATGTTTATGCAGGTTCTAGGTGTCAACTCAAGGAAAAAAACATATGGTCGTATTCCACATCACTTCCCCATCATTTCTTGCTCTCCATGAAGTCTGAGCTCGAGTCTAAGGTGGTTATGACGTGGGAAACCAAAACTAGGAGACTGACTTCTAATAGGACAAGGACTGTACAGATGTCCTTAATCATAGTACGAGGCCACCACCAGAGTCCTAGTTTCATTTTAGTTGGGAAAGAAAATTATTCCTGTTTTATCTCAAAGACAGTTATGTAATTTTGTTATAAGTATGGCTCGGGAGATCGAGAAACGAGAGCTAGATTTATGTTTTATTGCTAGATCTCAGAAGACCGTAAATACTATGTTTTGAAGAATTTCTCCTTTAATGAAAGAAGCATCACTTTATTGCAAGAGCTGAGTCAATATTGAGTAGATTTGCGTGCTAATCCGGTGGTAGAGAGCCCCTGCTACCTGAGAAGCTTTGTTCATATGGTTTAGATAACTAACTTAGCCTTGTTTCATTCTTAGTTTAATCAATTTTCTGAACTTTGTGTTTTTATACTTTCTTGCAACGGATGCCACAGTTAGTCTTATCCTTACAAACTCTTCCAAAATACCACTCACATTGGATGGGATATAACTGTAGTATTTAGGAGTTAGTTGCATTTCTCTAAACTTTATGATTTTGTGCTCAATTACATCAGTTGTTACAGCTAGTCGTGATCTTATAAACTCTTCCAAAATATCACTAACTCTAGATGAGACATAGCTGTGGTGTTTTAGAGCTCTGTTGTGTTTTTTTGAATTGTATGCTTTCATGCTCATTTACATAACATGTTGCAGCCAGTCCTATTCCATAAATTATTCCAAAATACCACTAATTCCGAATGAGACAGAGTTGAGACATTTTAGTGATTAGTTGCATCTTTAGTCTAGTTGTAGTACTCCGGAGATAGATGTCACTCTAGTTTAATTCTGTCACTTTGTTTCAAGTTTGATAATGGCACTCTAGTATAACTCTGTTCACTGTACTTTAAGTTAGATTAGTGACATTCTAGTTGAGTTCCAGTGCACTGTATTTCAAAGTTAGGCTAAAATCATTTTAGTTTAGTTGTGATCACTGTGTTTCAAGTTTGATCAATTGTATTCTAGTTCAGTGTTATCCATTGTTCTTTAAGTTGTGTTAACTGTCAAAATTAGACTTCACGGCCTTCATTGTTTACAAACTAATCTTATACTGACTTTATATTAATGCGTCATCATATGGACATGAATGAGTTTGTGATATCAGTTTAAGGCCTTGATTGTTCTGCAATCTTTTGCAATTTCACAAATAAGATTTTCCCAAAAACTATTTTAGAAAATATCTAACTTTCGAATGAGGCTTAGTAGTGACAGGTTGAGCTGCAAAATGGATTGACCTTAGCATGACAAGTTAATTCAGAGTAGAAATCTTATTGTGCTACAAATAATCTTTTTTCCAATTGTGTTCCAATAAACTTTTAGCCATGGATGAGATTCTTTGTAATATTGTAAGATGGTTGTTTACTTAGGAGAACCTAATTTGTACTAAACTTTTCCTTTTCTCAAGCTATTCCAACATATTTCTAATGAATGAATTGGATGAGTTTATGTTATGAGTTATTGAGTTCATGTTGTGATTTATTTTCTTGCTATGAGTCATTATCAAACTTTGCATTTTCTATCCTTTAGTATAGGTTTTGCTCTGTTTTTAGTGTGACCAACAACTGTTCTTTTTCAACATTTAGTTCTTTTCCTTCTTAACATAAAACCACAAAACCAAAAACATCATAAAAACACTAAACACAACGTAGTGAGAAACAGATACCTAGGCACATATATTGCACCTCACTTCAGCAGTTTACTGACCCTGGTTGATAATTTATGACCTCAATTCAGGAACACTAAGTTGAGCACAACAAGTGGCTCCATGGAAGGGGGTAACTGGATTTCCCAAGGGACTGTGTAGCGGAGAAGGGAATGGTTAGGCATATATTGATTTTTGTCATTAGCATTGCCATATGGAATAAGAAGCACATTGGGAGTGTGCCCTGGAACAATCAGTCGATAATTGTTCACTGATAGAACAAGTAGCACGGGATCATAGCATTGGACATTGGATGAAAATTTTGACTTTGGTAATGGATTATGGATTTCCTGGGAAGGAGGTGAATCCTGGTATTAATTTTGAGAGTGAGGCTGTGAGCCTCTGGATTACCTTGTTGATTGATATGTGAATCATATCCTTTTACTTGTTGGATGAACAAATATGCATATGTGTATATGTGTATACTATTGTAAATATTGTATTGAGTTGTGTTATAAATCTCCATAGATAGTATGGTTATTTTTAGGTTGAAGAAAATGTGCATGAGTGTCTATGTGGTTGTTATTTTAAATACCATAATGCGTTGTGTTTTAATCCTCCAATAAATGGTATGTTTGTTACGTTTTCAACAGGATGTCATTGTAAATACAATATCGAGTTGTGTTATAAAGCTCCATGGGAATTATGTTTTGTTTTCAATGCTTTTTTGTTCATAGGTGTCATAGAATATCAAGGAAGGTGTTACTACAAGGAGGAGGGTTTTTTAAGAGCCTCGAGTTAAAAAACCATGTAATAAAGTTAATAAAGGAAAAATAAGACCAAGTTCATGGGACACATGTTCTAAGGGAAATGTTGGAAAACAAATCCTAGTGTGGGTGTTCATTTGGTTTATTATGGCTAAGGGAAATTAAGAAAGGAAATGGAAAAGGATTTGGAAGGGCAAGAGATATTATTTGGAATTTTATTTATGAAAATAATGGAAAATAGGAGAAAAGGAAGGTGAAAGGTCACAGGTTTCATGTGAGGGGACAATGAAGGAAAATAATGAAAAATTCAATAAATTATATGCCTCATTGATAAAAACAGCTTCTGAGGATTAGTTCACAACCTTTGTCAGATCAATTTTGAACTCTCTCTCTATTCTCACTACTCTTTCTTACTATTGAACACGTAGAGCACTATTGGAGCACTCTAGTATTGGAGCAAGGAAAAAAAAGGAAGGAAAAAGAAGGAAAAGGAAAGTAAATATAAATAAAGGAAGAGTTCAATCAAGCTGATAAAATGGGATTACTTTAGGTATCAAGTTGCATGTATGATTTTCTTGCTAGTTTTTTCATGGATGGTACATGCATGTGTGTATTTAGTTCTGTTGTTGTCATTGGCACATGTTTTTCCAGGCATGAGAGTGGTTTTAGCCTTGCCTTTCCATTTTTAGATAGCCATGGTGTGATGGGGTTTCTATTACTTGGTTGAGATGGATTGTCAGATGGTTTCGAAACTAAGTGGGGTGGTCTCAGGAGGAAACACAAGGCCTAGTAATCCTTGGACCACTGAAGGTGGTAGTGTGGTAAAGCCTAATTATGTATACTCTCATTGGGCATAGGAATCCTCGATGAGTGAATGTCATGATATACGGTAAATGTTGGAGCATGGGCTCCCCGGGGCACACATTTTTATATAAATTTGTATAATTTTTGGATATGCGCACTGTACGAATGAGTCAATGTGCATTGGGGTGGGTCAAAGTCCCTAATTTTGATGTAAATGGGTTTAAGGGTAAACTGTGGGTCTTAAACCATGGTTTGAGACCATAGTATTTGCGTGCTTTACCTGATTTAAATAGATAAATCGAGTCTAAGGAAAGTAGCTTTAAGTTAAAGAATAAATTGATATTGTTAGTTGTATGCATCTGTAATACTTTTTAAGGGTTTTTCAGGGTTGGGCAGAAAGGATCTTGTCGACTGTGTCCACAGAGACCTAGTCCTGGATGTGTGCGGACTCTACTAGCTGTGTGTGCAGAAGGGTTTTGTGTAAGGGGAAAGTTTGATGTATTGGAAGGATTTGGATTAATATAAAGGACATATTTTGACAAATTTATTATGTTATTGCTTTGATTTATCTATTTACTGTTTCTAATTTTCTTAAGATCACACTGTGTTTGTATTGTTTATTTATCATTGTGCGAAGATATTTGTTATCGTTATTTATGCATCTTTATTATTGATAAATATGATTAAGTGATTACGCATTGTTTAGATCTGTATATGGTTCTGTTATGCTTTATCTGTGGTGAAGCGATATGTGATTTTTTCTTATTTGGTTAAGTATTGCGTGCATATTTTTATGAATAAGACAAGTTTGTAATCGATTTTCTTAGGGCAACTTCATTATTTTCTTCCTCAGGGTGCATAAACCTGGTTCCAACACCCTCCCATACTAATTTGGGTGACACTTTGATCTACAAAATTAGGTCATTAGTGAAAGGGGTGGTAGTTGGATGGTTTTTTGGTTTCACCATAAACTCTGAACCTGGTTTAGGACCCCTCAAGCTAGAAAATGGTTCTGTTGCCCCATAAATGACATCTACATTCAGCAATTGCTCGTTCTAGTACATGATGATGTGTTGTGGCTGGGAGAGTGCCTCCCCATTAATGTTTCATTGATCCACGGGATCACGGGTCTACCCACTAAAGGCGCAAACCCCATTGCTAATTTCGGCGGAAAACCCAAGAGAAATTTGTGGCAGAGAAAATTAAAGCCAAATACCAAGTCTCATGCAAGAGCCGAGGCTTCATTTTCAGTGAGATAAATGACCCCGTCGTCCAATTCAGAACACTCCTCTTGGCCTGTAAGGTGATGTGCAAGTGCATACCAAAGAAAGTGCCTGCACATGTCATTTCTCTTGCTGGTCAATGCGATAAAGGAGTTATCTATAACTGGTCAAGTTATCTGTGCAACGAATTCCTAGAAGATGTGCACGAAGCACAAGAGGAAGGAAAGAAGTTCCATTATCCGGGGTTGTTACTTTTGATTGCACTGATTGGGTGGAAGACCCCCGAGGAAACCGAGTTCCAGAGATTGAGCCCCAAATGTGTGAGGCTGCACGTTATGCCACCTTATGGAACTCATCAGACCTTGTGCGCGCCAAGGAGAATAATATTTTTTGGGTTTTGTATGATGCTACCCTTTATCAAGATGTACAGTCAAAGCCGCAACTGTCACCCACACTATATGATCAGTATAAGATGATAGCTGATTTCAAGGCTACATTCCAAAACATGCATATATGTGTGAGAGGCATCGTGGAAGGAGTGTGGTACAAGTTACCATATTTAGTGACGGAGGATGATTTTCTTAGAGTTATTGTAGAATTCCCACTAGCATGGATGACCCCTAAAACACCAACGAAGTCGTGCACTAGTTCTTAGTCGGAGAAAAAAACCAAGATGGTCACTGAGAATACTCCTAAGAAAGATGCAGTGCCAACCACCACTAGCAAAACCATTGACCTTGAAAAAGAAGTGGAGCCGGAGAAGAATGGGTATGCACTGAAAGACACAGTCGAGGAGGTCATGGCACTGGCATCCAAGGGAACAAAGCGCGACTCTCAGGCCACTCAAGGATCAAGAAAGAAGAGGGAGGGCTTGAAAGAAGGTGGCAAGGAGGTCTTGACATTGACGAAGGATGACCTCACCAAAATTACTAACATCATCATGTCTACAACCAAGGATCACTGGACCCACATGGAGGTGCACTATAAGACTATGTTGGAAATTTTTCAGGTTGGAATAGAAGAATTGAAGATGCAAGTGAGCCAGATACAAGCAAGTGTAGCTCAAGCAAACTAGTCCAGCACACAAGTCACCAACATACAACCTTTAGATATTGCGTTTCCAGCCACCTGGGATGTCCATATTGTACCAATACCCGCACCATCTATTCATGTGGATGCCAGCCGGTGCACCCAATTCCATGGTCTAAGTGATATACATATTAATCTTTCTTTTTTACCTGCAAATAAGCTGCATTTGAGGAAAACAATGATAATATACGAGGTTCAGTTCAGAGAGACAGTTGCTCATAGTACTACAATGGAATCCCAAAAGTAGGTCGATAAGACAATCTCCAGCTTTCATAGACACTGGACAACACCTCGAAGGAAATTCAACAGACCCAATGCAAGATAGAGATGGCCACTAAAGGGCCTACTATAGAGAAGTTAGTTCAGCAATCCTAGGAAGCTGCAACACAAAGTTTGAACATGGTGCTCCCTCTGAAATATTTTTTCAATGCGCTCTAAGCCAAGCTCAAGGAGAAGACGCCTCAGTGACTTTGGACAGGTCAAATTTTTGTGTTGGGGGCCTGTTGGAGTGGCATCCCCTGGGGCACACTTTTTGATGTAAATTTGTATATTTTTTTCATATTCGTGTTGCGTGAATGAGTCAAGGGGATTTGTGGTGGGTCAAAGTCCCCAATTTTGATGTAAATGGGTTAAGGGTAAACTATGGGCCTCAAAATAAGGTTTTATACCATAGTATCTATGCACTAGACTTGATATAAATATATAAATCTGTTGGGAAAAATACTGAGAGGGGGGGTGAATCAGTATTTAGATCTGACTGAAAACTTTTTATCAGAGATCTTATTTAATTCTTTACTTAGATTATTGCATCATTCATTAAGCAGTAAACAGGTGCAGTAATAACAAAATAAGCCATCACACATAATCAACATACATGAACACCAGTATTTAAGGTGGAAACCCAATTTGGGAGAAAACCACTGCTGTTGTCGTCTTTGTCCTCAATATTTATTATAAAGAAAACTTCTTACCATTTTTGTGTTGGCACAGACTTATACCAGCACGCAGGCACCCACCTGCAGAAGGCTACGACTTTCTCTCGTTCTCCAGTTACTACTGGAAGGGAGCTCCAACCCCCTGATTTTAACACCAACTTGTACTGGCAGAAAGCTTCCACTTTCATGCTGAGGACTTCAACACTCAGATCCACCAAATTTCTTCAATTTCTTCATCAGTCTTGCGTCATGTCTTCATTATTTATTTACAGATGTTCCTAGAGATTCATCATTTCTATATCTAGAGATCTTGAACCTTCATCAACTCCATGGGTGCATCATAGATTCATATTTATCAGAAAACAGAGTTCAATCATGCAGATATCTCTTAAAGAGATTTATTCTTTTAACAACCCCTCCACATGCACACGTTGAACTATGATCCACTTCTCCTTATATAGTTTTAGCCATTATTAATACCATGAGTCAAAACCACTCAACCGTTGATGGTATTCCTGGATGAGATCAAATAGATAATCCAGCAGGGTTTACCCAAGCCCCAAACAACTTCTCATTGTTCTTATTTTCTTGGTCAGGCAATTAGATAGTTAATCTAAGGATTTTTAATATCTCAATCTGAGATTGAGATATTAATCCAAATTTCTCCTAAGGTTCAAGCCCTTACTCATCCCTTGGCAGACGTGAATATTAATCATATCACCTATTTGGTGAATTATTTTGCTCAATACTTCTTTTAGTCCGCACTCTGGTTACAATTTCTAAGCTCGACCATAGAAAATATCACCACCTTTGGAATAACATTCAAAGTGATGGCCCAATCGCTTTTCTTCATAAATTATATTTAATTTAAGAAAACCTTGGTTAAACCCACGAACATTAAAAAGTCCCAATCAATATAAGTTAAATTGGGCCCACATATATGATCAATGACCCAATCACATACTCGCACCGTATCGTGCTTATCCTTTGTGCACCTTCCTCATACGGCCACCATCCGATGGCTCCCCTTCAGATCGAAGACGCTTAACCATATCGCGCGGCATCCTTGGTCGGACTTTAATGTGCGATGGTGCGCAGTGATGGCGGTTTTGCAGATTCGTTCAGGGATGCGTGTCGCTCGTTCTATGGAATCACTCCCAACCTCTTGAATACCACTTTCCGGTCAAAAGTGGTGCGATGAAAATGGGAAACCGCCTGTACTGTTCCTCCTTCGTGGTTCTGCCCTTCTACTCCAGGTTCCATCGCGCTTCCTTTTGTTATGATCCACCACTTCCCTTCCAGGTTCCGTTCGTAATTTCGAAGAGTTGTTCCAATGAAATTTCGATAGCCTATATTCACATAATTCAGTCACCGAGTTTCGCGTTGGTTGTAGGGATTCACAATTCCTTCATCAAGAACACGTTCATATATTACACTTGCTCAATTCAATAAAGGCACAGTCAATCCCCAACATTGATCCCAATTTACCTTCAGTCTTATATTCAATGAATATATATAACTCCATTGTCTACCATTTTGGGATACACAATCGACCGTATTAGCATCGGTTCCTTGAACTACATATAGAGCACCATTAATCCCCTCATAGGGTTTCTTACTTATCACAGATTTCAATTATCCTCCATCAGAATTAATTCCACAGGGACTCAAATATCCTTCCTACTGAATTCAATTTTCTCCTTGACTGATATTGCTCTCTGTAGATGCACTCTTTCTTTGTTCTTCTCTGCTGACCTTTGTTCTCTGCTACATTTCTTTTCTCTATGCCTAGTTACTGTTTCAGATGCCAATTCCTTTGCCAATTACTTTTCCATCAATGAAAACATTGCCAATAATCTCCCCCTTTGGAATTGATGGCAATACTCTTCCTCTGTTTGTCTTATAGAAGCCCCCCCCCTTTTTTTTTGCTTTTCTTCCCCCTTTGACATCAATGGCAAAGGGTCTATACCAACAAATACCATGCTCCCCCTGAGATTATGTTGCATATTCAAACATAATATTCAATGAAATAACAAAAATGACTCATTCAATCAAGATCAAGGATTCTCAAGCATGAGATCAGACTACAATAAATAATCAGAATGCAAACAATGCATCCTTGCCATATGACCAATGCTTCCCCTTAGCCTGTGCATCCTGAACACTTTCAACAGGAGCGTATCCAATTTAGTCTTCTGAATTTAAGCAGATCTGATCTTCTACATGGCAAAGACTACTCCCAGCTTCTGTCTGAGATATTCGAACGCTTCCCTAGGTAAAGGTTTGGTAAATATATCAACAACTTGTTCTTTGGAGGGAACATATTCCAATTTCACCTTTTGTTCAAGCACTTGTTCACATAAGAAATGATACTTGATGGGAATGTTCTTGGTCTTGGAATGCATAACAGGATTCTTTGAAATACTAATGGCACTTGTATTATCACACATAATGGAGATAGGAGGTGAACATTTGATTTGAATGTCTTGTAAAGTCTGCATCATCCAAAGAAGTTGAGTGAAACATGATGCGACAGCCACATATTCTGCTTCTGCTGTAGATAAGGCAATAGAGCTTTGCTTCTTACTGAACCAAGATACTAACCAGGGCCCCATATATAATGCACCACCACTAGTTCTTTTCTGATCATCAACATTTCCAGCCCAATCTGCAACAGTGTAAGCATGAAGAGTAAGATCAACATTCTTTGGATACCATAGTCCAAAGTCTTGATTTCCTTGTAGATATTTGAATATTATTTTCACAGCCTGAAGGTGAGACTCTTTTGGATTAGCTTGGAATCATCCAACAATCCCAACTGCATGCATAATGTCTGGTCTTGTCCTAGTGAGATAAAGTAGACTTCCTATCATAGATTTGTATTCTGGTTGATTCACCGTGGGGGAATCATCATTAGAACTGAGATTACATCCGGTTATCATTGGTGTGCTTACATGTTTGCAATATTCCATGGCATACCTCTTCAAGATTTGCTTAAGATATTTTTCTTGTAATAAGAATATGCCATCTGTTACTTGCTGCACTTGCAAGCCAAGAAATAATGTTAGTTCCCCAAGTAAAGATATTTCAAATTATTGTTGCATATCAGAAGCAAATTTCTGACTCATAGACTCTTCATTACTTCCAAAAATGATATCATCAACATATACAACCACAATCAATAGTTTATCATTTTCATTTTTTGTGTATAAGTTGCTATCAGCAGACCCCTTTGAAAATCCTTGTTGATGAAGATATTTGTCAAGACGATAGTACCATGCCCTTGGAGCTTGTTTGAGACCATATAGAGCCTTTTTAAGTCTACAAACAATTTTTTCATCATTTCCCAAAATGAATCCTTTTGGTTGTTCTATATAAACTTCTTCTTCTAGATCACCATTGAGAAAAGCAGATTTAACATCCATTTGATAAACTTTGATTTGTTGGAAGCTTGAAAAAGCAAGAAACATTCTTATGGCTTCAAGTCTAGCCACAGGAGCAAAAGTTTCTTCAAAGTCTATACCTTCTTGTTGAGCATACCCCTTGCAAACAAGTCTAGCTTTATTTCTTATAACCTCCCCATTCTCATTTAACTTGTTTTTGAATATCCATTTAGTTCCAATGACATTTTTGTCATGAGGTCTTGGTACTAATTCCCAAGTGTGATTATTTTCAATTTGATCAAGCTCTTCATTCATGGCTTGAATCCAACATTCATCTTTGTTGGCTTGATTGAGATTTTGTGGTTCAATAGTGGATAGAAATTCCAGATAGCTAGAAGATCCCACAATAGTCCTTCTTGTTTGTACACCTGATCCCTTTTCTCCCAAAATTTGAGATTCTGGATGATTCTTTTGAACATATATGGATGGAGCTTTTTTAGATAAAGCATATTTGGGTTCTTCATTGGGTTCAATGTCTATATCATTCCTATTTGATGTAGAAGGATATATGTCATCATCATCTTCATCTGTTGTTTGTTTTTCTTCTTTTGGAGCTGCAGGAGACTCATCAATAACAACATCAATACATTCAACAATCTTCCAAATTCTTTTATTGTAACATTTATATGCCCTACTCCTAGAGGAGTAACCAAGAAATATTCCTTCATCTGCTCTGGGTTCAAACTTGCCAAGTTTTTCATCATTATTTTTGATAAAGCATTTGCTCCCAAAGACTCTAAAGTGCTTCACAGTGGGAGGATTACCATACCATAGTTCATATGGAGTTTTATCACTATTTACATGAACATGTGCCTTGTTAAGAATATTTACCGTTGTATGTGCTCCTTCTCCCCAAAATGTGTCACGTGTTCCGGAATCATCAAGCATAGCTCTAGCCATTTGTTGAACTGTTCTATTCATTCTTTCTACTATGCCATTTTTTTGTGGAGTGCCAGCTACAGAAAACTGTCTTTTTATGCCATGTTGTTCACAAAATTCAAGGAATTCATCTGATGTATATTCTCCTCCTCGGTCAGATCTAAGACACTTGATTTTTAGATCTAATTCATTTTCAACCAGTGCTTTGAAGATATGAAATTTCTCAAATTCTTCATCTTTGTGTTTAATCAACCCAATCCAACACATTCTAGAGAAATCATCAATAAATAAGATATAGTATTGTTCACCACGTGGTGACTTTTTCTTCACAGGTCCACATATGTCAATATGAATGAGTTCAAGAGGCTTACTTGATGAACCTTCCTTCGCATTAAATTGCACTCTGGTTTGCTTACCGAATTGGCAAGATTTGCATATGCTACTTTCAGGTGGTGTAATGTTGGGAAGATCACGAACAACTTTAAGTCTGCTTGATTTGTTGATTTGAGAGAAGCTCAGATGCCCCAACCTTCTATGCCATAACCAATTTTCTGAAGATTTACTCATGTAACATTGTTCTTTGAAGTTCTTTAATATATACAGGTTGTTGGGAGTTTTGTTTCCTTTTATAATTGTTTTACCTGTATCAAGATCACGTACCACACATTCTTTTGAACTAAAGACAACTTCAGTTCCTTGATCACACATTTGACTTACACTTAACAGGTTATGCTTTAATCCATCCACATAAATGACATTATTATCTTTCACCTTTTCTTTTAGAAATACAGATCCTTTTCCCTTAATGATAGTAGGAGTGTCATTTCCAAATGTAACATTCTTTTCTTTTTCTAGAGAACTATATGCAAGAAGTTTGTTTTTGTCACCTGTCATGTGTTTTGAGCATCCACTATCAATGTACCATTGATTTTATTCTCCTTCTGCAAATAAATCTATGCCACAATTTTCAACCTGTAATTCCTTCTTTTTCCATACTTTGGAGCTTGAAGGAATATGCTCTTTTGGCTGGAATTTTCTCCTGCATTCAGATTATTCATGGCCAAAGTTATTACAATAAGAACATTCAATTTCATTTTGAAGAAGAGAAAAGTTGCTATATGTATTCTTCTTTGTTCCAATATCAATCCTTTTCTTTCTTTCTTCTCTTGTCATGATGGTTTTATATGCAACACATTGAGCAACTTTATGACCAAAATTGTGACATGAGAAACATTGTCCATTGAAGAAGAAATTTCTGTGATCATGAAATCTTCTACTTGAATTTACCTATTGATTGGTGTTTCTTTGAAAGGTACTCATGTTAGTGTTTTTTGAATTGAGATGGTCATGCTTTATCTGTAAAGATTCTTTATTACCTTGTTGAGGGGCAGAATGTTGTGTACTGGTTGTAGCTTCTTTTAGATAATTTGGTGCCGAAGCCTGAGAAGATTCTCCGATATATCCAAGACCTGTATTTAGAAGAGGGGAACGTTGTACCTTGATAATCTCATCCAAGGTTTCAGATCCTTTAGCAAATATAAGATTCAAAGTCTTTACTTTCTCAATTTCTTTTCTTAGACTTACTATTTCACATTCTAATTTCTCATTATGTTTCTCCTTTTCTTGAAGCTGGTTTTTCAGAGTTTCTATGGATATTTTACTTTCTTCTAAGCATATTTTGAGTTGATTGATTTCATCAAGAAAATCATTGTCCTCTAAAGCATCCATAAAAGTATCCTTTTCTTCTCTAGACTCTTTTTCAAATGCCATGAGAAGTCTAAGTTCTTTTTCACATTCTTCCTCACTGTCTGATAACCCATCACTGTCTTCATGAGTATAGTAACTTTTTCTAGTGCTAAACCGATTCTTATTCCTTATTGCTACTTCCTTTCCTTTTTCATGTGTTTCTTTGTGAGGAAACTTAGAAGCATAATGACCAACTCTTCCACAAGAAAATCATTTGAAAGGAAGCTTACCTCTGAACCGTCCTGTACCAAGTTGGAGTTTATTTACAAAATTTACCTCATCTTCTTCTGAGATATACCCTGATTCTTCTGTCTCTTGTACTTATTTCCCTTTTGTAGAAGCTCTAAATACGGCTTCTTTGATTTCAGATGGTCCTCCTCTTCTCATTTCATATGCAGTTAGTATGCCATGAAGTTGCACCACTGTAAGATTTTGAAGATCCTGCTTTTCTTCAAGAGCAAAAAATTTTGACTCAAATTTTGTTGTTAGTGATCTTAAAACTTTCTCAACCAAAGTAGATTTGGTTATTGTTTCTCCCAGATTTCTCATACGATTTACAATATCATCAAGACGTAAAAATAAATTAGCAATGCTCTGCTCATTATGCATTTTTAGGTTCTCATATTGAATTCTGAGAGTTTGGAGTTTAGCACTTTTTACCTTTGCATCACCTTCATAACTTAGAATGATTTTGTCCCATATTGCCTTTGATGTATTCAGCTGCATGACTTTAACAAATTCTGATTCAGTTAGACTTACCAATAGAGCATTAACCGCGTTTTCATTTGTTTCATAATTCTTTCTTTCCGTTGGATCTATTGGTACTGTGTCTGGATATTGATATCATGCTTCAACAATAGCCTATACATCTACATTGAGACACTGAAGATAGGATCTCATCCTTGTTTTCCAGAAGATTTAATTGTTTACGTTGAAGAGCAGAGGCCTGATCGATGGTATTCCATCTCGATTGTTCATCTTGATTGATCTTCCTTCCAGCGGCTAAGCTTTTTAGAAGGACCTGCTTTGAAACCAATTGTTGGGAAAAATACTGAGAGGGGGGGTGAATCAGTATTTAGATCTGACTGAAATTTTTTTATCAAAGATCTTATTTAATTCTTTACTTATATTATTGCATCATTCATTAAGAAGTAAACAGGTGCAGTAATAACAAAATAAGCAATCACATATAAGCAACATACATGAAAACCAGTATTTAAGGTGCAAACCCAATTTGGGAGAAAACCACTGCTGTTGTCATCTTTGTCTTCAATATTTATTATAAAGAAAACTTCTTACAATTTTTGTGCTAGTGCAGACTTATACCAGCACGCAGGCACCCACCTGCAGAAGGCTACGACCTTCTCTCATTCTCCAGTTACTATTGGAAGGGAGCTCCAACCCCCTGATTTTAACACCAGCGTGTACTGGTAGAAAGCTTCCACTTTCATGCTGAGGACTTCAACACTCAGATCCACCAAATTTCTTCAATTTCTTCATCAGTCTTGCATCAGGTCTTCATTATTTATTTGCAGATCTTCCTAGAGATTCATCATTTCTAGATCTAGAGATCTTGAACCTTCATCAACTCCATGGGTGCATTATAGATTCAGATTTATCAGAAAACAGAGTTCAATCATGTAGAAATATCTTAAAGAGATTTATTCTTTTAACAACCCCTCCACATGCACACATTGAACTATGATCCACTTCTCCTTATATAGTTTTAGCCTTTATTAATACCATGAGTCAAAACCACTCAACCGTTGATGGTATTCCTGGATGAGATCAAATAGATAATCCAGCGGGGTTTACCCAAGCCCCAAACAGCTTCTCATTGTTATTATTTTCTTGGTAAGGAAATTAGATAATTAATCTAAGGCTTTTTAATATCTCAATCTGAGATTGAGATATTAATCCAAATTTCTCCTAAGGTTCAAGCCCTTACTCATCCCTCGGTAGATGTGAATATTAATCATATCACCTATGAGGATGATAAGATGAGCTATGAGCTAGTTGAGTACCCAAACAAGAAAATAATTTAGTCCAAAAATTTCCATTGAAAATGGAATCTCTATCGCTTACAATAATCTTTGGGTTTCCATGTTGATTTTGAATTGTTTCCATAAATGCAGTAGAAACTATACTAGCTTTAAATGGATGAGATAATGCAAAAAGGTGTGCATAATTGGTAAGCCTATCCACTACCACCATGATGACACTCTTTCCTTTAGACTTCAGTAAACTTGTGGTAAAATACATTGAAACCTCCTCCCAACATTGATTTGGAATGGATAAAGGTTGTAGCAAACCCAAGGTCTTAATTGTTTCAAATTTATTTTGCTGGAAAACCAAAAATTCTGACACAAACTTTTGAATCCCAAATTTAAGACCATCCCAAGAAGATTATTTCTTCAACCTGTGGTAAGTTTTTAAAGATTCTGAGTTTCCTCCTAAGGGAGAGGTGTGCAATTACGAAAGAATCTTTTGTTTTAGTTGGGAATTCTAAAAAATATATAAGCGACATAAGGAATCATTTTCCAACTAAATGTGTCAAATGTAATGGGATCTTCCTGTAAAATTTGAATGAGTGTCCATACTTCTTCGCCATTCTTCCATTTCTCCCTTGCTTTAGTTATCCAATCTGGTTGGATAATAGAAATGGCACAAATAATTGCTCCCACATCCTCATCCTCTCTTGAGAGTGCATATGCAACAACATTTAGCTTCCATTTCTTGTAGATGATTTCAAAGTCATAACCTAACATCTTTGTGACCCATTTTTGCTGCTCTTCTGAAGATATTATTTGTTTCAAAAATTATTTAAGGCTATCATGATCATTTTTTAACTTGAAGTTTCTTCCCATTACATAAGTTCACCATTTATTTAGTGCATGTAATGTTGCCAACATTTCCTTCTCATAAATAGCTTTGTGTAAATACTTTCGTTTGATTGGATGACTTTCAATAGTAATGGGTCTTCATTCTTGCATTAAAACAACAACAATTCCATTTCGTGAGGCATCACATTCCACAATAAAGGTTTTTGTGAATTCTGGCATAGCTAAGACCGGTGCTTGGCACATTGGCTCTTTAAGATGTTCAAAGGCCTTAGTTGCTTCAAGAGTGCATGAAAATGCATCTTCCTTCAATATTGTTGTTAGAGGTGCTGCTACTTCCCCGTAATTATTATTAAACTTGTGATAATACCCTGTTAACCCGAGAAATCCTCGCAACTACTTTATGGTTTTGGAGACTTTCCATTCCTTAATGGCTTTAATTTTGTTAAGGCCTACGTTAACACCCTACTGAGATACACTATGACCCAGATATTACCTCTTGTACTCCAAAGAAACATTTGGAGGTTTTTCATATAATTTTTCCTCCTCAAATAGTTTGAGCACCCTGCCAACATGTTGAACATGATCCTTTCAATACATGTTATAGATTAATATATCATCAAAAAATACTAACACAAATTTTCTAAGGAAGGGTTTGAAAATGGAATTCATAAACCCTTGAAATGTAGAAGGTGAATTGGTAAGGCCAAAAAGCATGACCAAAAATTCTTAATGAACCACATGATTTCGAAATGATGTTTTCGGAATGTCTTCAATATTCATTCTAATTTGATGATATCCTTAACGAAGATCCAACTTGGTGAAATAAATTGCTCCATGTAATTCATACAATATTTCATCAATCACAAGAATGGGAAATTTATCCTTAATACTGAGCTTATTGAGCTCCCTATAATCTGGACACATGCACCATGATCCATCCTTCTTCTGCACCAATTCTACTGGAGCAGAGAAAGAACTTTGACTAGGTTTAATTATACAATCCTCTAGCATTTCTGCAATCATACGTTAAATTTTGCTCTTTTTGACATAAGGATATCTATAAGGATTGATGTTTGGAGGAACACTTCTTAGAATCACATGAATAGCATGATCATGACCGTGAATAGGTAGGAGTCCTTTGGGAGTTTAAAACACCTTGGAATGATTGTGCAAGACTTTTTGGAGATCTAGAGAAATAGATGATTTTTATGTTGGAACTTATACTAAGCATAATTGTTCAATGAAACCTCGTTATTTCTTTAGAATATTTTTCATGAAATTAGAACTTATTATCTTTCCTTGTAATTAAACTACCTTTCCTTCCAAAAAAAAAATTCAAGAAAATTTCTTGAAAATTAAAAGCTATCATCCCCGAAGATTGTAACCATTGTACTCCTAGTACAACATCAGCACTAGCCATTGGAATGGAAAGAATTGGACTATTCAATACATATTCCCCCATGGTTAGCTTGATATTGTGTAACTTTCCGAAGAAATTTATAGATCCTCTAACTTCCACCATCACTTGACACTCTTGCACTGGGTATATGAAGAAATTGAATTCCTTAACTACCTTACAATGAAAAAAATTATGTGTACTACCTGAATCAATAAGCACTATTACATTTTTCTTCTTGATATTTCCTTTTATCTTGAGATTTTGAGTAGTGGTAATTCATGCCAATGCATTACAGGATATGGTCGGATTCATTTCTTCTTCCTCTAGGGTTGGTTCTTGGTGTATATCCTCTTCTTTTGATGTTTCTTGTTCCTTTTATTCCTCCTCTTCACAATCTATGTAAAATAATTTCTTCTCATCACACTTATGACCTTTAGTGTATTTTCTATCACAACTATAGAAAAACTATTTTTCTCTTTTCTCTTCCAATTGTTGTGGTGTCAACCTTGTAGGTTGTGGAAATCTACGAGTACCAACACTTCCATCTTTATGGTTGTGAGTGGTAGGATTCCTTGTTGCCATAGTTTTCCTTTCAGTTTTTCTTGCCAACTTGAATACCTTCTCCAATGTATCAGGTTCCCAAAGGCGAACCTCATGTTGGATGTTATCCTTTAGAGTCCCTATGAAGACATCAATCCTATGGTCCTTTGGAATATTATTTACCCTTATATTGAATTTCTGAAAGTCCTCAATGTGCTCCATCATTGAACCCTTTTATTTTATATTTATGAATTGGCTAAAGAAGGATTTGATCTTTGTATCCTCATAATGTGCTATCATTTATTTTGTAAAAATTTACCAAGTGACCAGTGGTTTACAAGAAGAAAGTCGTCGATACCATAAAAACTGATTTTGTTCTAAATATAAAGTTGTAATATGTATCTTTTGTGTGTTTTTCGTGTTATGGAGCTCAAAGTATTGCTTCATTTATAGTATCCAAGTTATCGGATCCTTTCCATCAAAATTACTCATATCTATGTTTGGAATATGGCAGGTCTTAACTCCAACATTAGAGTCTATAAAATCATGAATAACATTTTTATTCTCATCATGAGTTTCCTCTACTACCTTTCCGCCATTAGGAATCATTTCTTGTAGAAAATTTGTGAAAACTTCCTTCAAACCTTCCATGTTTATTTTTACATCATTCTTCATGTATTCCATGTTGCGTTTCAATTTTTATTCTATACCATTGATCTTAGCTTACATGCCATCCATCTTAGCTTCCACGCCCTTCATCTTAGCTTCCACTCCATTCTTTAAACCATCCATCTTAGCTCCCATGCCTTTCTTCAAACCATCCATCTTAGCTACGATGTCTTTCTTCAAACCATCCATGTTGCCTTCAACACCATCCATTTTAGCTTCCATTTTATTTTTTGTTACTCTTTACAAGAGCGAGATTTGTTGCACTTGTTCTTGTAATTTTGATATATCATGTTGCACTTCTTCCTCTTCATGATTCATATTAGATCCTTATGCTGGCTTAATAGGTGTTGAATTCTTTTTAGGGGAGATTTTAGAACCCAATACTGATATCTATGCTTCAATATGCCCTTGGAATCACTTCAAATTGATTTTTCAAACAAGACTTATGAAATAAAAAGAAAAAAATACACACATTTTTCTTTCTTTTGAGGAGCTTGATATTGAAACTGATGTATCTATGTAATTTTATATCCCAAAGATTTTATCTGCAGACCTTTAGTAGCCCTTTGAATCTTCTTTCCAATGCCACATGTTAGACCTATTTTTGATTCCTCAAGACAAAGTTATGCCAAATCTCCCACAATGACCTAATTATGGATTGTTTCAGTAGATAAAACTTGTACAACATGCCACGTGTCACTTTTTTCTCCTTCGGCTTTGAAATTGATACACATTAAACTATAGTCCATATAATCTTGGCCTCTTTTTAGAGAATTCAAATATGATGCTCAGAGAGACAGTTATGATGATTTTCCCAAGGTCACCTCTTTGAGATGAAATTAGAGAGCCTGCAAAAACCTTAACTTCGACAGATCATATCTCTGAAAATTTTGTGAGCCAAGATCTGAAATGTTTACATGATGTTCCTCAGGATTTAGTCGCAAATTAGGTTTTTTTTAGCTTCAGAGCCTTCGTATAAAAAAATTTATAGAGAAAATTCCACGACGACCTATTTGAACTCTCGAAACCCTAGAATCCAAATCTCTTATACCAAATGTTATGAAACCAACTTTGAAAATAGAAGAAAAGAGTGATCAATGCCTTAGTAATCAACCACTTTGAGGGGAAACCTCCTCTACATTACATAAATGTGTAGAAATTTGAATAATTTGTTGAATTATTCACCGAGATTATCCTGATTACACACTATTTAAGCTTCATGCATAATATATAACCTCTTCTACAATTGATCATCAATATGCGGAAATAGAAAGCAGTTGCATGCGCTCATTAAAACATAATCAAGCACACATATCAACACAGGATGTAATGGGGAAAAAGCAATACCTGAAAACCCCCAACTATCTGTATATTATAATGATAGAGAACATGTAACAATACATAGCACAAAGCTCTCAGAGCTCTCAACACTATCTCAGTGCTACACACAAAACTAGCTATGAAGATGAACAAGTCACAGGTTCAAATCTCCTCCACAAGTCTGCCTGCCTCTACTGCGCAATCCAAGTTGATTAATGATGAGATCCAAGTTCGAATCCCACTAGGTCCAACTGCACAATATTCATTGGCAATCTCCATCCATGTGTGTGAAAATCTCATGCATATCCAATAGTCACAACTGATAGTAGACTCACCCTTTCACCCACCTCTAACACTGGTCTCCACTGAACTGTCCATGCATTGCAGTTAACTGATGTGTTCTTAGTTGATTTATGAGTTAATAATTAGTGAATTAATTAATAATTAATTCACACCACTCATCACTAGTGTATTTTTCAGTTAGACTAAATACAACTAGTTCAAATAAGTTAAACCGAACACAACTCCACCAACTGTCTCATCAACTCCACCAAACTCTGCCACATGAGTTCTAACTGAAGTCAACCATGCAATAGCTCAACTAACCCTTAGGAAAAGCGTATTTCCTTCTGTCAGCTGCATGTGCCACATCCAAGCATCAAACTGAAGTGCTTCAAGAGGATAAGATAATGTTTATAGTCTAAATATTATTAAGGGTTAATAATATTTGACTGTTCTATTTTTAGCTCGACAGTCTAAAAATAGAAACCGCCCAATGTCTAAAAATAGAGGTCCATCTATTTTTACCAACTCGGCCAATCATCCATAAATAGCATCCTGCAACTCATAGACCATGATCCATATGTCTAAAAATAGACATAGTCTAAAAATAGACTTTGCGCCAAAAATAGCCCGTGGGCCCACTTAGTGAAGGCGACTTCATTTCACTAAGCTCCATCATCTTGTTGCATTTTCAACACTCCCTCTCAACAAGATATGGATTATCTGCAACCCCTATCCTGCCTCTGTGGAATTCGAATTTTCTCCTGGTGAGCGCCTTCGTCAAGATGTCAACATCCTGATCCTCCGTGGGAATATATGAAAGTAACATGATTCTCCGCTGCACACAATCTCTGATATGATGGTACCTGATGTCGATGTGTTTGGATCTATCATGAAATACTAGATTAGCCGAGAGTTCAATGCAACTCTGGTTATCACAATAAATCACAGTAGGCTCCAAATGCGACCCAAACAACCCGACCAGAATCTTCATCATCCAAATAGCCTCGCATGCAGCCAAGCTTGCTGCCATATACTCGGCCTCCGCAGAACTGAGTGCCATGGATCTCTGCTTCCTGCTGTACCAGGAGACTGCTGTCGACCCGATACTGAAGATCCCTCCAGATGTGCTCTTTCGGTCCATTGGGCTCCCTGCCCAATCTGCATCCGTGAAGCCACATAGCTTCACCCCATCCTCCTGTCTGTACCACAAGCCATATCCCAATGTGCCTCTAAGATAACGCAATACATGCTTGCTTGCCTTCCAGAAGAGCTTGGTAGGCTTAACCATAGCTTGCGAAAGCTAGTTAACAGCATAGCATATATCGGGTCGTGTATTGACCAGATACATAAGCGACCCCGCCAACTGTCGATAAACAGTGGCATCCACTACCTCTGCTGAAGTAGCGTCCTCCTTCCTCCAACCTTCAGGAAGAGGAGTATCAACAGGCTTGCAGCCATGCATGTTGAACTTCTCCAGTATCTCCCAAGCATACTTACCCTGAGAAACAAACAGTCCACCACTGCGCTGCCAGAATTCCAATCCCTAGAAATAATGAAGGAGGCCCAAGTCCTTCATCTCAAACTCTCTTGCAAGATCCTCCTTGCATGAAAGTATCAACAACTCATCTCCCGTCAAAATCAGATCATCTACATACAATACAATGATCAGCAACTTCCCCTCCACCACAATCTGGTATAGGTTAGGATCCGCCTCACTCTTGGAGAATCCAAGTTTGGTGAAATAACTGTCTATCTGTGTGTACCAAGCACGAGGTGCTTGCTTCAACCTGTACGATGCTCTCTTGAGTCTGCACACATGCGACTCACTGCTGAAGATCTCGAAACCTTCGGGCTGCTCTATGTACACCTCCTCCTCAATGACTCTGTTGAGGAATGCAGTCTTCACATCCATCTGATGGATGTGCCACCCCATCTGCGCTGAGAGAGCTAGGATCGTCAGTATGGAAGAGTACCTTGTGACAGGTGAAAAGGTCTCCTCATAATCGATCCCCTCAATCTATGAGAAGCCACAGGCAACAAATCTTGCCTTGTACTTCTCCACACTCCCATCAGCCGCCTGCTTCACTTTGTAGATCCATCGCGAACCCACTACTAATTTCCCCTCCGGTCGCGGGACAATCTCCCATGCACTATTTCTAACAATCGAATCATACTCTTCCACTATGGCATCTACCCATGCATGGTCCTCCACGGCTTCCTCGAAAGAGGATGGCTCTGTGACGACACATTTGCTCACAAGAGCCATGTATCCAGTGTACCGGTCCAGTGACTGTCTCTGTCTGCACTGTGTTGTAGGTGGTCCTACAACCTTCTCTGCATCTCGAGCCAATCGCTCAGATTCTGTAGTGCGCTTGCACCCTCTGATGGTTGGCACTGCATGAGTGGTCTCTTCCACTCCATGAACTTCCTCTTGTGGCTAATCCACATCCTGAAGCTCATCCTTAGGAACTAATAGCTCCTCCTCTGCATGCAAGTGTGGCTCCCTCTCAAGCGAACACTTCATGGCTTTCTCCTCCTAAAATTTGATATCCCATCGCACAACAGTCTTGCGACTGTCTGGAAAATACACACGATAGTTGTGGGGCGTATCAGTGTACCCCACAAATATCCCAACCTCTACGGTCGGATCCAGCTTCTTTCTGGCGTCCTTCGTCACATGCATGTAGACAGGTGAGCCAAAAATCCTCAAATGGGAAATATCAGGCCTCTTGCCAGAAAACGCCTCCTCCGGTGTACTCATGCCAAGTATCTTGTGAGGACAACGGTTCTGCACATATACTGTAGTATTGCATGCCTCCGCCCACAAGTGAATGGGTAGGCCCTGATCATGCAACATCGCCCGTGCAGCACCCACGATCGTTCTGTTCTTCCGCTCAGCCACCCCGTTCTGCTGTGGGTTATGGGGTGCGATGAGCTCTCTCCGAATCACTTCTGCGCTGCAGAACTCCTTGAATTCAGCCGAGATGAATTCACCACCGTTATCACTCCTTAGAGCAATCACCTTCTTCCCCGACTCCTTCTCGACCAGTGCTTTAAACTCACAGAACTTCGCGAATGTATCGCTCTTCTTCGACATGAAGAAGATCCAGCACTTTCGAGAGAAATTATCAACAAAGATCACATAATACCTGTGCTTTGCTGTCGAAGCAACTGAGAAAGGACCACACACGTCTGTGTGAACTCTCTCAAGGATCGTCGTGGCGCGACTATCCTTCTCGTGAAAGGTGGCTTTCACATACATCCCCAAGGTACACCCCTTGCACTGATCTGACTACGCAAGAGTTCCCTTAGGAAGCCCAGTAGAAATCTGCTGCAGTATCTTCAAAGCTCCGTGGTGAAGGTGGCCCAATCTCCTGTGCCACAGTTCGCCCTCATCATCCCGGCTCACCACTTCTCCCGCCTTGCATGCCATTGTTGCGCAGCCATCTACTTGCAACTGATAAAGGTTCTTGACTCGAACCCCTATCTTCCGGGTCTCTCCAGTTGTCTTACTGCGCAGGAAAGCCTTTCCTTCGCTGAAGACCACATCATACCCCTTGTCTTCCAACATCGCCACAGAGATCATATTCTTCATCAATCCTGGAACATGCAATACTTCCTTCAATATGAAGGGTTTACCAGACTCCCTCTCAAAGGAAATGGTACCGATACCGGTCGCACTGTATCTACCATCATCGCCCATCTCGATGTGCACTCCAAGATCTTTCTCCTCCAGATCTGAAAACAAATCCCGATCTCCAGTCATGTGAAATGATGCACCACTGTCCAAGAACCATACTGATCCCATCACACTTGAGACCAAGCATGCGATCAGCGAAAAATCCAGCTCAAACTGGGAGGCCAATGCCTCTCCCGCTACAGATCCAGCAACCTTCTTATTTTTCTTCTTCTATGGACAATTTGTGGCATAATGTCTGTGTTGGTGACAGTGAAAGCACTTCACCTTGGACATGTATTGCTTCTTGCCTTTCGCACTAGACTGAGAAGCTTTCTTGCTCTGTCCCTTCTTTTCTTTGGCAGCCAAAGCGCAATTTTCTTCATCAGATACCTTTGATGAAGATCCGTCCCTGGTAGTCCGCCTTATCTCCTCTTGCATGAGATCTGAGAAAAGTCGCTCCCATCCCGGACACTTCTCCCGACCATTGACAGAGTCCTGATAGGAATGCCAACTCTTCGAAAGACCAAGGAGAGCCAGGTCCACCAAGTCCTCATCATCGACAGTCACCCCCACACTTCCCAGCTCATCTCTGCATTGAGTGAACTTCGTGAGGTACTTGGCGATATTGTCGCCTTTCTCCATCTTAATGTTTCTGAGTTTATCCTTGAGTGCCAACTTCCTCCGGTCGCTCTTGCTCTGGAATAGATCTGTCAACACTTTCCACATCAAATATGGAGAATATTTTCCATGCAGGCTGGATACAATGTGATCCTTCACGCCCTCCAATAGAATCCTTCGACATTTCGCCATCTTCTTTTGCCAAGCCTCAACTTGAGCAGCATCAGTAGGCTTTGGGATCTCAGCATCTATGAACTCCTTCAGCCCGTTATCATCTAATACCACCTCCATCCAATCCTTCCATGCAACATAATTTGAGCTGCCCTCAAGGGCATACTTCAATCGCAATCCGTTGAAAGACATCTCAACTTCGACACCAAGAAAACACTGCTGCAAATTCGAATTCCACCAGCTCAAAACTCAACCACTTCTGATCTGTGAGAACAAAGTATTTCTAGTACAGAGATCAACTGTAGGGGCATTTATTGGATATATCACCTTTCAAATAAAGGATGGATCCAGAGGCTACCTGGCCTGCTTACAGACTCTGTCTACCAAAATAAATTCTAATCACTGTAATAGATCCGATGATCAATTTCGCTCTGATACCATGTATAAATTTGAATAATAGCTGAATTATTCACCGATATTATCCTGGTTACACACTATTTAAGCTTCATGCATAATACATAACCTCTTCTACAATTGATCATCAATATGCGGAAATAGAAAGCAGTCGCATGTGCTCATTAAAACATAATCAAGCACACATATCAACACAGGATGTAATGGGGAAAGCAATAGCTGAAAACCCCCAACTATCTGTATATTATAATGATAGAGAAAATGTAACAATACATAGCACAAAGCTCTCACAGCTCTCAGCACTATCTCAATGCTACACACAAAACTAGTTATGAAGATGAACAAGTCACAGGTTCAAATCTCCTCCACAAGTCTTCCTGCCTCTACTGCGCAATCCAAGTTGATTAATGATGAGATCCAAGTTCGAATCCCACTAGCTCCAACTGCGCAATCCTCATTGGCAATCTCCATCAATGTGTGTGCAAATCTCATGCACAGCCAATAGTCACAACCGATAGTAGACTCACCCTTTCACCCACCTCTAACACTGGTCTCCACTGAACTGTCCATGCATTGCAGTTAACCGATGTGTTCTTTAGTTGATTTATGAGTTAATAATTAGTGAATTAATTAATAATTAATTCACACCACTCATCACTAGTGTATTTTTCAGTTAGACTAAATACAACTAGTTCAACTAAGTTAAACCGAACACAACTCCACCAACTGTCTCATCAACTCCACCAAACTATGCCACATGAGTTCTAACTGAAGTCAACCATGCAATAGCTCAAATAACCCTTAGGAAAAGCGTATTTCCTTCTGTCAGCTGCATGTGCCACATCCAAGCATCAAACTAAAGTGCTCCAAGAGGATAAGATAATGTTTATAGTCTAAATATTATTAAGGGTTAATAATATTTCACTGTTCTATTTTTAGCCCGGCAGTCTAAAAATAGAAACCGCCCAATGTCTAAAAATAGAGGTCCATCTATTTTTACCAACTCAACCAATCATCCATAAATAGCATCCTGCAACTCATAGACCATGATCCATATGTCTAAAAATAGACATAGTCTAAAATAGACTTTGCGCCAAAAATAGCCTGCGGGCCCACTTAGTGAAGGCGACTTCATTTCACTAAGCTCCATCATCTTGTTGCATTTTCAACGAAATGAAAAATTCCTGGATGACACAAATGAAAAAACTTCCTTTCTATATAGGATTCAATGGGGTCACAATATAATCCTATCCGACCTAACAATAATAACGTAAGGGAACAATAATAACAATATGGGGACTACACGGGTATAAAAATAGAAATAATGGGTCTACACTAACAACAATAAAGGATTACACTATTAATATAGGATCTGTTAGCCCAGGTATGACAGTGATCAAATTACTCTTTCAATTGTTTTCCATTAGGTCATAGGTCGAATTTTTTACTTTTTCGAACTAGTTCTCAGAAATAATTTTGGTCACTTAAGAAGGCTAAACCGTGTATCTTTCTCCTTGATTTAATTTATCATCATCATTGTCAAGGTCATCACCATAATTAGTTTCAAGATCACCATCTCCATCATCATCACTGAAGATGTCTAGGGTTAGGTCACTTCATTTCATATAGGTCACTGTCTAGGCTCATTTATTCCTTTGAAAAATCTTCAAATTTTCATATAAAATAAGGCAAAAACCCTCCATTCCATTCATAAAACCATAATGAAGGAGATATATTGTTTCAAATATGAAATAAAATTCACTTCTCATGTTTCATATAGATCAAGTTCCAAAAAGTTCAAATCATCTCATTTCTGTCTCACTGTCTCATTGAAAAGGAGAATTTTGTCTCACTGCCTCATTTAAGGATCCAAAAACTCATCTTAACTGTTCGAGATTCAAAGGAGGTCAAGTTTGATCTACTGTCCTAGTAAAATTTAAAAGGAGTCGTCCTTAGGTTTAAAGACATCTCATCTTGTTTTTAAAGGGGTCATATCCATGAGAAAATTTCAAAGGTTTTTGAAAAAACACTCTTACTATTTCATGAAAAGGAGAATTTTGTCTCATTATTTCATTCAAAATTCAATCAAGTCACTTCCAATGTCAAAGGGCTCAAAATAAATTTACTCTTCCTTCTCATATCATTTGAAGGGGAAACATGTGACTTTTCCCTGTGCAAAAAAGGTTCAAAGGTTTTATAAGTGTTAAAGAAAAAGGTCATAGCCAAAGAATTATGACTTATTATGTCATTTGAAGGGGAATCATGTCACCTTACAAGTTGCAAAAAGGGTTAAAAATATTCATTGTCAAGTGTCAAAAGGAAAAAGTGGTAAAGGTCATCTCACAATCTTATAAAAGCCAAAGCAGCCCTCATTTTATTCATTATACCCTTTCATCACTACAAATCAAAGACCCTCTAGCAGATGTTTTTGTGGAACCCCTTATAAAAATACCCCAGAAATTCGTTTCTAGTAGAGGTTACAAGAGGAGGTTGGCAGGCAGAGGTGTTTGCGGATGTATTTCGTACGGTGCACTTATCACCGTAAAACCCAATGGTGTGTTCAAAACGAGAAAGCACTGGTACGCCCAAAAAATTGGCACATCGGACACCGTGCACTCCGTACACACCCGCCCGATGCGTTTCCATTTTTTAGCGCACCGGGCCTTTACAACACATCTGCACCGATGCCTCATAAAAAGCGCGTGGAAAAAAATTGTCCAGTGCGGAATGAAAAAAATGCACTGGTTCTCCCATAAAACCCATGCACCAAAATGAGGTTAAATAAAAAAAAATTACAGCCAAAAAACCACACAAAACATTGGCACACCGGACACCGTGCGCTTCGTACACACCCTCCTGGTGCGTTTTATTACTATAGCACCCCAGTGCTTGACATAGAATCTACACCGGTGCCTCATAAAAAGTGTGCGAGAATAGAAACTGCCCAGAGAGGAATGACAAAAACACATCGGGGTGCCCATAAACTCGGCGCACCATAACGGGATTAAATAACAAAAATTTATGGCCAAACAACCAAACAAAACATTGGCACACCGGACACTGTGCGCTCCGTACACACCCGCCTGATGTGTTTTATTACTCTACTGCCCTAGTGTGTTACAGAGCATCCGCACCGATGCCTCATAAAAAGCACGCGAAAATAGAAACCGCCTAGCATGGAATGACGAAAATGCACTGGTGCATCAATAGAATCCCGTGCACTGGAAGGGGGTTAAATAAAAAAAATTAGGGCGAAAAAACTGCAAAAAACATTGGCACAGTGGACACCATGTGCTACGTACACACCCTTCCGATGCGTTGTATTACTATTGTGCACCGGTGCTTTACATACCATACGAACTGGTGCCTCATAAAAACCACGCAAAAATCGAAACCACCCAGTGCCTATAAAATCCCGCGCACCGGAACAAGGTTACATAAAAGAAACTTACGGCCAAAAAACCTCATTTTTCACTTTTGTCAGTGTTATAGAGATCTCAAGCACTGGTGCAATTTATCCTTATCTGAGCCGCCCTGACATCAGTGCTACCATTTCACTCATTACACG
Source organism: Pinus albicaulis (assembly GCA_034641835.2). Taxonomy (NCBI): domain Eukaryota; kingdom Viridiplantae; phylum Streptophyta; class Pinopsida; order Pinales; family Pinaceae; genus Pinus; species Pinus albicaulis. The sequence continues at coordinate 131,011,072 of CM076579.1, forward strand.
CACTGCTGCTGTGTATTTCCCACCAATCTCCAGCTTGAATTTTGCAAAACAGTGAAGAAAATTTATTTTGCAATTTCTACAGCCAATATGCCTCCTCGATGAGAAAATGTATAGGTATTTTTCTTATTTTACAATAATTAAACCTTCTAGTGGATTAGAATTTCAAATAACCTTAAAATTAACCATTTTAAAGGAATTTTTTTTTTGTCCTGCGGTGCGCTCGAGCCATTCGGCTCGCACCGGTTGGCAGTGCTACCTATAAATTTACAGGCAGCACCACCTCCAGCGCTAACGGTATTCGCACTGGTTCTAGAGCAGTACTGATAAGTGCACCGTTTTATTTTAAAATAAATTTAAAAATTGTGGTGCGGTCATTTACCCAACCGCATAGTTGACAATGTGGAATAGCGGCAACACGGTGCGTTGACTAAATGTTCTGCCCCGGTGCTGGTAATTTTATCAATGCACCATGTTGCCACTATTCCACATTGTCAATGGTGTGGCTCGGTAAACCGGTGCTTATGATATCCGCACTGGTTCCGGGGTGGTACCAAAGGTGCACCTTGTTATTCTTTATTTTTTTTAAAGTGTGGTACGGTCTGTTATCCAGTTGCACCATTTACCTAGTTTAATAGTTGTGACACAGTGTGTTGACTAAAATTTTAGCCCAAGGGAAGATATTTTTTTCAGTGCACGACTTTCCGTATTTCACATGGGTCAATGGTGTGGCCTTATAAACGGCCACACTATTCACTATGTCACGATGGCAGGAGGTCGGTCTGCTGACTTAACTATACACCTCGAGGCTTAGATTTTCGTCAGTGCACCACCCTACTAACACTATACATAGTCAACGGTGCGCTATAAATTCTTTTGGAGCACTGTTATCGGGGCGCTTAATATTATTAGGTGCACCGAGACCGATGCACTCTATAGAGAGACACACTGGTACTGGTGAGTGACTGTGTTTTCGGCACACTAACTATTTTTTTATTTTGTTTTCAAAATAATTATATATATATATATTTATAAATACATGTGTTGTTTAATAAAAATAAATTTTTTAATATGTCAATCATTCAAATACGCGAAAGGAGAGTAGAGGGGGAACAACAACAACAACAACAGGTGGAGCAGTATAACATGGTTCGTCTATGGGAGGCACAAGAGAGGGAGAGAGATGCATACCCTTGCCCTATTATAGAAACTACGTAGGGGATCTTAAGGTAGGTAGGCCTCCTCAAGTGCTATGAGGAGGCTACTTCCCTAAAGGGCCATAATTTTTTTTTGAGACATCTTATCCGAAGTGTTGGTGTCTCGTGTTTTGATAGTTTTGCAAATCAAAAGACAAGGCAACATCAGAACCAATCTTTAGAGTTACAGGATCTAGTCCTCCTTTTCTCAGAGAGGGATCTCTCAAATGTTTGTTTCCAAAGGTTTATCTTGTGTGCTTTGAGTATTGGTTTTAGACTAGTTATTAAGTGCAGGTGTTTATTTGTTTGTTTGTTTGGTTGGAATGATATAGTAGAACATGAAAAGCCTAGGAAATATATATAGGACAGAGAAATATCTGGTTCATTGGGAAATGGAGTCAAAAAGAGGTCATAACATACTCATCAATGGATATGGGATATCAAAGGGCAAATCTAACTTGGCCACGAGATCCTTTGTTTTTGGAATGAGATGAACATCAATGATTTGGAAAGAGAAGTTTAATTCTCAACGAAGGGAAACTTGAAAACAAAACTTGAACAATAAAGAAATATTTGATAGACAGGGCTAACCATAAATTCTACAAACATTCTTTAAGCAAATAATGACTTCAAGACAACTTTCAAAATGAAATCTAAGATTCGGGGAACACCCTATTTCCTCAAAGATTTTATTTTAAATGACTTATAAAACATAAAAGATTCACTGATAATTGCAGTCATAGAAGAGGGAACACCTAATACATCTATGATTACAACTATAAAAGACCTTACAAAACAACTGTTCAAGCAATGACAAAGGGAAAGATCGAAACAAACCTCTTTGACTAACTTAAAACAATGGTACTTCAAAGGGAGACTTCAATAAGAGCTTTCAAGAGATAACAGACAAGCAGGGAGAACCATAAATCATGTTGAAATCAAATATTTGAGCTATTATAGAAATAAACAAGCATGAGGACTAAAGTGAGAGATTGGAGACTCTAAAATACCTCAGCAGAAGAAAACATAAAACAGTGAAGGATGAACAGGTCTAAGGTGCTTCCAGGAGTCATTTCTTAGCCTAATACTTTCTATCCTACTGTAGTAAGAAATTTTGGAACAGAATGAAAACAGGAGAAAACAATAAATAGTTCAGAATACTTCACCAACAACCAAGCTCATGGATCCAATGATAGAGCCTTCACAGTAACAAGCATGCAACAATATCATCAAGGCTTCCAAGACTTCAATTTGTTCTTCAAATTCAACAGACTATGTATTTATTTCAGAGAATTTTCAATATTACAACTAGTGATCAAACAAAAACCAACAACCAACGCCTCACTCATCTTCTATAGAAGCATATATAGAAGAATGAGGAGGTGAGATCTGATAAAAGATCTATAATTACAATTAATACAGACTTAATGGCTTCTTGGCCTTTGGTGGGCTCAATGAAAAAACTTACATGGGTGTACTTTGTATTAAATGTTTTACATAAATATTTAAGCTCGGTGGGAGCTTTTGTTGACCTTTGAGGCTCTGTGTGGCGTCAAAGTAACTCTGCAGATGTTTTGTCATTAATTTCTTTGGCACAATTTACTCTTTGGTTGCATTTTGAGACAAATATCTGATCCTGATCAATAAATTCGGCTTCTGATTGAATACTTTGAGGCACAAGTGGCATTTCAGCAGCTAGGAGGAATCAATTTGCCTCAAATGTGGTGGTGGAAGCTTTCCTGTTGATAAAAAACCCTTATGATTGTCTTTAAACTGTATTTTAATTGAGATTAGGCTTTTGGTAAACATTCTTAGCCGTGATCCCCGCAAAATCTGTCTTTAATCCTCTGTTCTGATAAATTTTGGCCTTCGTCACTGATACTCTCTGATTGTGCCCGATCCATGGTTTTTGCTGGTATACAGGGCTGCGCAGTGTTATATGGCATCAATGCTTCATGGATGATTGATGAAACGTGGACTTAACACCTAAAAATGTTTTCCTTTGACAAATCGAAGGTGGGAGGATCGTCATCCTCTAGCTTCGAATTTTCTTCAGACATAGTGAAAAAAACCTTTGAACCCTGCAAAATACGAAAAAAAATTATAAAATCCATGCACTTATAGGTTACTGCTTCAGAAGGCACATGGAGAGAGTGTGGCCATTGGATGGCATCATCCAACGGTTAGGATTTGATGGGAAGGCGGAAGAATTATTTAAAACAGAGCCGTCGATCGCGCAAAGATCGATGGTCAGGAGTGGAGAAAGGAAAGTTAAACAGAACATGTTGACTGAGCGATGAATCAGGGTGATGGAATATGGGTCGTCGATCTGCAAATCAGATCGATGGTGAAGATGCTCTAATGACTGTGCCATAGCCCGGTTAACCGTCAGGCATCTTCGGTGAGCGATAGTCGTTGGATGGCCCGCCCTAGATCGGACGGTGTACAGCGATATCGCGCGGGGTCCACGTCCGAAAGTTAACGCGCGATGGACGGTGATTTTTTGAACAGTGTCCAGGCCACGCGTCAACCGATGAGTGGAATCGCTGGCGATCGGGAAAAAACCGCCGTCGCCCAAAGGAAGTGCGATGAATACCGCACGGTTTTTGGAAAGGTGAGTGGAATGTGGGGGCCACCTGGGAGACGGACTCCACACCGTCGATCTACAGATCAGATCGACGGTGGAGATCAGCTGAAACCTTGAACCAGTGGAAAATTATAATATAATAAAAAATCAGAAAATTAATATAAACAAAGGTTCTTATTAATTTATAACGCGGCTTGGCGCCCGATTGCGGGGTCGTGGGCGCATGGGAAATAATGTGACCGAGGGTTAATGGGAAAAAGGGCTAGGACCCATATATGCCCAAAATGTGGGTTTTTTTATGGTTTTTCAATGATTTTCAAAGGGTTAGAGAGGTTCGGATAAGGCAAAGAAGGAGTCTTTAAACCTTATCAAATGGATTTTGATGAAGGGGAAATGGGAAAAACATGAAAATGAGGGATTTTCATGGGAAATAGAGGGACAAAAAATGAGGTTAGCTTTGGAAAAGGGGAAAAGGGGAAATGGTGCTTGCAGCAATATTATGGCTTGGAAATCAGCAGGATTTCTGAGTTCTGAAGGGAAACAACAGTGACGATTATCCAAAGGATAGGATATTATCAAAAGACTTTAAGCATCAGCAATTTTAACAATGAAATTGTTTCTTTAAGGCTATCCAACATCAATTAGCCACCACCTGATATGACAGAATTTATGGGTGGCTAACAGTGGCTCCACTTGGGGATGGTGCCTTTTTTGAAGGCATCAAGAATTTCAGAATTGCATTCTCTGGGAGGCTAATCAGTTACCTCCTCCATTGGGTTTCCTTCCTTTCTGTGGATGATCTTCTTTTGCTCTTAAACATATTAGCAGCCATAAAAAAAATGGTTCTTTCATTAACAAGCTTTCTACCTACCCAATCCTACTGATCTAACATTTTTTCTTCTTAGAGTGCACTTGGATTGGCAAACTCTCTTACAACATTTTATTCTTTTTTGAAAGCAAAAAATCTAATCTAGTTCTACTTCTTATTCCTCCATGGACTCAGTTTAAGCAGTTGAGCCCATATGCTTCTCTACCTAATCTACTAATCTGTTAGGATTAAACAGTCTAACAGATTTTTATTGTCTAATTGCTAAAGAAGAAATTAAAAAGCATACAAGTCAGGATTGAACAGTCTAACTTGATGCTGATCTATGGCATAAAAACAAGCTGCACATAGATTATTATTTGCAGAAAATTAAATCAAAATGATGAAGGCTTAAAATCTAAAAATTCAAAGCACTTCCTTCTCTTTTCTTCAGCTCTGTTTTGATCTTTGTTTTGAGCTATCTTTGCTTTTCTTCTGGTTCAGGTTTTAATCTGATTAGAACCAGATTTTTACATTTTTTGACTCAGAATTTCAAAACAGATTTGAGTCATTTCTCTTTGAAACTTTAGGTTCAGATTTTGAGCATGTTTGAACCTTTAATTTCTATCCTAAACTATCTACTGATAAGCCAAGATTGAACAATTTAGCAAATCGAATCCACTAATTTAAAGCTAATTAGTCAAGATTAAACTGTTTGACTAACTAGAAGTGTGTTTTTTAGGAGTGGCATTTGAGCTTGCACACTTTCAGATTTGTTTCTCTTTTTTGGTATGGGGCTATACCTTTCTTGTTTTCACAATCTACCCTCTTTTCTTTCTTTCTCTGTTTTTGTATTTTTTATTTTCATAACTTTGAATGCAATGTTAAGACTATGATATTTACAATGGTAAAATAAAATGATTTAAAAATTATGATTCTTGGCAGAAGTAACGCTTAAGCATTCTGCCATTGACAGGACCTCCATACAGATCTTCTCCATTCAATTCCTTCAAGAAAAATGCATTGTGACCCCTCTCAGCATGAATAATATAGGGCCCTTTCCACAAGTTCTCAAATTTTCCATGTTTTCCCTTCTCTTCTTTTCTTGAATCCCACTTAAGAACAACATTTCCAACTTGGAAATTGTTTTCCTTAGTCCTCTTATCAAATAGCTTCTTCATATTTTCTTGGACTAACTGTGTTCTTTCATAGACTTCCTCTCTGGTCTGCTGTAAATGGATTGTTTGGTTGATTCTTCTCTGCATATCATTCTCTTCAATATGCACTTCTTGAAGGAGCTTCATGATTGGCACTCCCAATGAGGTGGGAAAGACTGCATCCATGCCATAAACTAACTAATAGGGGGACATATTTATTGATTTCTTTGTATTTAATCTATCAGCCCATAAGGCATGAACCAGTTTACTATGCCATGATTTCTGATTTTGTTCCAACAACGTTTTAATGATATTGATGAGGCTCCTATTGGAAGATTCAGCTAATCCATTTCCTTGGGGATAGTAAGCAGTGGAATGGCCCAATTTTATGTGGTATTTGTAACATATATCAACCATCTTCTTATATTTAAAAGCAACAACATTGTTTGTTATGATTTTTCTAGGACAACCGAATCTGGACAGGATATTTGTTTCAAGGAACTTGATAATGACAGAGTCATTAGCATTTCTAGAAGGTATAGCTTCTATCCATTTGGTAAAGAAGTCAGTGGCCGTGAGGATCCATTTATGTTGAACTGAGGAGGATGGGTGAATTTCCCCAATGAAGTCTAAACCCCATTGTTGAAAAGGTGCCTCAACTCGGATAGGATATAAGGGTAAGGGTAGAAGTTTTCTTTTGCCATAAAAAAATTGACACTAATGGCAAGACATGACCAAATTTTGAGTGTATGGGAAAAGGGTAGGCCAATAGTAACCAGATCTAAGAATTTTTTTTGCTGTGTCCTTCCAGTAGAGGTGTCCTTCACATTCTCCATCATGCAATTCATGCATGATTTTTCCTGCATCATCTTCAAGTAAACATTTAAGCAAGATTACAACAGCATTTTTCCAATATAATACTCCATCTAAGATGCAAAAACTCAAAGCTTTTTGTTTCAAAAATCTAGCTTTAGTTTTGGACAAAGAAAGATGGGCATTTAGATATAAAATTACATAAATAATGTCAGCATACCAAGGAGAATTTAGAAAATTTTCTTCAATAAAAGGAGCAGTGGATTCTTCTATTTCTTCCAACAAATCCACCATATTTATGTCAAGTGCTTGGAAGTTAGACTCAACCATAAGTTTTGCTAATCCTTGCCCTTTAACTAGTTTGGTGGGCCTAATTTCTAAGTCATATTCAAGAATAGTTCCAATCCATTTTCCCCTTTTACCATCAGGGTCTTGAGTTAGAATGTCCTTGAAAACTGTATGTGGAACAAAAGCAATTATGTGAGAGTGTAAAATATAGACCCTAAAGTCTTTTAATGCTTTCACTAATGCTAAGGCTTGCCTCTCCATGATGTTATATTTGAGAGGAGCATATCTTAAGGTCCTACTAAAGAAAGATATTGGTTTTTCTTGCCCCAAATCATTCTTTTGAAGTAAAACTGCAGCTATTGTATGCTCAGATGCAAAAGAAAAGATATAAAAGTCTTTGGTGAAATATGGACTAATCAGGACTGGTGTTTGAGTAAGAGCTTGTTTGACCAGTTCGATTGATTGTTTAGCTGGTAAAGTCCATTTTACACTGACATATTTCTTAAGCATGTTTTTAATGTTCTTTAATAGCTCAGCAAGATTAGGAATAAACCTCCTCAGAAAATTAATATTTCCGATGAAAGATTGAAATTATTTGAGGCTCCTTGGATGGCTGATATGTAATATGCCATCTATCCTTGTAGGGTCTATTTTGATTCCCTCTTCTGAAATTATATGGCCAAGAAGTTTACCTTCTTGGAGACCAAAGAGTGTCGTCTTGGGATTCAATGTTAAGCCAAATTTCCTACACTTCTCAAAAACCTTTCTCAGGTGAATCAAATGTTTTTCATCGGTTTTTGAGAAAACGGTTATGTCATCAAGGTAAATGATTATGAAATAGCCAATGTCTTCAGAAAAGGCTATGTCCATGGCCCTTTGGAAAGTGGCCCTGCATTCATTAATCCGAAAGGCATTTTGACATACATAAAGGTGCCCCAAGGTGTGGTAAAGGCAGTTTTGATTTGATCACTTGGGAGCACTAACACCTGGTTGTAACCTGAGAACCCATCTAAGAGGGATATCCTTTTCGACCCAACTACTCTTTGAAGTATATGGTCCATCTTGGGTAAGGGGTAGTTTTCTTTTAAAGAAGCTCTGTTTAAGTTTCTGAAGTCAATACAGAGCCCGATTTCCCCTGTTTTCTTTCTAACAGAAACCAAGTTTGATACCCACTCAGAATATCTAATTGGTACAATGATCCCATCAACATGCATTTTTTCAATTTCTGCCTTAACTGAAGGGAGTAAAAGGGGGTTTTTTCTTCTTAGTTTTTTTTTTAAAGGCTTTTGATTTTCCTTCAAAGGAATTTTATGATGGATGATGCTGGTATCATATGATTTTAGGTCTTTGTATCCCCAAGCAAAAACATCTTTAAAATCTTTTAACAACTCTATGTACTGCAATTTTATGTGAGCTGGGAGAGTGCTGGATAGCTTGATCATCTTGGGTTTTGTTAGACTGCCTATGTTATGTTCTTCTACATTTGTTTCCACAGGCTCCATTCTTGGTTCTTTGGCTACATCGTTAAAATCAAAAAGGTGTTTTAAAGGTGCTAGACCTCTTGGAATTTTATCATTTTTGCATTGTAAAACTTCCAATTCTTCTTGGTCTGTGTTGTCAGTTATCTCTGCTTCAAAAGGATTTTCATAGTGATTTATATCAGCAGTATATTTCATTTCAACTTCTGGGATTTGTTCAATATATAAGCGATTTTCTTTATGGCTGGTTTATGATATTGGTATGCTGAAATCATTTTCTAATTTCGAGAAATCATCTATGTGTTTGTCAGAATCAAACACTTTCCAGTGATCTTCGTTGTCAGGCACAACAGGCCTATGTTTTACCTTGACACTGAGTTGTTCATTTATTTCAGGTATCTGACAATTGCTGGCATTGAAAGCGAGTTCATTTGCTAGATGATTCAATTCTCTTGGAATGAAAATAAGTTCATACTTTTCAAAGGTTTTTAATAGATCAAGGGCAACGTTTCGATAATCCATAAGTCTTGGATTTTTAGCTGAGTATTCTCCTTTGATTTGTCTTATGATAAGTTTAGAATATCCTAAGATTGATATCTTCTGGGCTTCTAACTATTTAAGCAGTTGTAAGCCTAGGAGAAGTGCTTCATACTCAGCAATATTGTTAGTGCATGGGAAATTCAATTTGTATGAAAAACTCTGTTTTGTATTTTGAATCCACACACCTGCTCCTACACTTGTTTTATTACAATATCCATCAAATTTTATTGTCCAAAGAATGTCATTCTTGTTGCTGTTGATTTTCAGTGTTTTGCAATTTATTGAGGGGAAGATTGGATTGTTGTGGTGAACTAATTGGGTCTATGTTTTCTTTATCTTGTTGATTAATTTCATCTTTGTTACATAAGATAAAGGAATCTAAACTTGATCTAATTGAATAGATTGGATAGTTGTTTGTTTTGTCTATGTTGCTCACCATGTACTTCATGTGAGATTCCCTATATAGTCTTCTTTTTTGGTTAAAAACAGGAATGGTGGCATAAGACATGTACATTTGAAGGCTCCCCCAAAGTTTGGCTCCCCAAAATCTTGATAAGAGCATGCCATACTTAGCGGGAATATCAGCTACAGCTATGTCCATGACTAAACTCTTAGCAGGGATCTGGGCTAAGTTAACACACAGATCTTTGATTAAACCCAAACACTTGACTCTGCTTGAGTCAAAGGAATACAAATCTTTGTAAGGTTTAGTAATTTCTAAGCCTAAGCTTTCCATCACTACCTTGGGCATTAGATTGTGTGAAGCTCCTTAGTCTAACATGGCATTGTGTAAAATTTTATCGTGTCTGTTCAAGCTAACATAGAAGGGAGGGACAACCCCTTCTTGGTATTTTCCTTCAACTTCTGGGCCAAACAACAACTCAGGTTTGTCATCTGTCAGGTTTAAGCTGTCAGTATCACTTCCTAAGTTCAAAGCTTTCAAAACTTGATTTTTGTATACTTCTTGGGTTACTAGTTCAGCTAGGGGAATGGTAATTTTTATCTTAGAAATCTCTCCCTCAAGGCTGAAAGGAATAATTGATTTGTTCATATTTACATCTATTTTTTCAATTGAATTCCTTTCAACAACTTTGATTTGCTGAACCTTGTTTGGACTGGTAATTGGGATAGTTTTATTAGGACCACTAGCTGAAGTGCTAGGGGTACTCTGTTCAACCTTTGGCTGGACACCTTTATCTTTGTTTAAGTCTAGTTTCTTAGCCAAAATGTTGGTTTTCTCTGCTGTCTTTTTGGGTTGGTTTTCTGCGTTTTTCTTGACAACAGTGCTAGTGTTCTGATCCTTTAAATTATCTATGTTTCCCTTGCTCCTAAGATCATAATGTTTGTGTACCTCCATGATTGCATTTTCAAAACCCAATCTATAGTCATCAGAATATTCCTAGGTATTTGTATTTTGATCGTAAGAGAAGAAATATTGTTCTTCCTCAGTGAGGAAAACATCATCCCCACTCTCTGATCCAATCAAGTTTACATGAGATTCTTCCAACCTTTCCAACTCCCTATCCTCTTCATATTGATCAACATAGTTCTGTTGAAAGGGAGGTCTAATCTGTTGGTCACTTTCTTTTTTCTTATCTTGATTGTTGTCCCTTCTATAATTCTGATTTCTATTTCTGTTTTGATTGTTTTGAGGTTGTGTTCTCTCAAGTATGTTCATCCTTTTCATGATCTCTTCCAACATCTGTTCTTTTTTTGAGCTAGATGTGGAGAGTGTAGTGTCATCTTTATAAGTTACCCTCTTCTCTGATCTTAACCTATTTCTTTTCCCAATTATGTTTGCTTCTACACTCATAGCTCCTTTCTGCATGTCTTCTAAGGTTAAGTAATCCCTCTCCCTTAACTGATACATCATGTCTACATCAAAGCCTTCGGGATATCTTAGTAATTCCATGCCTTGAGGAGGCTTCATGTGAGGTGGAAGAGCATTATAAACACTATTGAACCTAGTGGATTAGTTAGGAATACTCTCTCCTTGATTTCTCTTTAGGCTACTATATTCTGCTAGTATTTGGAGAGGATTCTTTTTGAGTTCCCATTTGTTGATAAATGTTTGATGCAAGGCAGGGAGATCATTTATGCTATTAGGAGGTAAGTTTTTGAATCATTTCTTTACATCTCCTCCTAAACTCTGGGCGAAGCTCCTCATTTTCACAGTTTCTTCTTCTATCTCCATGTAATCAAATGCATCTTCCATCTTATCTACATGATGTTGGGCTGTTGTAGACTATTTTCTAGTGAAGTGAGGGATTTTAGATTGGTAATCATTTGGTAAGGGAAGTAGAGGTTGTGGTAACACTAACGGGGCATACCATGTTGCCATGGCTAGAAATAAGTGTGGATTTACAAGAGGTGGATGTAAAGTAGAAAAAGTGAGAGTGGGTTGTAATGGAGTGTTTTGAACAGTGGTAGTATGAATTGGAGTGGAAGAAAAACTTGGGCCAGCAAACTAATTTTGAGGAGACTTGTTATGAAAAAGGCTAAAGTGATAAAGAAGCTGGGGATCAGGAGGAGTGGAAGGTGAGGCTTCTCTACTGAAGCTTTGTTGCAAATCTGCAATATCAAGGTCAGTTTGGTTTAAGTCACCTTGAGATCTGGTTCTAAAGATGTTCTTTGTATGATGTAAATCAAAGTTTGAATCCTTTAAGACCACACGTTTTTTAGGGACAGCACTTGTTCTTAAGAGGCTCCTATTAGCAGCTGAATTTCGAGAGTTAGAAGTCTGCCACAAAATTCTCTCAGGAATGTCAACAATTAATGGAGGATTTGGGTCTGGATGGGATCTATTATTGATCCTATGTGAAGCCAAACTTATTTTCAAAAATGAGAGAGGTGGGGGTTTTAGGGACTATTTTTGGAAGCTTCACCTCTCAGGATGTTTTGTCTAAAATGGGACTAGGCTTCTAAACTTTCTTCAAGGCTGGTTAACACAGTCTTAAAGAGATTTGGGAACCTAGATGAGTAATAGGCCTACTGGGGCTAGTGGAGTCGCCAGGTGGAAACTTTTAGTTTTTTATGAAGGTAAGATATTGGATGGTTCCACCACCATGATTATTATGAAGCCAAACTGAAATGTTTTTTGGGTTTTTCTGAGTTTCTTGATTTTATAGGTTATGAGAGTGTCCTAAATCTGACTTAACACTTAGCAAGGGTGTCAAAACATACATAGTTCACTCTTATGGCTTGGTAACTGAATCCTTCAAGGTTGGATAAGGCTTTATAAGAATCCTAAGGGTTACTTAGTTTGTCACTGATTCAATTAAGTCTTATCATGATTACCATTGCTTGGTAGTGATTGAGGGAGGTTAATTATGTTATACTTAGATAGTGAGTGTTTTGTTTTGAAGATTTTACTCAGTGTCCCATCATGATCACCATTATGTTGGTGTCCCATGTTTTGATAGTTTGGAAAATCAAAAGACAAGGCAACATCAGAACCAATATTTAGAGTTACAGGATATAGTCCTCCTGTTCTCAGAGAGGGATCTCTCAAATGTTTGTTTGCAAAGGTTTATCTTGTGTGCTTTGAGTATTGTTTTTAGACTAGTTATTAAGTGCAGGTGTTTATTTGTTTGTTTGTTTGGTTGGAATGATACAGCAGAACATGAAAATCCTAGGAAAGATATATAGGGCAGAGAAATATCTGGTTCATTGGGGAATTGGAGTAAAAAAGAGGTCATAACATACTCATCAATGGATATGGGATATTAAAGGGAAAATATAACTTGGCCACAGGATCCTTTTGTTTTTGGAATGAGATGAACATCAATGATTTGGAAAGAGAAGTTTAATTCTCAACGAAGGGAAACTTGAAAACAAAACTTGAACAATAAAGAAATATTTAATAGACAGGGCTAACCATAAATTCTACAAACATTATTTAAGCAAATAATGACTTCAAGACAACTTTCAAAATGAAATATAAGATTCGGGGAACTCCCTATTTCCTCAAAGATTTTATTTTAAATGACTTAGAAAACATAAAATATTCACTAATAATTGCAGTCATAGAAGAGGGAACACCTAATACATCTATGATTACAACTATAAAAGACCTTCCAAAACAACTGTTCAAGCAATGAAAAAGGGCAAGATCGAAACAGACCTTTTTGACTAACTTAAAACAATGGTACTTCAAAGGGAGACTTCAATAAGAGCTTTCAAGTGATAACAGACAAGCAGGGAGAACCATAAATCATGCTGAAATCAACTATTTGAGCTATTATAGAAATAAACAAGCATGAGGACTAAAGAGAGAGATTGAAGACTCTAAAATACCTCAGTAGAAGAAAACATAAAACAATGAAGGATGAACAGGTATAAGGTGCTTCCAGGAGTCATTTCTTAGCCTAATACTTTCTATCCTACTGTAGTAAGAAATTTTGGAACAGAATGAAAACAGGATAAAAAAATAAACAGTTCAGAATACTTCACCAATATCCAAGCTCATGGATCCAATGATAGAGCCTTCACAGTAACAAGCATGCAACAATATCATCAAGGCTTCCAAGACTTCAATTTTTTCTTCAAATTCAACAGACTATGTATTTATTTCAGAGAGTTTTCAATATTACAACTTGTGATCAAACAACAACCAACAACCAATGCCTCACTCATCTTCTATAGAAGTATATATAGAATAATGAGGAGGTGAGATCTGATAAAATATCTCTAATTACAATTAATACAGGCTTAATGGCTTCTTGGCCTTTGGGGGGCTCAATGAAGAAACTTACATGGGTGTACTCTGTATTAAATGTTTTACATAAATATTTAAGCTCGGTGGGAGCTTTTGTTGACCTTTGAGGCTCTGTGTGGCATCGAAGTAACTCTACAGATGTTTTGTCATTAAGTTCTTTGGCAGAATTTACTCTTTGGCTTTATTTTGAGACAAATATCTGATCCTGATCAATAAATTCGGCTTTTGATTGAATACTTTGAGGCACAGGTGGCATTTCAGCAGCTGGGAGGAATCAATTTGCCTCAGATGTGGCGGTGGAGGATTTCCTGTTGATAAAAAAACCCTTAATATTGTCTTTAAACTATATTTTAATTGATATTAGGCTTTTGATAAACATTCTTAGCCGTGATCCCCGCAAAATCTATCTTTAATCCTCTGTTCTGATAAATTTTGGCCTTCGTCACTGATACTCTCTAACTATTCTCGATCCATGGTTTTTGCTGTTATACATGGCTGCGCAGTGTTATATGGCATCAATGCGTCATGGATGATTGATGAAACGTGGACTTAACACCTGAAAATTTTTTCATTTGACAAATTGAAGGTGGGAGGATCGTCATCCTCTGCCTTCGAATTTTCTTCAGACATAGTGAAAAAAACCTTTGAACCCTGTAAAATATGAACAAAAATTATAAAATCCATGCATTTATAGCTTACTGCTTTAGAAGGCACGTGGAGAGAGTGTGGCCATAGGATGGCATCATCCAACAGTCGGTATTTGATGGGAAGGCGGAAGAATTATTTAAAACAGAGCCGTCGATCGCGCAAAGATCGATGGTCGAGAGCAGAGAAAGGAAAGTCAAACAAAACATGTTGACTAGGCGACGAATCAGGGTGATGGACTATGGGCCGTCGATATTCACCTTAGATCGATGGCGGAGATGCTCTATGACCCCGTCGTAGCCCGGTTAACCGTCGGGCATCTTCAGTGAGTGATAGCCATTGGATGGCCTGCCCCAGATCGGACAGTGTACATCAATATCGCGCGGGGTCCACATTTGAACGTTAACGCGTGATGGACGGCGGTTTTATGAACAATGCCCAGGCCATGCGTCAACCGATGAGTGGAATCGTTGGCGATCGGGAAAAAACCGCCATCGCCCAAAGGCGGTGCGATGAATACCGAGCGGTTTTTGGAGAGGTGAGTGGAATGTGGGGGCCACCGGGGAGACGGACTCCGCATCGTCGATCTGCAGATCAGATCGATGGTGGAGATCGGCTGAAACCTTGACCCGGCGGAAAATAATAATATAATAAAAAATCAGAAAATTAATATAAACAGAGGTTCTTATTAATTTATAACGCGGCTTGGCGCCCGACTGCGGGGCCGTGGGCGCATGGGAAATAATGTGACTGAGGGTTAATGGGAAAAAGGGCTAGGACCCATATATGCCCAAAATGTGGGGTTTTATGGTTTTTCAATGATTTTCAAAGGGTTAGAGAGGTTCGGATAAGGCAAAGAAGGAGTCTTTAAACCTTATAAAAGGGATTTTGATGAAGGGAAAATGGGAAAAACATGAAAATGAGGGATTTTCATGGGAAATAGAGGGATAGAAAATGAGGTTCGCTTTGGAAAAGGGGAAAAGGGGAAATGGTGCTTGCAACAGTATTCTGGCTTAGAAATCAGCAGGATTTCTGAGTTATGAATGGAAACAGCAGTGACGATTATCCAAAGGATAGGATATTATCAAAAGACTTTAAGCATCAACAATTTTGGCAATGAAATTGTTTCTTGAAGGCTATCCAACATCATTTAGCCACCACCTGATATGACATAATTTATGGGTGGCTAACACGAAGGTGGAATTCCCAACAACAAGCTTTCTGGGTTAGTATCAACTAGTGGTACACGCCCAATGAGGAGGATATATAATTTATTACAGGGATATCAAGGAGAGGGGTGTATTTTCCCTCATTCCCAGAGGTTCTAGTTGGTTATGCAATAGGGAGTCATTTAGTTTACTTGCAGAGGTACATTGGAGAAAATGTACTGTCTCCTGGGGAGTTTCGGGTTGCTGGTGGTGAGTTGCGTATTGGTGTATTTGGTAGGGAGGAGGTGTAGTGTCTCTCACTTATAATTTCGACCATTTTGCACAACATCAGTGACGGGAAATGCATTATTTTCCTACTTCTATATTATGTTGATTATTTAGTACAGGAGCCACGACTTATCAGGTGGTCTACCATTTTTTTGCGGCAGTTCTATACAGCCTTAGATAGATGTCGTGCTCATGCACAAGGGAGGGTGAACTTCCCTTTTTCTTCAAAGCTTTTTTGTTTATTTTTTGAGAGGTTTCCAGAGACGAGGCCTAATTTTCTTCGGTAGCCTCGTAGGACGAAGTTTGAGGCATGTATGCACATGTGCGGTCAGATGATGCCCAAGAGGGATGACACTGAGTTTTTCGCGAGGATATCACAGGATGCACTAGAGTTGCTAGCTAGTGTTGATGAGCATCCCTTCGTTATGGTCCCCTGTCCTTACGTGGGTTTGGATTGGCGAGGGTGTGCCAACATCCTCTTCATAGCTAATGAGCCGCCATATGATAGAGGTAATATTAATGTTTTATATATTTAAAGTTATTCTAGCATGTTATTTAACTTTTTTTATTAAATTGTGTAATGAAATTGTCTAATTAGTGTTGTGTACTTGTATATATTTTGTAAACATTGGCTCTTTTGATGGCGAGGAGATGTCGACACTAGTACCACATGATCCAGGCATGGATCCAACTTGTTATCACAAAATCAGACCTAATAGGCTACTCATCAAACCAATCTTACATAACTATTTCGAACCAATATTTTGGTTGAGGCTTAGCCTCCTCAACCTGAGAGGCCTCTCTCAAGGGTTTATCATTTTTTGATAAATATGTAGATGGCTAAATATATATGAGATAAAAATAGATAAATGATGTAAACTAGTTGTAAATCACATTAGAAAGTGTACATTGGGCTTATGGAGTCATGATAGCTTCAGCAAAACCAAGATAATATACCTAGCATGGAAGTCAAGGCATATCAAAGTTCAAGTCAAGGAATAAATATGTAGAACAGTGAAACACAAAGTCAGTTTGTCTATGAAGGAAGTTAGAGCATCATTTATGAATTTTGAGTAACATAAGCAAACACTACTACAATAGAATATTGAAAATATGCCATCAGAAAAATAACATGCAAGAACTCCTTATGAATCTTGATTTGTCTAAGTAGGAGTTCTGTATTAGGCTGAAGACAGTCACTTACATAAAAAGAGTTTTTTTTCTAAAAAATGTCCAACCCTTTCTATTTCGACTTCTTTATATTTTATAGATCCTTTACAGCATGAGGTAAGATTCTCCATAACTAGATACATTGAATTCCCATGCTTTGACACCTATTATAACTATAAAACACGATATTTATTACAAATACAACTGTAAAACTAACATAGAGTCCTATTAGAAACAGAATTAGAACTCTTTTGGTTCTACTCAAAAAGCTTTATCTAAACTTAAAGAAATCATTTTCCACCTATCATTCCATTAAATTGAATCCTGATCTTATTATAGCCATAATGTTGATGATGTTGATCCCCTGTAATCTAGGAAAATGCTCCCCTGTTTTTAGGCTTAGGATCCCTTTAGTTTCTTGAGATATTTTGACCACATCCAAATAATAACTTCGAGGCTAATTGATGTTGGGAACATGATCGACATATGTCCCAATTCATCCCTTCATGCCAGCTGTGTGAAACCATCTTGAACTTCTCAAAACCATGAAAACAGACCTACGCTACGAAAGCATCACAGTGTCGTAGCGCTTTTCATAGCGTGGTCTTTTTTACCATTTTCCTTCAAAATTTAACTTCATTTCCTTCAAATTTAATTTGATATTCACTTGATATATCTTCCTTATGAGTTTCAAATCAAAATTCCCGGTCTTCCCTCCAAAATTTGATAAGAAAAAGGGTAAAAAATTTGCTACTACAGTTTCATAGCACTTTTCACCCTTTTTGCACTACAAGTGCTACGAAACTACTATGCAAGCAGTTTTAACCAGATTTTCACAAAATTTTAAAACAAAAAGGTACCACAGCTTTAAAAAATCATTGGCTTCATCAAAACCATCATATATTTGAACTAAAAACATAATATTCACAAAATTTGATCCTCATTTTCCATTTAGAGTTTGTTTTGAATTTGACATTTTGTACCTCTGGTTTTTAGTTCATCTTGAGACTTTTTTAATTGTAGCTCAAAATCCTTCACTTGGCTTCTTAGCTTCCTATTTATTACTCTCAAATGAGTGTTGATCACTCTAACAAACCTTCCTTATTTAATAGCTGGAACTGTCCATGCAAAGAATTGTTGGGCACTGCTTGGGATCTCTGACCTAGCAACTGTTTGAACTTCCCAAACAACGTTCAACCTCTTGAATTCTGTCTTTTCAATGATGTGATGTATTGCCATCTTTCTCATCATTTCCATTTCTTAATTTTCTAGCTTCAACCTTTCTTCCAACAGTTGACACTCTGACATGTGTTCTTTTCCCTTCTCTACCTTGTTGACTGCATGCTCCACTATAGGAGATGAGAGATCAATCACCTTTTCAGGGACTTTGGCTACTTCAATAGTTACTTGGAAATATTTAATACTTTCTTGGAGTTTATTTTCATGTCTGGTTAGAGTTTTCCTAGCTTGAAAAGTAAAATCTGCATTCTCACCTTCAAAATCAAATTTCTTTGCTGATTTGATTTTTCTCTGTTTAGGTTCATTCACTTCAATGAAATATACCTGCACAATGGGTGATTATTCTATGTCTATTGCATGCAGTATATCATCCAAGTTTCCTTTCATCATTGGAATTTCCTCTACCATTGCAACAACTACTTTTACCTTTGATGCTGATACTTGACTTCTTGTCTTTCTCTGACTCTCCTGCTTACTGGCCATCTATTTTTGTTTTGTCTCTTTGACATTTTCTACTTTATGTTTTGCAGGTGATGGGGTTTTTGCAACAAGCACTGATGCTTTCTCAATTCTATCTTCAGCGTGTTTCCTTGGTTTCAACTTCAAAAACCTCTTAGCTTTGGTAACCACTCGCTGAATGGATTCTGCTACTGGTGGTGAAGCATTTCCCTTGATCTTAGGGTTTCTAGCTGGGGTTAGGGCTTCCATTTCAAATCCACTCATAAATAAAAAGAAAGACCAATCTCTATTTATTTTATTTAGCTCATTTAAAACCAGTAACTTAATCAAACCATGATGAAACATAGATGTTTCACGACCATCAGATTTAGCTTGAACTTTGTAAGCCATTTTGGAAAGGCTTCTATGCAAGTAAAATGGTAAATCTAATGATATCATTCCTCTAAAATGCAACAATATTTTATAATGATAAGTGTAGACTTTATGGTACCTGCCTTCACATGTGAAATATATTTTGATGTTGAATAGCAGCTTTGCATAGTTATCCTTGATACAACTCCTGAGTATTGCATTGTTCAAGTCCATGTCTATAAATTCAGGTTTCATAAACTCCTTGCATGGATCCATGTCAAACCTAAAACCTTTAAACCAAGATTGTTGTCCCCTTGGTATCTCTGTCACAGAAGTTATGATCTCAAGTGTCACTGGCATGTTTATAATTCCAACTTTGGTAGTGGTTCCACTAAAATGTAGGGCAAACTCTTTGAACACTTGAGTGTGGAAACCCTGTAGCTTTTCACAAAATTTTAGACATCCAGCCTTGCTAAAAGCCTCCATTACCATTTGATCCTCCATAACAACATTTGAATTCTCAGGTTCGTATCTCAGATAATGTCCCCCTATGTGGATCTTCTTTTCCTCTTCCATGTTTCCTATAGAAAACCTATTGATTTCCTTAAAACCTGTAAAGAAACCTCTCTTGACTAGATGAACAACCTCACTTGATTTGATGAATTAGCCTCACTTGATTTGATGAGAGTTGTCTTTGGATAGAACAACCATAAACTTATCCTCACTGTTTCAGAGCTTGGACAACATATGTGAAGGTGAATGAAATAGGAATGACTCAATTAGGAAAAAAATTCGAATTAGAGATGTCACTTCACTACAAGAAAAAAGGACATTGGTGAGGGGCGAAAATGGTCACCATAAGCTCATTGGTGAGGGTCAAAAGAGCCTTCGTCACCAAAAACTGAACGTCACCAAAGGTGGCGTCGCCGAAAGTATAAGTGTTGTGGTGACATTCAAAGTCCGTCACCAATAATGATTTATAGTGACGGAACTCCTATCATGTCATTTCCCAGCTGAAACTGACAAATCCAGGCTTATTTGACATGATAGCTATGAAACTGCACTTTCGTAGTGCTCACAGTGTAAATTTTGCAATTTGCGCTATGAAAGTAACAACGCTTTCGTAGCACAAAACTCATTTTTTGAACTAACGGCACTACGAAACTGTGGATTTGTAGCTAATTTCATAAAATCAGCCTAAAACCTACTTAGATGACCCTTAAATGAAAAATGTAAACTTTTTAACTATGGAATGAACCTAAAAAGAATTTTTTGAATTTTGATGGTGAACACTAACCTCCAAAACTATGAAATACCCTTAACCATACTAAAATGACTTTCAAAACTATTTAGATCATGATCAAAACAGAGTTGACATGCCATGTTTAATTTTTTTTTATAGTGATAACAGAGCTGATGATGATCAGGGCATGGTAGATGCCAAGGATCATCAGGGGGTCGGTGCTAGGCGCAGTTGACATGATGCTAGATACTAGATGGAGTTTGGCAACCAACTCGGTGCATTGATTGTTGAGGGGGGCATCAAGCCCACTCATTACAAAGACATAGATGCCAATGATAGGCTAATACAAATTTGGAGAGGCATGACACGTGACATGTACAGCCTGAAGCGACATGTTTTAGGAGTTACGATAGCTTTTACGCAACTGACAAGGACTGTTTAACGTTATAGGCGTGGTCGTGACATAGCAGGTGATGGACAGTCCACGAGCAATGACTCTTCATCTCATGATTGTTCACCTCACGCCGTGTCAGATGAGCATGAGCCTCCACTAGCATCCAGCAACAGTCACCATGGAGGTGAGGTTGGACCATCGGCCACGTCCAGTCAATAGCCTGCAGCATCCATCAGTACTCATGATCATGAGCAGGCTGGACCATCGACCGTCGAGGCAGCACCATTGACCGAGAAGGCCTCCACTAGTACTGATATTGATGTTGTACTACCACTAGCTGATCCATGAAATTTATATTACACTTGTATATTTTTAACATTATTCAGTTATATATATATATATGGTCCATTTGTTTTATGTTCATGTTGCAGTTGTACTTAATTTACATGTTGATGTGTATATTGTTAGGTCATGTTAGATATGTGTCTTTAATGTGTATGTGATGATAGCATGAGTTATTTGACATGGGATGTATATTTAATGTTTGTGTTGTGATGAATATGTTAATATATAATGTTAATTGTGTTTTTTTAGATGATCATGATCACATGATGTTAGCGATTTTGAATGTGTTTTTTAGTCAAATATGATTTTTGTATGATGGTTATCATGAACGTGATGTTTATTAATTAATTTAATACTAAATGATCATGATATTGTAAAATTGTAATATTTGTAATTCTAATTGTATGTATAATTCTAAAATTGTAATTGTATATATGTAAAATTCTAAAATTGTAGTTGTAATTGTAATTGTACGTGAAACTATAAAATTCTAATTCTAATTCTAATCCTAATTGTATGTAAAATATTTGTAAATTTTTAATTGTATTACTGTGAATTGATTGTAATTGTAAAATTGTAATTGTATGTAAAATAGTTGTAAAATTTTAATTGTATTAATGTCAAATGAATTTATTAAAAGTGTTAAATTTGTAAATTTGTAAATTTCAAATAATTTTAAAATAATAAATCTAGAATAATATGATTTATTATAACATAATAAAGTTTAGAAAATAATGCAAATAAATTCATGTACTTTAGAATTATCATTATTTTATTATGATCTTAGAGACAAAAAAAAACTAATTTATACAGTACGCCATTGTTTTTGAGATTAACATAATTGCGAATAATTATCAAGTGAATTATTGATTTTAACATTAACACAATGAAAATTACCAATTAATTAAAAATACATATTATAATGTTTTGAAAAACCCATCTTAAAAAGTATAAATATTGATGAAATAACACATGTACCATATCACTCTCGGTTCTCATGATCACCCTCATTATCTTCTAGCTTGCATGGAATGATAACACTATTGTTCTAAAAAATATGTTTTGATCTAGGGTCATGTGTCAATACGAACCACCAATCCCTATCCAACACATCTGGGTAAAAAAACACCTGGTTGCAGTGTTTAGGAAAAACATAGGGATCCTTAGCTTCATCCCACATCTTTCTAGAGTTGATACATATCAATCTACTATCACAATCTTCCTTTACATTATTCCGATCCAAGGTGTCCCACCACTTGCACCTAAAAATAACACATTGGAAAGAAGAGAAATCCACTTCAATGATCTGTTGTATCTTTCCGACGTAACCTATAAACATCCCTCATACTAGGTTTTGATCACGGTGGCTAGATTGACTAGACTGATTGAAATCGACTTCCACTCCACAGTCTTGTGTGATGTTTCCAGCATCAACATTTTATGTGCGAAAATGGTGTCCATATGCCCACATAAATGTGAACAAATGCACCTATTATAAAAAATTAAAAAAAATCATAGTGTCATGTGTCTTATAATAGCCCAACAGTTAAAATATGAAATGTATATGTCTTAATATAAGTTTCAAGTTTACATATAAATTAAAAATATTATTACCAATTGGCTGCACCCAATCCCTATGTTTAGCGCATCCTCTTTAGCATGCGGGTAACGACCGGTAGCACCGTATTTCTCTTTGACTTTGTCAGCAACCAATTGTTGGGGCATATTTTTGGCATATTTTATTTTAAATGATCGAGATAAGGCACACTTCTACCATTCAACTGTCTGAATTCTTTCTTGTCACTATCCCATTTCATCCTCTTTTGTTCGTACAATGCGACCAACAGTTGTATCACTTCAGAACTGTAAAGAACAAATTTATTTATTGCTTCAATTTCTGCATTCGCTGATGAAATCAAACCAACATTATCTAGTACTTAGAGATCAAAATATACATTATATCTAAGTTCAGCATGAATATTAATTACTTTTTGTAAATTTGAAAAATTATAATTCACTTACTCTTTATCAAGCACTTTTTTCCACTTGTTTGGAGAAACTCCCCTTCTCTTTTGTCTTCATCCCTTTCATCATCCCAAATCACCACACCTAGTCTATTGTTGATCTTCTTGATGTACCCACTGGCATAATATAAAGACTCATACGATATGTACCCCTCTTCCATAGACCCCTTGGGTTTTTCCCTTTGTCGAAAAAAACCTTTCAATTTCTTCATGTACCTCTCTAAGAAGAACATCCAATGACAAGAAACCACCCCAACTAATTCAACCTCATCTACTAGGTGGATTAGAAGATGAACCTGTATGTCCATGAAACTCATCGGCAGTTCCTTCTCAAACATACAAACATTCTCAACTATCTTTTGATGCCACCGTGGAATGCTAGCCACATGAATCTCCTTTGATGTTATACAACGTATAAATGAAGATAATTTAGATATGGCATGTCCTAGGTCTTAAGGGAATTCGTGTTTCACACACCCACACATGAACAAAGGATAATGACACTACAAAGTTATAAACACGTGCAATAATATACAAAATTAGTTATGTTTTATGATCCCCGCATGGGATAAAATTTATTAATATAACAAATAATAAAATCATGCTTTTGACATTATACGTACTCTTAGAAGATTCAAGTGGTCATGTGATTTCAACCCCGAAAAATGGTCATCCATAGTGAAGCAGCACCGTAGTGAAGACCCGTATGAAGTGGGCACCCTCACATCCATTATAGCTTCCTTTGCCAAAGATATATCATCTTTTTTAAAAATCCATGGGACATCACCTTTTTTGGAAAACCATGAATTAGAGGGATCAGTGCCTGCCTCTGATCCCATACTTTCTAATAGTCTTGGCCAATGTTTCTTTTTAGTTTTTGAAGTAATAAGATCTTTCCTAACAGCCAATGTGTCACTTTGTTTCGATGATATGTGTCTCCATAAAGAAGATGAAACATTATTAAATATATCCATGGGGATCTAATAAGTGGGCAATCTTAAGATGCTCCCAATATTGGAGGTCATAAAAGATAGATTTCCTTTTCATCCCAATGCAAAATTTCTCAACATAGGTGTCGAAGAAATTTGGACCATCGAACATTGGCTCTCCATTTGAATCGAACATTTCTATGAACTCCTTCTCCTTCTCTCTCTCACATGCTCTAAGCCATTCAGTTGGTGTCATTATTGGAGGCCTTTGGGTTCTCTCTCATTTACCATTGAAAGCAGATGTTTCTCTTTGGTAACAGTGTTCTTCTAGTAGGAACACCTCGAATCAATCATACATTGGCTTTCATAGGTCCTTGGACCATCTAGCTTTCAGGGAAGGTCAACAACATTTACATCCAAAATACCCTTTTGTTACAAGACCTGTGAGATTATATTTGTGTAAATTAATTAATATGCATGGAATGTTAAAGAATATCATGAAGACCAGAACAAATATTACAACGAAATAAATAACTAATATGTGAAAGAATATTGTTACGTATATAAAAAAATCAATAAATTAAACATGTAATTTACTAGAGCAAACTCCTAAGCCTGGATAATCATGTGTCATGTAAGCACATATGCCATACAATGTAAAACTCCTCTCTGCTGTGATGGTCTTGATACATTGTATGCATTTATCCCATCCCATAATTCCTTCAATTCATCTACCAGTGGTTGTAAGTAGACATCCATATTCTTCACTTGTCTTCTACCAGGGACTATGAGAGCCAACATAAGATGTTCATTCTTCACGGAAAACCATGGGGGGATATTTTTATTGATCACTACTACAGGCCAAACATAATAGTTGGTGTTCTGGAGGGAATATGGGTTGACACCATCCATGGCTATGCTGAGTCGTAGACTTCGTACTTCATCCTTGAATTTTTCGGGCCATGTATCCTCTATATGCTTCATGGCTATTGAATTAGTTGGGATTCACATAACTCTCAACTCACTTCTCTGTGAGGCATTCCATCCCTACAACAAAGCTAATTCTTTGCAACGAAAGAGCCTTTGAATCCTTGTGATTATAGGCATGTGCCTCAATATCTTAAAAGGAGGACCAGTACGTGATTTACCCTTTTTTTTTTTTTTATCATACCTGTCATGCGCACATTTCGGACACATATCTTTGTCTGCATATTCTCCTCTATATAGAATACAATCATTTGGACATGCATGATATGATATGTACTCAACACCAAACATTTTCAACAATTTCTTTGCCTCTTCGCAGCTACCATGCAAGACATTATCACTCAGAAGAACCTTATCTTTAAATAACCTGTAGTTGGTGATCATGGAAAAATATATTAATAAATGTACATTAATGCTGATATAATTATTAAAATTCATAAAATTTACCATTTGTAATTTTCATTGCAGTGTACTGATTATATTTAAAATTTATATAAGGGAGTACTTTATGGTAACTTACCTCAAAAGTTCTGCGAAACATGCATTGGACAAGCCAAAAATTTCTTTCAAGTTGTATAATAACATCATTATCCCCAACTGGGTAGACTTTGACTGAATTCCAGATCCAAAGAGAGGGGTGGTGGAAGAAAATTTAAGGCTTTCGAAAAAGGTGTCAGCGATATGAGCATCATCCCCTAGCTGATCATCGTTTTGGAATGCATCTAACAACATTGTCTCCATCACAGTCGTATCCCTTAAGTAATAATCCATACCAACCTCTATTTGATTGCCTCCATTTCCATCTTGTGAATAACTACTATTGTTGTAGTCATTCCTAATTGGTGAATCTCGACGTAGCGGGAATTGAATCGGTGGTTGATTCAACCATTCTTGTTATTGTTCCTCTCTGATTTTTTCTCTTAATTCAGTCTTCTCTCGATTTGAAATTGTTGTGGGGTGCAATGGAAGAGGGTAGGTAGGTTGTTCATCATCACTAGAATCCTAATAATTAAAAAAAAAAAATTGAACATGATTAGTGCAAAACATATGATATCAATTAGTAACCACGTTGACAATATTGAATGATTATAAATTGGTTTTACGTTGAAATAATTACATATTAATCAATATATATACCAAAAAATTATAATTATAATTACCATCATTATCCCGGGATTGTGGCTAGAAGATGCAATATTGTTACAATTGCCAGGGTGAAGCAGCTGTCCATTTTCATCTACCAAATGTGCCTTGTGGTATGCGGCTATTGATAAGAAATTTCAACGTTTTGGAGCAGTTTGAACATTTTGTGCATCTGAACTCGATGTTGAATCTGCATGAACGTACAAATTTTTACACATTAAAAATTTCATTAAGTTTTGCATGATTGACTGAATGGATAAAAAACATAAATTCAATTAGATAGTGAAAATATAAAACAAATATGAAGTAAATATTACGTCTCCAAATAGATAGGGATAACTCCACGATGGACTTTGAGAAATATTATGGAAGGAGTTGGATTTTTAATAATTGTCCATTCCATATAATATATGATACTTTCTCCTTGCATTTGAGCAAAACAACAATAAATTTCGGTGCACAAACCTAAATGTAATTTCTATGCGTAATGTACAGATAACCGCACCAGTACGTTTTTGTTATTGCACACCAGTGCCATTTTATAACCCGACGCACCGGTGCGGTTCGATTAAGGGACGCACCAATAATGAACAACCGTAAATAAAAAAAAGTGCAACCCTATTTCCTTTAAGTGAAAAAAAAACGGTAAATTGAAAAATGGGTGGCAAAATATTTTCGAAAATATAATTTCATAAAACATTTCTTTAAATACTAAAAAATTTTCATTAGTCCACTATTTTTGCAAAAAAATTCAGCCATATATTTGGAGGATACATACCTGGAGAAAACAGAGCACAAGAGCACTGTGGAGCAGGGAAATACATTCGAACTGAAGTATTTAGACAATCAGAATTCCAAACCTCTGGTGATTTAAACCTTGTACCATAGAATTTCAAACGATGTGAGTAAAGCTTATTGGTTTTTTTAGTTTTTTCTGCAATTTTTTTTATGCAGTAAAAGAAAAAATCAAAGTTTATTGATTTTTTTTTACTTTTTTCTGTAGTTTTTTTATGCAGTAAAAGAAAAAAATCAAAGTTTATTGTTTGTTTTACTTTTTATATAGTTTTTTTTACCTTTTCTGCAGTTTTCGGAAACAAAATAAATTAAATATCCATTTTTAGAAACAAAAATCCTAGATCATTTTTGTTTCTGCCCTTTCTTCTCCCTCTTTCTGTAATTTCAGAATTAGGGCTTTTCAATTTAGATTTACAGGGTTTGTATAGTCATAAGACATCCAAACTATGGGATGAATTTCATTTTCGGATCCCAATCCATGATGGCCCTTACATGAATTTAAAAAAAAAACAGATTTGTTTTCCTCGGTGCGCCCTGTGTAACATAGCACACCACTGCGTTCTGTTATACCAGCGCACCACGAAAGTACAGTGATGAAAAATAAAAAAACAAATTAAGTTTTTATCAGTGCGTCATATGTAACATATGGCACCGGTGCACTATTTCATTATGGTGCATCACAAACGTGTTGTTTCACATAAAAAAAAAAAAAAAAACATTTTAGAAACAAACCCTACATTCTTATTATTTCTACCATTTCTTCTCCCTCTTTCTGTGATTTCAGAATTAGGGATTTTCAATTTATATTTATAGGGTTTTTATTGCTAAATTTAATCTTAAGACATCCAACCCACGAGACAACCTGCGTAGTCAGATCCCAATCCATGTCGGTCCTTGGGTAAATTAAAAAAAAAAAATAAAAAAAATCAGCGTGCTCTGTGTACTTGAGTGCACTGGCATGCTCTATTATCCCAGCGCACCACGCAAGTACTGTGATAAAAAATTAAAAAAACAAAATATTTTTCAGAGTGTGCCATTTTTAAAATATGCAGTTGGTCTGCTATTTCATTTTGGCACACCGCAAATGTTCTATTTTGAAAAAAGAAAAAAAACTTTCAAAAAATACAAACCTTACATTCTTTTTGTTTCTTCCCTTTCTTCTCCCTCTTTCTGTGATTTCAGAATTAGTGTTTTTCAATTTAGATTTATAGGGTTTTTATTGCTAAATATATACCTAAGACATCCTACTGACGGGACGATTAGCATAGTCGGATCACAATCCATGTCGACCCTTGCGTGAATTTAAAAATAAAAAATAGATTTTTTTATCGGTGTGCCCGACATAACCTAGTGCACCAGTGCTTTGTATTGTACAAGTGCACCGCATAAGTAATGTGATAAAAAATTAATAAACAATTATTTTTATCAGTGCACCATATGTAAAATATGGCACCGGTTTATGCTACAAAAACTAACACTGGATGATTTTTATTATTTTATCATGGTTAACTGGTGTGGTGATTGACATGTAATGCATCAGTGCTCCTTTTTGACATACAGCACTGTACGAGATCTATTATACTTTTTGTGCGGTGCGTTTATAAGACACCCACGCACTGGCGTCAATGCGTACACTATGAATGGAGCACCGGTTTCTTGAGATTTTTTTTACTTGAAAAGTTGACAATTTATTTATAAATATATTAATTAATGATAGGGTACAGGTTTGATATTGATAAAGAAATGACTAACAAGAGATCAAGTAACAAAAATATTGATAACACATCAAGAAAAGTAAAAAGGGCAAGTTCTTTGTAAATTATTTACAAAAAATATTATTTTTGAACTATATGTAAGTTTAACTAATATGTATTTTTTATTGTGTATCATGCGCATCCACAAAATGACAAAGCTCAATAAGATTATTTCTGATCTAGGACCAGAAGAGCGTAAAAGCTTGATGGAAAAATTACAAAAGGATGAATCAGGTGAATGAAAAAATATTATCGATCCAATATGAGTTTCTTTTTTTAGTTTTCATTAATAATATAATTAAAATTATTAGATAACATGTGTCAAATAGTCTATTAATTCACATATGTTTAATGTTCTACAGGGACCAACAACTCAGAAAAGGAATGTTGTTCTAAGAAAAGAAAAAAATAGAACATGCAAATGAAAATGAATTTCTCCTTAGCTCATCTGGAGTGGTGCTGGAGGTTAAAGAAAGGGGGAAAAACTTTTACAAAAGTTTGAGGGATATAGTGGAATGAATGTATAGACTTTCTTTTCACTTACAATACAAAAGCCAATCCAATGATTCCAAGAAACAAATTTTATCTAAACTACAGGAAGAGTTTCCAGAGAATTGGTCAATGAGACATGTCAAACTTTTAATAGAAAAAACGTACATTAATAAAAAAAGGAGGAATGAAAAAGTAATATTCCTTTAAATGTTTGTTTAGAATTATTTATAAATATCACTTTTGTTATACTTACTTTTGATATATCAATAGAAAAAATAAATAGTTTATTGTCATGTTACATTTTTAGGAAGATTATGAAAATCTCAAAATATGAACGAGCTGATATCAAAAATATGCCAGTAGGAATGTCCAAAAAGGTGTACAATGAGATGGTCAAAGAAATGGACAAAATTGCATTGTGGGAGGAGCCATCTCAACAACAACATGCTTCAAATGTAATATGTAATCATTGAATTTTTCGATCATTAGGTACAATAAATAAACAATTTAGCATTAAATATTAATTTTCAAATATTTTATTGCAGAAAAGAATGATGATCACTGTGTTTGGATATCAAAGCAAGGCATTGTATTTTTTGAAATATGTCTCTGAAATCAGACATTTTCTTTAATGTAATGGACATAGTGTCCCAATTGAAAGATAAAGGGATACCAATAACTGTCCCATTTTGTATGAAAAAAGAATGTATTTTTTCACACACACACACACACACACACACACACACACACACACACACATATATATATAATAAAATATGGTTTAATTTATTCTATTGCGTTCTCCATTGTCGTTCTCAAATGCACTAACAAAAATTTAATTCATATGAATATTTTTATAAGATATATATGTGTCAACTTTTGATGAATAATGAATTTTAAAAAACCACAATAATTATGATATTATATAAAAAATTAATCGAAACCTCACATTCAAATGCGTTAATAAAAATTTAATTAATATGAATATTGCTATAAGATGTGTTGAATTTTAATGAATAATGAATTTAAAACAATCACAATAATTGCACTGTCACAGGTCGATGTTTCTAAAAAATACAAAATGAAAACCGGTGTGTGTATTATTACACTGGTGTGTTTGTATTCTTAAGCACACCAGTGTGTTTTTATGACCTATGGGTACCGCACAAATACCAAAAGAAATTAAAAATATCAAGGTGTTTGTGCGGTACGACGTACCAGTGTGTTTATATCTATATACGCACTGGTGTCGTTTTACGACCTTTGGGCACCGTACGAATACCGATACCAATTATAAATCTCAGTGTGTTTGTGTGATACTATGCACCAAGGCGTTTTTGTTTCTATATGCATCGATGCATTTGTACGACCTATAGGCACTGCATGAATACCAATACCAATTATAAATCTCGGTACATTTGTGTGATAATGCGCATCGGGGCATTTAAGCATTTGTAAGACCTATGGACACTGCACGAATACCGATACCAATTATAAATCTCGATGCATTTGTGTGATACTGCACACCGGTGCATTTCTATAATTCTATGCGTCGGCGCATTGATACGACCTATGAGCACTACTAAAATCCAAAAACCTTTTAGAACGGCCCCATGCGTTGTATTACCAACACTATGCCTAATTTTGTTGTATACCTTAACAACCCAGTGAATTCTCCTTTGACCACCCTGAGGCTCTGGCTACAGGTACGCACCGGTGTGTTAAATCTTGATTAGTGCACCGATGAAAAAAACATTTGTAATTACCTCCAGCCACCCATTTTTTTTAGTTGCATTGAATTTCCGTTAAAATCTCCACCAAAACGTTCATAACCATAAAGGGATGTTGTAGCAAATGTTTTTTTGACAATTTTGGCTAATTTTATAACACTAAAAACCTCCTTTTTAACCTCCACTAGAGGGTCTTTTCCTTGTAGTGCATGTGAGTGAGGGAGTTACTCTTCACTTCATTATCCCTCCATAGTGCCCAAAATCCAAGGTTAAAAGCTTAAATCCCACTAAAATCCACTTGGAAAACTTTAAAATTCCTTTTGTTATGCTTTTGTGGAGCTAAAAAACCTTTTGTTATGCTTCTGTGGAGCTAAAAGTCCTTTTGTTACGCTCCTAGAGAGTGTAAAATTCCTTTTGTTACATTTATGTGATAGTGTAAAACCCTTTTTTACGCTCCTGTGGGTGAGGGAACTAGATTTGTTACGTTTCTGTGTTGTATAAATCCTTTTGTTACATTTCTGTGTTGTAGAAAATCCTTTTTTTATGTTTCTGAGTGTGAGAAAAAGGCAGTGTTACGCTTCTGCAAGTTGAAAGTCTTCGGTGTTTTGAAGCCCGAAACCCTACAAAATTTCAAAGCTTGTCATCCATATTTTGTTGTAGTGTCCATAAAAGGTAAGCAATTGTCATTCACGCTAGTGTTTGGTTTAATTTTTAGGATTTAAATGCATTTCATCTTCTTTTATTTTCTCCTCCATGTATCCATTCTCTTCATATATAAAAAATTTATTTTGTTAAACCATAACCTACCCTATTCAACCTAAAACCTAATCCATCATCTAAAAAATTATTCTTACATCCCATATGCCCCATCTATATACTCCTATTATCCACATCACTATCCATAACATGTTTCACACCATCAAACCCTCATTCTAGCTTTTCAACAAAGTGAAGACAATGAAAAAATAGGGTGACGTCGTTTTAGGGTTTTGACTACCCTATACCCATCCATTTTCCCTCATTCCACTTGCACTGTGGAGCTAAGGTGCCATAATCCTCACTGAAATTTTTTCAAAATTTTTTCTTAGCTTCATAACCCTTGTTTCATCTACTTAACTTAAAAAACTTTTTTCACAAGTTTTCCCACAGTCAAAATTGGGAATTTCCTGTGTTTTGAGGTTTTGAACACCCTAAACTCATTCATTTCCCTTCATTCCACTTTAATTGTGAATTCAATATGCTACCCTATCCACTTAATTTTTATCATAATTTTTACTCAACCCTATCACCCACATTTCATCTCACTAACCTACCCTACCATCATAGGGATAATTTGGCTTCAAAATAAGTTTATGAAGTAACGGAGATGAATTTTACAAAATTGCAAGATGTTTTGCCAATAATAGGCCACATAACAACAAAATCGTTTAGTTTATGCACATGTGTTATGGTTTGAGAGAAATTCCAACAATACACTTTCTCCAGGTCATTTTCTGCAATTCTTGACAAGTTGTCTTCAAATCAACTTTCTATGGGTTTGGAATAGGGGTTTGCAGTTCTTTAGGAATCCATTTTGTAGCATACATCCTAAGATTTCAAGAAATACCACTTTAAACCCCAAAATCCTCTGGGAAGACCTCCAAAATCCCTCTCAAATGGCTTTTCTACGCTTATGGAACACACTGTTATGCTTCTGAAACACACTAGAGTTAACTTGGTAGAATGAACTTTTGGAGGCCTTCCTCTCATCCATTTTGAAAAATTCAAGATGTTATGGAAACTAGACACACAGGGCTAGTTGAAAAATCTTTCAAAATTCAATTTGGAATTGTAAAAGTGCCTCAAAACTAACTCCAAAGTTCTGTTACACTTCTGCAATTTGTTTTTAAATTCTTCAGTCATAATTGTCAGAGATCAAATTGGATTCCTTCAGTACAGTTGTCAAGCTTAGAAATGGTCACAAATTCAAGGCTATGAGTTGTCATTAGAGTTATTAGGTTGGTTTTTTCTTCCATTTATGATGGAATGTGTAATTAATGTAAGGGACAAATACTCCTAGTTTGTAGCTAAATTTTGAGGGAATGGTTTCTAACCTCCCTAGAAATAAGGAAATGACTCATATCTTGCATTTATGATCCATTTGGGATGGTATTTCAACATGGTGAGGTGTCATGACCTATATTTGCTATAATTAGACTCTCTTTTTTCATTATAGAGGTTGGATAGTTGTTATTTGAAGTGGACTATTGTACAAGCTTTTGTTAATGAAATCAAGGACAGTGTTGCAGACATAGTGTTGAGACTCCACTAGTATGAATTTGAGCATTTTTTTTTATCTATAAAATCATGATTTTTAATGTTATATTACTCATATTCCACATATATTCGTCTTTATTCTAATTCTTATCATTTTATTGACATAAAACATGCTTTCCATGCTCTATTTTTCATAAGATTTTCATGAAACTGTCTTGCTCATCTGATGAATGAATTTGATTTAATGCTCATACTGATTCCTTATAATTTCACTCTATACACAATGGAAAATTAATCATGCTTCTTATCTTACCTACCTAGCCTCACCCTTACCTCTACAACTAAACCTTTTTAAATCAGATCAATACCCTAGACCTAGTCTCCTAGCTGTCTTTCCTATCCAGCAGAACCCAAACAAACATAAACCTTAATCTATTGAGTATCATAACTAGACTAAAATATTATATCCATTTATCCCTTTGACTGTAAAGTGACATAGAGAGATCCCTCTCTAGTCTGGGTAGGGCTAGCTACTTGACCTAAATTTTGGTTTGTGGTTACCTTTCTCCAATCATATTTTCAGCCTTGGGAATTTGGGGAGAGTGATAACATTTTTGGTGTCGTTTCCGAGGAGTGAAGGTTTAATATTTCCCAGGAAATAACGAAAAATTTTAACTCTAATTTCTAATGGTGAAGAGTGGTCAGGCATAAGAAAGGATGTGCATCTTTCACCTGGCGACTCCAGTGGCGAAGAATCCAAAAGTTAAAAGTTTTCATGGCGACTCCACTGTTCAAAAATCAGTAGCTTGAATAATTTCTTGGTGACTTCATTTATTTCAATATGGATTCAATTTATAGAAGGTATGCCCCTATGTATCATGCTCAAATTCCTGGTTTTCCAAATCGAATTCCTTGCATATATTAGAAAACTTATCTGCCCAAATTCATAGATTGAAATGAGAATGAGGATATTCTACATTTGGTTATATTTCACATGCATGTATGTAAACTGAAGATTGAGTTTCCCGAGGATTGCTTGATGAAAATGTTTATGGCTACCCTGGAACGAAAAGCAAGATCATGGTATGAAGGGTTACCAGAAAAAAGCTTATGTTCTCTTAAAGATTTCCATAGAGTGTTCTTCAAGCATTATGGGGAGTCTCATATTTATTTGTCTCTTTTACAAAGTTGTTGTGATTATTGTGAAGGTTTTATTTCATATATTAAAGGAATTGATGATATTGAATGTATGAATGATGAAGATATCATTGGAGCCTTCTATGATTTTTCCTTCCAACAACAATCTGAAGAATCTAACCATTTCGATACATGAGATCATACTTAGCACAGAGTAGCCTCCCCTTTGTTTGATGACGAAAAAAATGATGTATATTGTCTTGATGCTCATAAATATTCCCCACAGGAAGCAATTCTAGCAGCAACACAACACACTAAGCAACTAGAGGTAAAGGAAGAAACTCAGCAGCCTGAAACTAATCAAGAAGAGGAGAATAATGAAAAAGAACAAGTTATTTTAGATCTTGTGGGTGTACACGTTAGCACTATGGTTTTCGAAAAAATTCCTCTTTCCAGTCAGCAGGTAAAAGTAATGAGCATATCATTGAAGAGTCATTTTTTGATTTGCAACAGTCTTATGATCCACAAGAATATCTCCGAGAGAAAATATTTTATTCCATAATTAAAAATCAGTCAGATTTGAATGATGAAATCCAATTTTTATTTCATGATTCTAATGAGTTGAAATGACCTCGCCAAATTCTATGTGATCTAGTTAATGATGAAGACATCCTGGTTTCATATGATATTGTTGTTGTGTTTGATGAAATTCAGGAAAATTCAGAGCCCTTATCTATTGTGGATCATGAGGATGAAAATCATTTTCTCTCATTCCATTTCTTGGGAATCTATTTCAAGATATAGGCAAACCAACATTGTGGAATAAGGTTTGTTTTCCTGCATTTAATCATCCAGAAGATCATATGTTACATAATTTTCATGATCCTCTCGTGAGTTTTTTGCAATCATCAATAGAGGAAGAATTTTCCAAGTTTGTCAATACAGGTATTGGATTCAGTGGAAAAGTAGAGTTTCCGCTTTCGTTTTTCTCCTGCCTACTCAAGGAACGTGTGAGTAGGATTTCAGTAAGTAGCCATTTTCTAGATTGGTTACACTAGAAGGATCATTTCACATGATTATGCAGATGTCTTCAGCAGGTGGGTGGTTTTCATCAGGATTTTAAGCCCTCAAGTCTCAATGATATGTTGTCATCAATAAGTTTTGTAAGTTTTGTTTTAGTCAGAGTTAGTTGTCAAGTTAGAACATATAGACAAATGAACATTGTGGAATAAGGTTTGTTTTCCTGCGTTTAATCATCCAGAAGATCATATGTTACATTATTTTCATGATCCTCTGGTGAGTTTGTTGTAGTCATCAATAAAGGAAGAATTTTCCAAGTTTGTCAATACATGTATTGGATTCAGTGGAAAATTTGAGTTGCCTGTTTCTGTTTTCTCTTGCGTGCTCAAGGAATGTGTGAGAAGGATTTCAGTAAGTAGCCATTTTCTGGATTGGTTACACTGGAAGGATCATTTCACATGATTGTACATATGTCTTCAGCAGGCAGGTGGTTTTCATCAAGATTTGAAGACCTCAAGTCTCGATGATATGCTGTCATCAATACGTTTTGTAATTTTTTTTTAGTCAAGTCAGTTTTTTCTGTTCGAAGTCATTTCCAGAATTAGTTCATCATTTCCAGTTTTTCAAAGTTTTTTAAATTCCAGTTTGACTCCATCGCCTAATGGTAAGTTTACCTGATCTACGATGTTCTTGACACCTCCTAAAGGAGCTTCCATCCCCAGTTGGATCCAATGTTATCCCAGGTATGTCAGTGATCAAATGACTCTTTCATTTGTTTTCCATTAGGTCATAGGTCAAAAATTTTAATTTTTCGAACTAGTTCTCAAAAATAATTTTGGTAATTTAAGAAGGTTAAACCATGTATGTTTCTCCTTCATTTCATTTATCATCATCATTTTCAAGGTCATCTCCATCATTAATTTCAAGATCACCATCTCCATCATCATCATTGAAGAGTTCTAGGATTAGGTCACTTCATTTCATATAGGTCACTGTCTAGGCTCATTTATTCCTTTGAAAAATCTTCAAGTTTTCATCTAAAATAAGGAAGAAACCCTCCATTCCATTCATAAAACCCTAATGAAGGAGCTAGCTTGTTTTGAATATGAACTAAAAGCCACCTCTCATGTTTCATATGGCTCAAGTTCCAAAAAGTTCAAATCATTTCATCTATGTCTCACTATTTCATTAAAAAGGAGAATTTTGTCTCACTATCATATTAAGGATCATAAAATTCATATTGACTGTAAGTGCTTCAAAGGAGGTCAATTTTGATCTACTGTCCCAATAAAATGCAAAAGGATTCATCCTCAAGTTTAAACACATCTCATATTGTTTTGAAAAGGATCATATCCATGAGAAAATTTCAAAGGTTTTTGAAAAAACACTCTTACTCTTTCATGAAAAGGAGAATTTTGTCTCATTATTTCATTGAAAATTCAATCAAGTCACTTCAATTTTCAAAGGGTTCAATAGAAATTTACTCTGCCTTCTCATCTCATTTGAAGGGGAAACATGTGAATTTTCCATGTGAGAAAAAGATTCAATGGTTTTATAAGTGTTAAAGAAAAAGGTCATTGCCAAAGAATTATGCCTTCTTATGTAATTTGAAGGGGAATCATGTCACCTTCCAAATTGCATAAAGGGTTTAAAAGAGTCACTATCAAGTGTCAAAAATAAAAATGGTAAAGGTCATCTCACAAGCTTATAAAAGCCAAAGCAACCCTCATTTTATTAATTATACCCTTTCATGTGAGTGAGAGAGCTTCTCCTCAGTTCATTATCCCTCCATAGTGATCAAAATCAAAATTTCAAAGATTAAATCCCACTAAAATCCTCTTGGAATCCTTTAAAATTCCATTTTTTACGGTTTTGTGGAGCTAAAAATCCTTTTATTGTGCTTATGTGGAGCTAAAATTCCTTTTGTTACACTCCTAGATAGTGTAAAAGTCATTTTGTTACATTTCTGTGATAGTGTAAAAACCTTTATTACACTCCTGTGGGGGAGGGAAGCAGCTTTGTTATGTTTTTATGTTGTATAAAATCCTTTTGTTACATTTCTATGTTGCAGAAACTCCTTTTGTTACGTTTTTGTGTGTGAGAAAAAGGCAATGTTACGCTTCTGCAAGGTGAAAGTATCTGGTGTTTTGAGGCCCAAAACCCTACAAAATTTAAAATATTGTCATCCATCCTTTTTTGTAGCTTCCATACAAGGTAATAAACCTTCATTCATGTGTAATATTCCTAAATTAGCATGCAGCTAATTGGAATATTCATTTTTTCTTCTGTCTTTTAGATAGATAAATAAGTGGGTAGGGAGACCCATAGAAATCTTTAGTAGGAATAAAATCCCTCTTAATGTGAGAATGGATTGTCATAATAGTTGGATAAAGCACCTCCATGTGTGAATAGGGGAAAAATAATGTGGAAAAGTTCAATGTTGACCAAATCAACAACGCTGGTATAGAGAGAATGGATCATCAATGTGAAACAACGCAAAGTTAATGAGAGATAGTCTCCATGAGAGTAATTCCTTTAATGAGTGGGACCCAAGGTGAGAATACTCATAATACATATAAGGAAGGGAAAGGAAGCCATAGAAGGCATGTTAGATGATTATTTATTTTGATCTACTTAGATATAGATTTGTCAGGTGACATTTCTATTGCATGTTTTTGTTGTTTAGCAGGGTCTACTGTACTGTTTAGTACAAGGGTGTTCCCGAGCAAAAATCCAACAATCATCATTGGGGGACTTTGAGTGCCTAATTAGGAGATATTATTGAGCTACATAGTCCACATCCAAGCATCAAGCCAAGCTTTAGCCTTCAGTTACATCGCAGTTTCTGTTTAGAGTTTTGTTGTGTTGCAGGGTGTTGCAGTGGAGGATTGAGAGGGTCACTTTCAGTGTTGTATTTTCAATTCAGAGGCATCCTTTCCATTGGGAGGCTAGAAAGGAAGAACTTGGAGCTTCATTTCATATTTTTTCACCGGGCCAATATATTTCCACCTCTTATAGTGTATTTCTAGTCCATGACTGCGTTATTTTAGTCAGTTGTTACAGGGGTAAGTTCAGTGCTCCATTTGGAGTGTTTGCTTTCTATTTATGGGATTAACCCTTCATTGAGAGAGTCTATTGGAGGAGTTCCATTTCAGATCTACATCAGTTTCAACCATTTCCATCTAGTTATTCGGTTGCAGCTACAATTGAGCCCTAGGGCTACATTCCGGCATTTTTGTACTTTGGGTATTTCTAGAAACCCTTTCTGGGTTGTCTTGGAAAAGTTCTTGGGAGCACAAATCTCTATCCTTAGCATCATTTGAGCTATATAAAATTAGATCCATATTTTTATATATTTCCTGTAGC
This sequence comes from Pinus albicaulis, assembly GCA_034641835.2. Taxonomy (NCBI): domain Eukaryota; kingdom Viridiplantae; phylum Streptophyta; class Pinopsida; order Pinales; family Pinaceae; genus Pinus; species Pinus albicaulis. Next base: position 131,049,565 of record CM076579.1, read on the forward strand.
AGTTTATGCCCTAAAACTACTCTGTCATGGCTCATAGCATTTTTATAGCAGCTATATTTCATGTATTGTCATATCTTCTTAATGGAGGCTTGTGTTGTATTCCTTGAGTGACAAGATCATCAAGATTTTATATCCATTATTGCTGATATGTTTAATAATATTTTTGTACATTTTTCTCATGTATTGGTGTATTGATGTTTCCATGTTTATGTGCTATATTGCTACTTTCCCCATTTGGGAATATTACAGTGGTATCAGAGCATAATCTTGGCTCAGCCTATGGATCTCAGCCATTATGCTATCAGGATAATAAGAAGAAGGAGAAAGATATCAGAATGATGGAAGGAATGAGTCTTATCTCATCTCTTTTCAGATCCATAAGGGACCTCACCAAGGAGGTCAAGAAAATAAGAATGCAGAGAAACAATGAGACCTCATTAGGGTTTCAAGAAGAGGAAGTTCTGTGCACTTCCTATCAGCACAAAAGAAAATCGGTATTGCATAGAGCTCCAAAGAAATACACTATGTATACTTTCTTTGAAGAGGAAGGTGAAATACATGGAGATGGATGACACTTAGATCATGGGATTCAAGGAGAATCTAACTCTCCCAGAGTCCATTCAGCTCCAAGAAGAAAGAAGACCTTGCAGCAATAGAAGAAGAAAGAACAATAGGTTTCTATTTTCTACATTTGATGGATTATCCACATGCATAGAAAGGGGTTGGGGAATGGAGTTGGATGCATTATTCCTCGACATCTAGTAGTAGAAAGAGAATTTGTTGAGATTGCAACACTGCACCTTTAGGGTGAAGCAAAATTTTTGTGTTTCATCCATTTGAGTCATGAAAGAGTGACTACATATGCAGATTTTACTCAAAGGTTGATCAAGAAGTTTGACAAGAAGAAATCAGAGGAGAAGAAAATTCCACCACCACTTACTGTAGGATCACTTGCATCAGGAGAAGGAACACTTGCAACTTTGCAAAGTGGTCTTGATCTCTTTAAATTTAGAGTCCCATGCATTATTCAAGAGATGCATTAGGAGGAGGAGACTTATACCAGCACTGGTGAAGCCATAGAAGAGTAGCAATCATCATCAGTAGTTGGGGAAGTCATCACACTGGTGGGAGGAACCCTTGTAGCAGCACAATATGTTCCCAAGCAAAACCAAGGTATGCAAATGTTTCCACTTTCTATCATTTCAACACATCTTATGGAAGGTTGCAGGGAAATTCCATTGCATGACCTGGGGTCAAGATACACTATTGATTTGGAATAGAAGACTATCAATACGTAGAGTACGCTTGATAGATTCAAGGAGTATATATACCTTCATCTTGGTATGTCATTGTTGAGATACACACAACTCTTGGGGTCAAAGTATAGAATTTTGGAGGATAGGATGAGTATTTTCCTAAACAATCCAATGCAGAACTATATGTTTAGCAGTGAGCATGATCATGAGACAGAAAATGCACCATCATGGATATCAACAACGCTATCATTGATCAGCAGTGATGAGTTGGGAGCCCAGCTAGTATTGGAACATTCTGATGACCATTATACTTGTGTGACATTAAATAGGCAAATGATTGATGGATGATATATCTAATTATTATGATAGATATTTCTTGATGAGCCCTTCATAGATCAATGATAAGTTTTTTCCTACATCATATTTGGATCCTTATGGGGTCAACTTGGTAATTGATGAGTGGTCTTCATTTGGAAATCTCCAGGAGGTTGTATTTCAACATCCCATGAAGTGCAAAGGTAGTAATCTGATTTGGGAGGAAGGTATTCTCCATTGGAGGGATACCAATTTTTAGCATGGAAGGAGACACCCACATTTGGATGGATGGGTGGGGATGGTGAGAAAGATGTCAGTGAGCCACTTGCAAATCTATGACATAGATCAAAAGGAGGCATGGTTGTGCTGGCTACTCTTGAAAGAGTTTGGCCATTTTGTGACATATCCCATCTCAAAGTGTATGTTTTGGGTTGGGTCTTTACATGGCATCCATATGTTATGGAAGAAAAATATTTGGTTGTATGGGGCATTCTGAAAGTCAATCATAATGATGTTACTCCATGATTTATATGATGATCAAATGAGGAGGCAACAAGAGTTGTTGTTTCTTTGGATACTCTTGGGAGAGTATGGGATGATTTTCTCCCATAATTTTCATGATGTTGTAGGATTAGATGGTGGCACAATCATGGTGCAAAGGGAATACTCCTTAGCTTTAGAAGATCAGGATGTACTTACACTTTGGAAGGAATCTCCCATATATAGCAGAATTATTGTAGATTAATTTGGCATTTGGCATGTCAAAGATTGGAGCTATGAGATGAAAGGAGCCTTATTAAAAAGGCCAATATCGCTGTCACTTGGGAGCTTAGGTTTGTTGATGGAGTTTTCCCAGGATCACTTCACATATGATGCACTTGATGGAAAATTAAGAGAGGAGAGTGATGGAGTAGTGGATGGAAACATCTATTACCATGATATGATCTTCTTGACTTGGATCTCCAAGCATAAGAAGAAGGCTTTGCATGCAACACATGATTCATTCCTTTCCATTCACAAGGGTCTCATGGAGACATATCATACCACTATGGAGAGATCATCCATGGATCTCCTTATCAACCTACTCTCATTACATGGTAAGGGTTGTGTTTCTCCACGTATTGATCATCTAACACAATATTTTCATTATATTTCCATTTATATACAGTGCATTGCTCCACAAGAGGGTAAGCCTCTATTTGGGCTTCATGGTCATTTTGGGACCAACATCAGTGATGGGGATAGCCATATCTTGTATGGCTTTGGGTAAGTGTTGTGTTGTAATTTTTATGCTCAGTTGATATACAATTCCATTTACTATTTTCTATTATATGAGATAACATGCACAACTAGAAAATTATTGGGAGACAACTTTCCATATTTTATTTTGAAACAACAGTTGGAAAAAATGCACTATAACAACTTGGGAGACTGTTGGTACCATTCAGAACTACACATAAACTTCAGTATACTTCTCATTTGGGTCCCATATTGTGATGATGTTCCATTGATTTTATATGGGATGGTTTGGGTAAGCATGATTCATGACACTAGAGAGAGGATCTTTGAGGATATAGTGTTATTCTTTCCTCTTGAAGGCAACCTTATTGCAGCCCAAAATCAATAGCCACTCTACACTTATCATAATTGGAGAGAGAGATAACATGGGATAGGCAATTTGGTCTATCAAGTTCAGCTATGCAGCCCACCTACATTGCAGGAGCCAAAGGTGGATGAGTTTTTCCATGAGTTACCATTTTGGAGGGTGAATCATTTTGTGTGGATGATAGCTTGGGGATGGGAGCTCCTCATGTGAATGATGCTTCCCAATATATTTCAGATTCCATGTCTAAAGGAGGAATCTAGACAGCATATAGTTGCCTCCATGGATATCCCACTAGTTCATGATGAGATCCATTTGGATTTGTGATGCAGGAGCATTAGACTCGAAAATACCTTGTATTTTTATTTAAACTAGGGATCTCATGTTTTTGAGAAATTATTAATTTCATGTAAATATTAATATTGTTTTTGAGTGATTAAATTATATTTTAAATTAATTATATGTGAGAATTTGTAAATGTTTCCAAACAACTGGAAATCATGAGAGAAATTAGATGACAGATATCTAAGAGAAAATTATGAAGCCTAAGTTAGAGTTAGTTTCAAGGTTTTAGGGATAAAGATCTAGATTTTAGGGGTGTTGAGATATTTAGGGGTTTTTTGAGTGATTAAAGGGATGTTAACCAAAATTGGTTCTATTCAATTTGTATAAATTAATATGCCTCAAAGGCAAATAGATCAGGAGAGAATAGAGTGGAATTAGAGTGGTTTGGGCAATAGAGTTTTGTGAGCCTACGGGCTTTTCTAAAGGGCCAATAATTTGGAAATCAGGCCAAGGAGGACTTCCATGTAAGGTTTGCATGATTAATGAATGAGTTTGATTTTTTGATTTAATTTCCATTGTATGGTTGTGAGATCGTTGTTTATGAGTTTGAATGCAAATTAAATGAGTCAAATTTTGTAAAGTATTGGGGGATCGATCTGAATAATCGATGCTGGAATAGTTAATAGTGGGAAGCAAACACTGAAATCGACCTTCAGTTAGAATTTGACATTGGATACATGGGTATAGTGGTTGTTTTTCATATAATACAGTGAAATTGGAGCAATAATGTGAAGCAGCTGGAAATCGATCTGTAGCATTGATCGATGGCGCAGGGCTGTTGTTTTTTTAAAACTTTGTTTATTCATTTAGAATTCAATTAGAATCGATTTTAATTGTGTGTCCCAGTAGCAGTGTTAAGGAGGCGCGTAGTAAGGAGTGAGCAGAATAGTGATCTATAAGATCGAATCTGTTTATGCAGGCGTGGTTGGGTTCGATTGACATAATTGGAAGTCGATTCTAATATCATCATAATTGTGGATGGGTATTCAGACCTTGGAATGGTGCGAGAGGTTTAACCCCTTCGATGGGTCAAGTATTAACGCGGAGGAAGTGTTTTAATTGCCAGAAGTGATAATTAATGCAGAAGTTGAATTATCTAATTTCCAGAATGATGTTTTAAATCTATTAATGCAGATGTTTTGTATGGAGTAACAGATTTGACAGATTGTGACAAGTTGAAGAAGGAAGAGAGACCGATTTATATAAATCGATGTTGATTTTGTGTTTAAGGGCGGAATGATGTAATATACAGCAGTGAAACTGAACCAACCTCCGCGAAGACCTGGTCAATGTCAATCCAGGTCAAAACTCTAGTGTATCAAAGATGAAGGCCGTCCGAGGAAATGATTTGCATTGGTAAGTCATATAAATATGAAAGAAAAGGGAGTTGGGCATATTATTATAGTGTTGGCATTCAATTTGATTCAAATAATGGTCCACCGTTTATTATAACATTATGGCATTTGAATTGATTCTAACCTATTCATGAAATGAAAGGCACGTGGAGGTAAATATGACTTGGCAAACATTCATGTCTGTCACTTTGAAGTCAACGACGGTAAGGTCAGAAATTTAATTGTGGCGTCCAAATGCCTTGGTACAAAGTTAGTGTTATGATAACAATTGGTCTTATGCTACGATGAAAGGTATTGAATTTAAAAAGAAACCTTTGCATAGATGAACGATAAAGAAGATTCTACGTACGTGATGATGAATTGACTTTAACCATATACTTGAAGTTAAGATGAAGCTTCCATGTAAAGGTTTGGTTGACATAAATTATAAAGCCAAGCTTTTAAATTGAGAGGTTTTGCATAATTCAAAGATTTAATGAAAGGAAGAAACCTTACATATGAGAAGAATAGAGACATTGGGGTTGTATTAAAAATTGAAGAAATCTTCCTTTGAATATTTATTTATAAGCTTCCGCAAATGATAGTGTGTGAAGTTGCCTTAATTTGGAATTTTATTTGGGTAGTTATTGAGATGCATTTTTATATGCATAGAAAAGGGAGAGATTCTGGGTTTGCTGGTTGGCCTGCATCATTTTTGGTATCAGAGCTAGAATAGCTCTATGCGTGAAGATTCAAGTTTTTTTAATTGAGTTAATTGCATGCGATGAATGAATATCTGATTTCGAAGCTAATGAAGATTGCAGCACAGAGATGCAGTGTAGTTGAAGAAGCGAGATCAACAGGATCTTGAAAGGTGAGCTGACAGGTATTATTTATCTCTGGTTTAAAGGTTATGCTTGGATAATTTGATTTACAGGCATAGTGAAGAAATCTCAGTAGGAAGAAGCAGATCAAAGCTAGAGTGCAGTGATGAAAGAGTCCGACATGGATTCTAAGAGAGAGTGGCAGAACCTAAAGATTCAACAGAGGTTGAATAAAGTTGCAGATGAGAGAAGCCTGAAGGAGCAGTGGAGAAACGCTCAAAAGGTTCCAGCAAAGGACCGGTGATTACCAAAAGACCAGATCCAGAGGAAAGGATTGGTGAGGTAAGTGGCAGCAGAATATTTTACTGTTGCAAAGGCTTGGTGCAACTCATGGGTGATAAAATCATGGCGAAGGAGATGAATATTGAAAGTCATAAAGGAGAGAGCAGAGGTTCAGAGAGAGGCCACAATAGAATGAGGGAGAAAGATGCCAAGGAAAATGGCATATTGAAGCAGTGGACTGATGAAGAGTATGATAAAGAGAAAGCTGAGATCGCAGTTCATCTCAAGTTATTGATGGAGTTTTTACGGGAAAGTGTGAAATACCAGAGACATGGTTGTACCATGAGGAAGAGAGTGGAGTGGCAGAGGCTACAACAGAAAAGAGATCGACAGATAAACATGAAGTTAACAGAAGATCTAAGGGAGCTTGAGTAGATGATGAGTATACAGTTGAGACGTGAAGAACTCAGAGCAGCTGAGTTTAAAATGGAGGTTTCCATTGATGAAACAGAAGAAGATATCATTGATGATTTCTTGAGTTATTGGGTAAATCCAGATCAGCTGGATAATGTAAGACCGTGTATTTTTGTAGTTGAAAATTTTGATGTGATTACAGGTTTTACTGAAGAGGATGTGCAATCTTGTAAAGCTGTCACGAGTGTGGAAAAGAATCTTTCAGGAGATAAGTACTCTGAAGAAGAAGCAGTGATGTGTTTGTACTTGAAGCTGTTACAGTACAAGAGGAAGTTCATGTGAATGAAGAAGAGGATGAGCTTGAAGAGCCGGTATATAAACCAACAATTGAGACTGTTGAACTTTGTGATTTTCAAACTAAAATTTTGTGTATGAATGCAGGGACTGTAAGTGATGATGATATGATTTAGCAATGCCACAGAGAAATTGCATTGTTGGAATACTTGTTGGAGAATTCAGAGTATGACAAAGAGGTGGCAGAAGAAAGAGTTCAGTACAGTGAACAAGAGAAGAAATACATCATGGAGACAGATGGCGTGAGAGAAAGATTGGTTGTGAGTCTTGAGAATTCTTCAGAGAATTTCTCTGAAAGAGAGAATCAACATATTGATGTGCTGATGGAGATGGAAAATTTGGAGCAGCGTACTGAGGTGCTGGCAGAGGGAAGTAAGGCATTGAGGCCTTATGATTTTTGTTCTAACAAGTGTTTTGTGAATGCAAGTGTTATTGTAGGTGCTGAAGAACGTTTGACTCAGTTGAGTAGTCAAATGAAGGAGAAAGACAAGAATTTTGTGGATATTTCAAATCCATGGGATGAGGAAGTTATGTTGCTGGAAAGGATGTTGAATGATTAGAATTCAGTGCAGAAAGAATCTCAATTTCAGAATTGGGAATTGCAGATACAAGAGAATGAAGACAGCAGAAAGGAGTACACAATGTACCAGTCCATTAAGTTGCTGATAGAAGAAGGCAGAGAAGAAGTTTTCCGTTGTAGAAGACAAGTGGGCATGGATGATTTGGCGGCAGTAAGAAATGAGAAGGTAAGAACGGAAGCAAGCATAGAAGTAAGAACTGAGTGAGTAAGGGCTCAGCAGACAGCAAGAAATCAGAAGCCTGGAGATTTATTGGATCGAGAAATTGAATTAATCAGAAGAATCATGTTGAAAGTGTCTCAGAGGAAGACATCAGCGAGGAGAAACAGCAGCAGAAAAATGAAGATAGAGACAGATTGTGAAAGTGCAACGAGTGGAGCAAGACAACATAAGATATGGAGACCTGGAGAAAAGCAGCAAACAATAGATATTAACTTGCAGAACAAAGTGTGGGATCCAGGCGGACAAAGACTTAAACGCATGATCTGGAGATCATGATCATTTTCTACCTTGGGAGTCTGATGCAGGAGCATTAGACTCGAAAATACCTTGTATTTTTATTTAAACTAGGGGTCTCATGTTTTTGAGTGATTAAATTATATTTCAAATTAATTATATGTGAGAATTTGTAAATGTTTCCAAACAACTGGAAATCATGAGAGAAATTAGATGAGAGATATCTAAGAGATAATTATGAAGCCTAAGTTAGAGTTAGTTTCAAGGTTTTAGGGATAAAGATCTAGATTTTAGGGGTGTTGAGATATTTAGGGTTTTGTTGAGTGATTAAAGGGATGTGAACCAAAATTGGTTCAATTCAATTTGTATAAATTAATATGCCTCAAAGGCAAATAGATCAGGAGAGAATAGAGTGGAATTAGAGTGGTTTGGGCAACAGAGTTTTGTGAGCCTACGGGCTTCTATAAAGGGCCAATAATTTGGAAATTAGGCCAAGAAGGAGGAATTCCATGTAATGTTTGCATGATTAATGAATGAGTTTGATTTTTTGAGTTAATTTCCATTGTATGGTTGTGAGATCATTGTTTATGAGTTTGAATGCAAATTAAATGAGTCAAATTTTGTAAAGTATTGGGGGATCGATTTGAATAATCGATGCTGGAATAGTTAATAGTGGGAAGCAAACACTGAAATCGACCTTCAGTTAGAATTTGACATTGGATACATGGGTATAGTGGTTGTAAATTCATATAATACAGTGAAATTGGAGCGATAATGTGAAGCAGCTGGAAATCGATCTGTAGCATTGATCGATGGCGCAGGGCTATTGTTTTTTTAAAACTCTGTTTATTCATTTAGAATTCAATTAGAATCGATTTTAATTGTGTGTCCCAGTAGCAGTGTTAAGGAGGCGCGTAGTAAGGAGCGAGTAGAATAGTGGTCTATAAGATCGAATCTGTTTATGCAAGCGTGGTTGGGTTCGATTGACATAATTGGAAGTCAATTCTAATATCATCATAATTGCGGATGGGTATTCAGACCTTGGAATGGTGCGAGAGGTTTAACCCCTTCGATGGGTCAATCCTTAACACAGATGAAGTATTTTAATTGCCAGAAGTGATTATTAATGCCGAAGTCGAATTATCTAATTGCCAGAATGATGTTTTAAATCTATTAATGTAGATGTGTTGTATGGAGTAATAGATTCGACGGATGGTGACAAGTTGAAGAAGGAAGAGAGCTCGATTTATATAAATCGATGTTGATTTTGTGTTTAAGGGAAGAATGATGTAATATACAGCATTGAAGCTGAACCAACCTTTGCGAAGACCTGGTTGATGTCAATCCAAGTCAAAACTCTAGCATATCAAACATGAAGGCCGTCCGAGGAAATTATTTGCATTGGTAAGTCATATAAATATGAAAGAAAAGGGAGTTGGGCGTATTACCATAGTGTTGGCATTCGATTTGATTCAAATAATGGTCCACCATTTATTATAGCGTTATGGCATTTGAATTTATTCTAACCTGTGCATGAAATGAAAGGCGCATGGAGGTAAATACGACTTGGCAAACATTCATGTCTGTCACTTTGAAGTCAGCGACAGTAAGGTCAGAAATTTGATTGTGGAGTCCAAATGCCTTGGTCCAAAGTTAGTGTTATGATAACAATTGGTCTTATGCTACGATGAAAGGTATTGAATTTAAAAAGAAACCTTTGCATAAATGAACGATAAAGAAGAGTCTACGTATGTGATGATGAGTGGACTTTAACCATATACTTGAAGTTAAGATGAAGCTTCCACGTAAAGGTTTGGTTGACATACATTATAAAGCCAAGCTTTTAAATTGGGAGGTTTTGCATAATTCAAAGACTTTAATGAAAGGAATAAACCTTACATATGAGAAGAATAGAGAATTTGGGGTTGTATTAAAAATTGAAGAAATCTTCCTTTGAAGATTTATTTATAAGCTTCCGCAAATGATAGTGTGTGAAATTGCCTTAATTTGGAATTTTATTTGGGCAGTTATTGAGATGCATTTTTATATGCATAGAAAAGGGAGAGATTATGGGTTTGCAGGTTGGCCTGCATCAATTTGTCACCAAAGGCTAGCTTATAAACTTGGGAGGAGAAACTTGGAGTCATATTGATAAGAAAGCATCTTGTTCACTAGAGAAGCTTATCATATGAGGATGCTACAAGAGGAGGAGAGGAGGATCTTTAGCTCTATCCTTGCAGTTACTTGAGGACAAGCAACATTTGGGAGGGGAGGACTGTAATATTCCTAAATTAGCATGCAACTAATTGGAATATTCATTTTTTCTTTTGTCTTTTAGATAGATGAATAATTGGGTAGGGAGACCCATAAATCTCTTTAGTAGGAATGAAATCCCTCTTAATGTGAAAAGGGATCATCATAAGAGCTGGATAAATCACCTTCATGTGTGAACATGGGAAAAAGCATGTGGAAAAGGTCAATGTTGACCAAATCAACAACGTTGGTGTAGAGAGAATGGATCATCAATGTGAAACAACACAGAGTTAATGGGAGATAGTCTCCATAAGAGTAGTGCCTTTAATGAGTGGGACCCAAGGCGAGAAGGCTCACAATGCATATAAGGAAGGGAAAGGAAGCCATAGAAGGCATGTTATATGATTATTTATTTTGATCTTCTTAGATCTAGATTTGTCAGGTTACATTTCTATTGTCTATTTTTTCTGTTTAGTACAAGGGTGTTCCCGAGAGGGAATCCCACACTCATCCTCGGGGGACTTTGAGTGCCTACTCAGGAGAGATTATTGTGCTACATAGTCCAAATCCTGGCATTAGGCCAAGCTTCACTCTTCAGCTACAATGCAGTTTCTATTTAGAGTTGTGTTGTGTTGCAGGGTGTTGCAGTGGAGGATTGAGAGGGTCACTTTCAGTGTTGTATTTTCAGTGGAGAGGCATCCTTTCCATTAGGAAGATATCAAGGAAGACACTGTAGCTTCATTTCATATTTTGGCACCAGGCCAATATATTTCCACCTCCTATAGTGCAGTTCCATTCCATGCCAGCATTACTTTAGTGAGTTGTTGCAGGGGTAAGTTCAGTTCTCCATTTGGAGTTTTTTTATTTCCATTGAAGGGATCAGACCTTCATTGAGAGAGTCTATTGGAGGAGTTCCATTTCAGATATACATCATTTTTAGCCACCTCCATCCAGCTATTTTGTTCCAACTGCAATTCAACCCTAGGGTTTCATTCCAACATTTTTGTATTTTGTGTATTTCCAGAAACCCTTTCTGGGTTATCTTGGAAAAGTTCTTGGGAGCATAGATCTCTATCCTTAGCACCATTTGAGCTATATAATAGAAGATCCATATTTTTATATCATTCATGTAGCATTTTATGCCCTAAAAATATGTTGTCTTGGCTCATGGAATTTGTATAGGAGCTATATTTCATGTATTGTCATATTTGCTAAGTGGAGGCTTGTGTTGTATTGCTTGAGTGACTAGATCCTCAAGATTTCTATCCATTATTATTGATATGCTTAATAAGATGTTTGTAGATTTGTCTCATGTATTGGTGTATTGTTGTATTCACTGCTATTTTCCATGTTTATGTGCTATATTTTTTCTTTCCCCATTTGGGAATATTACATCATGATAGTGTTTGGTTTAATTTTGAGGATCTAAAGGCATGTCATCTTCTCTTATTTTCTCCTCTAGGTCTCCACTGTCTTCATATATATATAAAATTATTTTGTTAAACCCTAACCTATCCTATTCAACCTAAAACCTAACCCATCATCTAAAACATGATTCTTACATCCCATATTCCCCATCTATACACTCCTATCATCTACATCACCATCCATAACATGTTTCACACCATCAAATCCTCATTCTATCTTTTCAACAAAGTGAATACAATGAAAACATGGGGTGACTTTATTTTAGGGTATTGACTACCCTATACACCTCCATATTCCCTCATTCCACTTGCACTATGGAGCTAAGGTGCCATACTCCTCACTGAAATTTTCTCATAATTTTTGCTTAGCTTCATAACCCTTGTTTCACCTACTTAACTTAAAAAACTTGTTTCACAAGTTTTCCCATAGTCAAAATTGGGAATTTCCTGTGTTTTAAACACCCTAAAATCATTCATTTCCCTTCATTCCACTTTCATGGTTAAGTAAATACACTACCCTATCCACTATTTTTTTATCAAAAATTTTACTCAACCCTATCACCCCCATTTGAGTCTCACTAACTTACCCTACCATCACAGGGACGGTTTGGTTTCAAAATAATTTTTTGAAGTAATGGAGATGCTTTTTACAAAAGTGAAAGAAGGTTTTGTCAACTATAGGCTACAGAACAAAAAATCCTTTAGTTTATGCACAGGTGTTATGGTTTGAGAGAAATACCAACAATACACTTACTCCAGGTCTTTTTCTGCAATTATTGACAAGTTGTCTTCAAATCAACTTTTCATGTGTTTTGAACAAGACTTTACAGATCTTGACGACTCCATTTTGTAGAAAACATCCTAATATTTCCAACCATACCACTTTCAGCCCAAAAATCCTCTAGGAAAACCTCCAAAATCCCTCTCAAAGGGCTTTGTTACGCTTCTGGAACACATTGTTATGCTTCTGGAACACACTAGAGTAACATTGGTAGAATGAACTTTTGGAGGCCTTCCCATGGCCCATTGTGAAAAATACAAGATGTTCTGGAAACTAGACACACAGGGATAGTTGACCATCTTTTAAAAAGTGAATTTTTACTTCCTAAAATTCCTCAAATATTCCTCCAAAGTTCTGTTACAATTATGTAGTTTGTTCTTAAATTCTTCTGTCAAAATGGTCAGAGATCATCATTGGATTCCTTTAGTACAACTGTGAAGCTCAGAAATGGTCACAAATTTGAGGCTATGAGTTTTAATTAGTGTTATTAGGTTTTTTTTTTATTCCTTTTATGATGGAATGTGTAATTAATGTAAGGGACAAATACTCCTAGTTTGTAGCTAAATTTCAAGGAATGGTTTCAAACCTCCCTAGAAACTAGGAAATGACTCATCTCTTGCATTTATGATCCATTTTGGATGGGATTTCGACCTGGTGAGGTTTCATGACCTATATTTGCTATAGGCAGACTCTTTTTTTTTCATTTTAGAGGTTGGATAGTTGTTATTTGGAGTGGAGCTATTGTACAAGCTTTTGCTAATGAAATCAAGGACAGTGTTGCAAACATAGTGTTGAGACTCTAGTAGTATGCCTTTGAGAAAATTTTCTCTCTGTAAAATCATGATGTTAAATGTTATTTTACTCATGTTCCACATATATGCTTCTTTATGATAATTCTTGTCAGTTTTTTGATGGAAAACATGATTTCCATGCTCTTTTTTTCATAATATTTTCATGAAACTGTCTTGCTCTTCTGATGAATCAATTCAGCTTAATGCTCATTCTGATTCCTTCTCATTTCACTCTATACAAAATGGAAAATTAATCATTCTTATTAACTTACCTACCTGGCCTCACCCTTACCTCTGCAACTAAATTTTTTTAAACCAAATCAATACCCTAGACCTAGTCTTCTAGTTGTCATTCCTATCCAACAGAACCCAAACAAACAAAAACCTTAATCTATTGAACATCATAGGTAGCCTAAAACATTATATCCAGTTATCCCTTTTACTTCAATTTGACATAGAGAGAGCCCTCTTTGGTCCAGGTAGGGATAGCTACAGGGCCCTAATAGTTGATCTATTGGTTATATGTTGGTTATAAACATGGTTTATGAAAAACTTGAGTTATGGCTCTTATATTCTCTTGTTTGGTAAATGAAATTTTAATTAATTCATGACCTAATAGATGATATTTCAACTATTATGAGAGGGAATCATACATTCTTGACGATTCTCAGATAAGTATGAATTCCATATGCTCAGATGTGTTTATATGACCTGTAGATCACATATTCATCATGTGTTTGACGGAATTTATATTATGGTTAGGCTTGGTTGGGGAAAACACTTGACTAATTTTTGTGTTATAAGCAACATCTTTGTGTCATTTATTTTTTTGGAAAGTTTCATCATGTTTTGGATAGTGAATTGGAGTCTAGCCCTGAAAAGGTGGCACAAATTCTGTAGTGTGAGGCACAAAACTATGTGAAAAGGACTTTAGTTGCATTGGTTATGCATGTAATTGAAGGCCCACAGTCGCATGGAGGCAAGCTTGTGCATGTGACTGAGAGTGTAGGTCAGTGAAAAGACAAGTTAACTTAGGTTTTGGAACATGTAAGTGTGGTTTAGCTCTTAGGGGTCTGGTAGTGCTCCGGGAAGGTTAGTAAGGTTTATTTTTGTTGATTCCACCTCCTTAAGGTGATCTAGGAGGTTGAATCATATTATAGTAAGTCTTCATCAAATATTTACCCTAGTGGAATGGTAATATTGGATGAGTGTGGGAAGATGGTGTTACGACCCTTCTATTGATTACTTCAGTAATTACTTAATTACACTCAACCTTATACTTTTTTCCAACTTAAAATGTATTTAAAAACCTCAACAAAAGAATTTGAAAGTGAGATAAAATATCTAATTTAACTTATAATGCATTATTGTGCTTTAAAATAACATTTTAGTGTTGTATTGAGACTCATTGGTGCACTACAACACCCCTTATAGGCTTATTGATGTGTTATGGCAGATGAAAATGGAAAAATTTGAACTCAAGAGAAAGAGAGAGAGAGAAAGATGAAACTTGACCACTCCACTAAGGGTCGTCTAGGTATTATGGCATAATGAAAAGGATTGGTGATGTGTTAGGGAGACTCATAAGAGAGAGAAACTTGACTTGAGAACAAGATTAGGAGGTTATGACGTCACTCCACTAATGATCAGTGGTGCAGTCAAGGGAGGCACAAAAAATATTTATTTTATGAGTTAATAGCACTATCTTAAGGGTTATAGGAGAGATTTAACACTATCCTGGAGGCCAAGAGAGCACTACACAAGTTAGAAAGGATCAAAATTACAAGAAAACTCAAGTAAAAACCCCTCTATAAGAGTTACAGAGTTACCAAGTGCTTCTCTACTAACATATTAGGTTTAAATAATGTCCTTGCTACTAGATTGATATTCAAAGCTGTATAATTTCCCCTCCATTATCTCAAGTCATCATACTTTGGGCACAATTACAATTTTTAGCTAGGGTTTGTAAGATAAGTGCTAGGTTGACTTGACTAGGTGGGCCCTTCAACTCTTCTAAACTCAAGGCTTAAGGGGAATTTTAGGAGGGTTGTTGTAGAAACTACAACAATGTGATACAATATGACCCAAATATTCCACTTAGTATGATTGGCATATAAATGTTTGTCCTCTAATAGTCTTAAGACCATGTCTAAATATTGTACATGTTTTCTTGAGATTTTTTGTATATTAGTACATCATAAAAAAAAAATTACATAAATTTTGGTAAGGAAGGTTTTGGAAATAGAATTAGTCAAGCTTTGAAATATTGAAAGTGTATTATTAAGGCCAAATCAAAATATGAAAAACTCATAATGAGCATTATGTGCTTGAAAAGTGGGTTGTCTTCTTACATCATTTTTATTTGATGATATCAAAACTGGACATCCAACATTGTAAAGAAAAATTCCCCTTGCAATTTATCTTGTAGTTCTCCAATGATAGGAACACATAACTTATGTATGATGGTTTTTTTATCGTTTCAACTATCATCATTACTTTAAAGAAGTTAATTTGGCTTAGTTTAATGGTGTTAACTTTAACATTTCTTAAATTGTATATTGAATGTTACTATTTTTACATACAAGCACTTATAAATTTGAGATGGTAATCTTTATTTATTTTTTATAAGATTTGATAAATAAAGATCAGTAAAAGATTTGGAATGGAACAATTTTTTTATTATGGTAAACAAAAAATAATTAGTTGGTTCACCAAATGTAATTTAAGATACAAATAATTTTTCTGTAAATTATATATATATATCTATATATATATTTATATTATTATCAATTAAAATTGAGGAATTTTATAAAAAATATTAATTTAAATAATTAAAAAAAAATGAAATTGATTAAAAAAAAAAAAAATATTTTACAAATTTTGTGTTATTAAATACATTTTAAACATTATTGTGGTGATGAAAATAGTTAAAAGTAATTGTTTTTATAATGAAAATAACAAATGCATGTTCAAAAGTATATCTATGAAATTTTAGCAATCAAATTTTCTTTTGTCTTCTTGCCTTGTAAATAAGGAGGTTTTATATATCAATTCGATTAGTAACTTAAGCTTTAACTTAATAATAGTTTTTTTTTTAATCGTATTTTTTAATTAAAAATTTGAAAATTTTCCAACTTCCAATACCATCAAAAAAGAATATTACCTAGAAAAAATAACAAAAATATACAAAATATGATTAACAAAGTCATTTAAGGGGTACATGAAGCATTAGAGTATCCCTAGAATTCCTATTTCCAAACTAGGCATGGGAAGAGTTGGGGGATATGGCATATTGAAACTTTTCCATTGATCCATATCATCCCTATTTCCAAACTAACCTCTTTTTTGGCCAATTTTCCTTCTTATTGATTTTTTTTTGGAAAAAGTGAACCAAATTATATGGTCGAAATTTGGGAATGAGAGATTTGAATTGTAACCTATACGTTCATGGGACTATCTCCCATGCATTGTTCTTGACAACGGAGTCATACTCCTCCACTATTGCATCAACCCGAGTTGGTTGTTGCATTTCTTCCTGAAAGGAAGATGGTTCAGTCACAATACATTTTCTCATAAGATCCATGTATCCAGTAAATTGATCAAGAGTATGTCTCTGTCTATGCTGTGAAGTAGGGGCTCCTATATTCTCTGCAGCATCAAGTCTCAATATATCATCTTCCATGGTGCACCTTCTGCCATTTATGATGGATGGCTCTGCATTACTGTTTTCTTCCACTCCATGATCCTCCACATGTGTTTTATCCACACCTTGAGGCTCATCCTTGGGAACCAACAATCCCTCCTCTGCATGCAACTCCAACTCCCTCTTAAGGGACAACCGTATGGATTTATCCTCATCAAATTTTATATCCCGTCACACAACAATCATTCTACTATTTGGAAAATACACATGATAATTATGGGATGTTTCAGTGTACCCCACAAAAATCCCGATCTCAACTGTCGGTTCCAGCTTCTTCCTGGTGTCCTTGGTCACATGCACATAAACAGATGAGCCAAAAATATTAAAGTGTGAAACATCAAGTTTCTTACCAGTGAAATCCTCTTCAGGTGTACTCATGCCAAGCATCCTATGAGGACAATGTTTCTGCACATATATCGTTGTGTTGCATGCTTCTCCACACAAATGTATCGGTAGGCCTTGAGCATCCAAAATTGCTCATGCTGCACCCACAATAGGTCTATTATTTCTCTTCACAACCCCATTCTTCTGTGGTTTATCAGGAACTATGAGTTCACTTTGAATTCCTTCTTTGCTACAGAATTTCTTGAATTCGTTATCGATGTATTCTATGCCATTATCGCTCCTAAAAGCCTTCACTCGCTTCCCTGACTCTTTCTCCACCAGTGCCTTAAACACAATAAACTTATAGAATGTTTGATCGTTCATCTGCATGAATAAGATCCCGCACTTACGAGAAAATTCATCAAGAAATATTACATAGTACTTATGTTTTGTTATTGAAACAATAGAGAATGGTCCACACACATTTGTATGAAATCTATCAAGGATACTCGAGGCACGGTTCTCCTTCTCATGAAAGGTGGACTTTACATACTTCCCCACGGTGCAACCATTGCATGCATATAACTGAGCAAGTGTTCCCATTGGAATTCTAGTAGAAATATGTTGCTTGACTTTCAACGCTCCATGATTAAGATGGCCCAATCTCATGTGCCATAATTCACCCCCATCCCGGCTCACCACTTTGTCTGCCTTTCCCATCATTGTTGGGCAGCCATCTACCTCCATCTTGTAAATATTCTTAACTTGAATCCCTATCCTCCTAGCTTGTCCTGTTTTTTTATGTCACAGGAAGGATTTTCCTTCACTAAAAAAAACATCATAGCCTCTATTCTACAACATTGCGACTGAGACTAAATTTTTCTTCAAACTCGGTACATGCATTATATATTTTAATTGAAATGGTTTACTTGAATTTCTCTAAAAGGTAATAGTAACAATCCCAGTAGCACTGTACCATCCATCATCCCCCATTTCGATATGCATCTAGAGATATTTCTCCTCCAGAACACTGAAAAGCTCCTTCTCTCTCGTCATGTGAAAGGAAGTGCCACTATCAAAATACCAAAATGATCCCAATGCACTTGATACCATGGATGCGATCAATGAGAATTCAAGCTCAAATTTCAAGGCAAGGGCCTCACCAGCTTCAAACCCAACAACCTTCTTTTTCTTCTTCTTTTGTGGACAATTAGTACAAAAATTCCCATGTTCATGACATTGAAAACACTTCACCTTGAACATGTCCTTCTTCTTGCCATTCTTGGACTCAGATTTGGAAAAAAAATTCTTCCCCTTCCCCTTATTCACCTTGCTAGCCAAAGAAAAATACTCTTCATCCTCATGCTTAAATGAAGATCCATCCTTGGCATTCCGTTTGAACTCCTCATGCACCAAATCCGACCATAATCATTCCCAATATGGAAATTTTTCCCATCCATTAACAAAGTCTTAATAATTGTGCCAACTCTTAGGAAGTCCTAGGAGATCCAAACTCACCAAATCATCATCAGGGACTGTTATTCCAACTCTCCCCAGTTCATACCGACATTGGACAAACTTTGTTAGATATTTTGGAATGGTGTCGCACTTCTCCATCTTGATCTTCGTGGGTTTATCTTTGAGTGCCAATTTCCTATGGTCGTTGCTACTCTGGAATAGATCTGTCAAAGCCTTCTGCATTGCATATGGTGTGGATTTTCCATGGAGGCTTGAGACAGTGTAGTCTCATACTCCCTCCAATAGGATCCTCCTCGCCTTTGCCACTTTTTTTTTCCATGCATCAAGATTTGCAGCATTTGTCACAACGGGTTTAGGAATTTCATTATCACTGAATTCCTTCAAGCCATTGTCTTCGAGTACTGCCTCCATCCCATCCTTCCAAGAAATATTTTTTGAGCTTCCCTTTACTACATACTCCAACCGCAAGCCATTGAAATCCATTTCGATCTTCAATCAGTTGTAGCAGCAAGAAAGTCTTTTTGAAAATTGGAATTCTATCCAATCACAAACTCAACTCCTGCTTCACTTCTGAAATTTCATGTGCTCTGATACCATGTATAAATTATACAACAAGCATGTATATACTGGATTAAACTGATCTAACAATGTACTAAATTTAAATACTGAATCGCTTCTACAAATATGTTGCGGAATTAAAAACACAATAGCTAATCACATAAAGCAAAGAAGAATCAAATCACACACAAAACAAATAATTTCCCAGGGAAATATTGTTGCTCAAAACCCCAGTATCTTCTATTGTATATTCAACATGGATCATCAAAAAAATATAATTTCTTCTCTTCTCACAAGAGTCTCCAACACTCAGCTATCTGTCTCACACTGTCCTCACAGAAAATTGACCAATACTTAGTCAATTTTTAGCCTCCTGACATCTTGCCTTGCTTGCGCAATCCTTGATGAAATAGATCCCTAAAAGATAGGAATTATGGCCTTCCTTGACTACGCAAGTATCATGTTCACTCTAATGGGTGTTTCGTTGCATGTGTGCAAACCAATAATTTCACAAATGATAGTCAACTTCCCTTTCACCTAGATCTCAACTGGGTGTCCACTAGATCTGACATGTATGCAAATAACAATAGTAAAACCTCAGTTGCATGTGAGATCACTGATTGTGGATTAATTAATATTTAATTCACTTGATCTCTCACTAGTGTATCTTCATTTACAACTAGCACAACTGAGTTTAACTCACTTCACTAAGTTAAATTGATTACAACATGCATTAACTAATGCACCACTTCACTTCAAACTCTGTTATAAATAGAATTACTCTGCATGCCTCACCAACTACCTCTAACTAGAAATCCACTAGCTAACTGAGTTTATCACACTCAGTTAACTGTTACAAGTTATTTTGAGATTTAGATTACAATTTATTGTCCATTTCTAATTAAGGGATAGCTAAAAATAGACATGCACCAAAAATAGCACTATGGGCCCCACCCTAGTGTAGGTGCTTAATGCACTAGGCGTGGGTGCTGAAATTTTCTTGTTGAATCTCCACAAATTCTTATGTATAAAATTATCATCCTCCCATGTGGAATATTCAGTGGGTAAGTTCTTCCAGTTGATGAGATACTCTAAAATTGATCAATTTCGTAGCTATCAAGTTCATGTTTCCGTGACTGCTTCAGGTTCTAATATTATGTTTTCTTCATCATCAAGTTTTGGCAATATTGTTTGTACTAGAATTTTGTCACCTACAACCTTCTTTAAGCATGAAATATGGAAAACTGGGTGCACTCAAGAAGATGCATGAAGCTCCAATTTGTATGCCATAGTACCAATCTTTTGCAACTCCTTGTAAGGACCGTTGTACTTTGGTGATAGTTTATTATCCTTTTTAGATTGCTCGAGGGACATTTATTTTTATGGTTGTAGCCATAAAAATACCCAGTCATCTACATCAAAACTTCTCTCACTGTGATGCTGATATGCCTGTTGCTTCATTTGATTTTGTGCCAAGTTTAGGTTATCCTTTAAGAGTTGGAGAATTTGTTGTTGATGCTCGATGTGATATTCCACTGCTTGAAACTTAGAATTTTCTCTTAAATATGATGTGATGGATGATGTATGATATCCATAAAGTGCCATAAATGGGGTCATTTTTTATGAAGTGTGAAAGGAAGTGTTATACCACCATTCAGCCAGAGGTAACCAATTGACCCAATTTTTTTTTATTATCAGATACAAAGAAACGAAGATATCCTTCCAAACATTTGTTCACTATCTATGTTTTCCCATCAGATTGAGGATGATAAGATGAGCTATGAGCTAGCTGAGTACCCAAACAAGAAAATAATTTCGTCCAAAAATTTCTAGTGAAAATGGGGTCTCTATCTCTTACAATAATCTTTGGGTTTCCATGTATCTTTTGAATTGTTTTCATAAATGCAGTAGCGACTGTACTTGCTTTAAATGGATGAGATAATGCACAAAAGTGTGCATACTTGGTAAGCCTATACTCCACCACCATGATGACACTCTTTCCTTTGGACTTTGGTAAACCTGTGATAAAATCCATTGAAACTTCCTCCCAACATGGATTTGGAATGGATAAAGGCTATAACAGACCTGAGGTCTTAATTGTCTCAAATTTATTTTGGTGGAAAACCAAACATTCTGAAAAGATAAAAAAATAAAAATAAAAATAAATAAATAATTAATTAATTAATTAAAAAAATAAAATAAAATAAAATAAAAAATAAAAAATAAAAAAATTGAATATCATATTTAAGACCATCCCAAAAAATTATTTCTTCACCTTGCGATGAGTTTTTAAAAATTCTGAGTGTCCTCCTAAGGGATAGGTGTCCAATTCCGAAAGAATATTTTGTTTTAGTTGGGAATTCTTGCAAAGATATAAGTGATATTTGTACCATAAGGAATAATTTTCCCAACTAAATGTATCAGAAGTACTGGGATGTTGCTCTAACTTTTGAATTAGTGTCCATACTTCTTTTCCATTCTTCCATTCCTCCCTTGCTTCAGGTATCCAATCTGGTTGGATAATAGAAATGGCACAAAGCAATGCTTCCACGTCCTCATCCTTTTTTGAGAGTGCATCTGCAACAACATTTAGCTTCCCTTTTTTGTAGATGATTTCAAAGTCATAACCCAACATCTTTGTGACCCATTTTTGATGCTCTTCTAAAGATAGTATTTGTTCCAAAAATTATTTCAGACTATCATGATCGGTTTTTACCTTGTAGTGTCTTCCCATTAGGTAAGGTTTCCATTTATTTAGTTCATGTAGTATTGCCAACATTTACTTCTCATAAATAGCTTTTTGTTAATACTTTCCTTTGATTGGACGGCTTTAAAAAGTAATGGGTCTTCCTTCTTGCATTAAAACAACACCAATTCCATTTTCTGAGGCATCACATTCCACGATAAAGGTTTTTGTGAAGTCTGGTGTAGTTAAGACCAGTGCTTGGCACATTGCGTCTTTAAGACGTTGAAAGGCCTTAGTTGCTCCAAGAGTCCATAAAAATGCATCTTTCTTCAATAATGTTGTTAGAGGTGATGTTATTTTCCCATAATTCATAACAAACTTACAATAATACCATGTTAACCTGAGAAATCCTCGCAAATGCTTTATGGTTGTGGGGAATTTCCATTCCTTAATGGCTTTAATTTTGTTAATGTCTATGTTAACACCCTACTGAGATACAATATGACCCAGATATTCCACCTCTTGTACTCCAAATAAACATTTGAAGGTTTCTTCATATAATTGTTTCTCCTCCAAAAGTTTGAGCACCCTGTCAAGATGTTGAACATGATCCCTTCAAGACCTGCTATAGATTAACATATCATCAAAAAAAAATAACACAAACTATCTAAGGAAGGGTTTGAAAATGGAATTCATAAACCCTTGAAATGTAGAAGGTGCATTGGTAAGGACAAAATACATGACCAAAAATTCATAATGACCCTCATAAGTTTGAAATAATGTTTTTGGAATGTCTTCAGTCTTCATTCTAATTTGACGATATCCTAAACAGAGGTCCAACTTGGTGAAATAAATTACTCCATGTAATTCATCCAATAATTCATCAATCACAGGAATGGGAAATTTATCTTTAATAGTGAACTTACTGAGCTCCCTATAATATGGACACATGTGCCATGGTCCATCCTTCTTCTACATCAATACTACTAGAGTAGAGAAAGAACATTGACTAGGTTGAATTATACCACCTCTAGCATTTCTGCAATCATACATTCAATTTCGCTCTTTTGGAAATAAGGATTTTTGTAAGGACTGATGTTTGTAGGAAAACTTCCTGGAATCAAATGAATGGCATGATCATGATCGCGAATAGGTGGGAATCCTTTGGGATTTTCAAACACCTTGGAATGATTGTGCAAGACTTTTTGGAGATTTGGAGAAATAGATGATTTTAATGTTGGAACTTCTAGTGAGCATAATTGTGCAATGACACCTCGTTGTTATTTATTTTGAAGATTTTTCATGGAATTAGAGCTTATTATCTTTCACGTATTTTCTACGATACCCCGTAATTCAACTTCCTTTCCTTCTGAAAATGATTTCAAGAAAATTTATTGAAAATTAAAAGCTACAGTCCCCTAAGATTGTGACCATTTTACACCTAGTCCAACATCAGCACCAGCCATTGGAATGGAAAGCATTGGACTATTCAATACACATTCCCCCAAGGTTAGCTTGAAATTATGGCACTTCCCAGAGCAATTTATAGTTCCTCCATTTTCCACCATCACTTGACACTCCTGCACTTGGTATAGGAAGAAATTCAATTCCTTGGCAACCTTACAATGAATAAAATTATAGGTACTACCCGAATCAATAAGAACTATTACATTTATATTCTTGATATGTCCTTCTATCTTGAGAGTTAGATGGGTGGTAATTCATGCCAATGCATTACAGGATATGGTCGGCTTCATTTCTTCATCCTATAGGGTTGGTTCTTGGTGTATATCCTCTTATTTTGAAGTTTCTTGTTCCTTTTCTTCCTCCTCTTCACAATCTATGTAAAATAATTTCTTCTTAGCACACTTAAGACCTTTAATTTATTTGATATCACAACTATAGAAAAGCCCTTTTGCTCCTTTTTATTGCAATTGTTGTGGTGTCTGACTTGTAGGTTGTGGAAATCTAGGAGTAGCAACACTTCCATATTTATAGTTGTCAGTGGTAGGCTTCCTTGTAGCCATAATTTTTCTTTCAATTTTTGTTGCCAACTTGAATGCGTTCTCCAATGCATTAGGTTCCCAAAGGTGAACCTCATGTTGGATGTTATACTTTAGAGTCTCTATGAAGACATCAATTATATGTACCTCTAGAATATTATTTACCCTTATATTAAATTTTTGGAATTCCTCAATGTGCTCCATCATTGAACCCTTTTGTTTGAGATTTATAAACTCGCTAAAGAAGGTGTTAGTCTTTGTATCCCCATAATGTGCTATCATTTCTTCCGTAAAAATTGACCAAGCACTACAAGGAAAAGACTCTCTAGAGGATGTTTTTTAGGAACCCCTTATAAAAATACACCAAACATCCATTTATAGCGGAGGTTACTAGAGGAGGTTGGTGGGCGGAGGGTTTTGTGGATGTTTTCCTCTCGGTGCGCTTATCATTCAATATCGCATCGGTGCTCCTTACAAGAGAAAGCAACGGTGCGCACAATAATTGGCACACTGAACACTGTGTGCTCCATACGCACTTTCCCGGTGCAACCTATTACTTTAGAGCACCAGTGCTTCACAACTCTTCTGCGCCAGTGCATTATAAAACACCGTGCCAAAACCCAAACCGCCCAGTGTAGTATTCAGAAACCGCACTGGTGCTTCATAAAATAACGCACCAAAACAAAAAATAACCGATGTGTTCGTAAGAAACAGCACCGGTGCACCTATAAACCACGTGCACTGGAAAAGGGTTAAATAAATAAAAAAAATTACGGCAAAAAACCTGTATTTTTCACCTTTTTCAGTGCTCTAGGCTCTCAATTACCAATGCACTCTACAAAAGAAAGCACCGGTGTGCACAAAAAATTGGCACACTGGACACTGTGCGCTTCATACAAACCAGCCTGGTGCTTCTTATTACTGTCATGCACAGGTGCTTCAGAACTCTTCCACATCGGCACAGCAAAAAACACCATGCCAAAACAGAAACCGCCTGGTGCAGTGTTATGAAACCGCACCGGTGCATCATAAAATAATGCACCAAAAAAAAAGTGGACCATTGTGTTCATATGAAATAGCACCGGTGCGCATGTAAAACACACGCACCGAAAAAAGGGTTAAATAAAAAAAATTACGGCCAAAAAACCGCATTTTTCACTTTTTTTCTCTCAATTACCAGTGTGCTCTACAAGAGAAAGCATTGGTCGCACAAAACATTGGCACACTAGACACCGTGCACTCCATACACACACTCCCGGTGCATCCTATTACTGTAAAGCACCGGTGCTTCATGACTATTCTTCCTCGGTGCATCATAAAAAACAGCGCCAAAACTGAAACAGCTTGGTGCAGTGTTAAGTAACTGCCCCGGTGCATCATAAAACAACGCGCCAAATCTGAAACTGTCCGGTGCAGCCTTAAGAAACGGCACCGGTGCACCTATAAAACCCTGCACATCGGAAAAGGGTTGAATAAAAAAAAATGACGGCCAAAAAACTGCATTTTTCACTTTTCTCAGTACTCCAAAGCTCTCAAGAACTAGTGCAATTTCTCCTCCTTTGAGCCACCCTAATATCAGTGCTCCCATTGCACCCATTGCACGCACACACTGTTATGCATTGGCCACCAATCTCTAGCTTGCATTTTTCAAAACAGTGGGCAAATTTTCTTTTGCAAATTCTATAGCCAATATGCCTCCTCGACGGCGAAATGTACAGGTAATTTTATAGTTTTTCCATAATTAAGCTTTCTAGCGGATTAGAATTTGAAATAACCTTAATATTAACCATTAAAAATAAAAAAAAATTGTCGCACAGTGCACACAAGCCATTCGGCTCGCACTGGTAAGTGGTGTTTCCTGTAAAATTTATAGGCCACACCACAACCAGTGCTAACGGTATCCGCACCGTGTTTGGGGCGGTACCGAAAGGCGCCCCGCATTATTTTAAAATTTAAAAAAAAATTGCGGTGCGGTCATTTAGCGGGGCGTACCATTGACCATGGGAATAGCAACGCGGTGCGTTGACGGATATATCTTCCCCAGTGTCTGTCAACACACCTCATTCGGCATTTCGACAGGGTCAACAGTGCGTCCGGGTAAAAGACCGCATCCTTGACTATGTAATTTATCAAGAAGTTGGTGCGCTAACATTACTATATGCATCGGGGCGTATATTTTAGTCAGCACACCACTCTTCTGACACCATATGTAGTCAACGGGGCTTGAAAAAATTTTAGGTGCACCACATACGGTGTGTTTTATGTCATCTGGGGCACCACCTCTAGTGCTCTACAAACAAAAGTCGCATCAGAATCGGTACATGACAGTTTTTGTGGCACATTGACTAGTCTGTTTTTTTTTTTTCAAAAAAAATTATATATGTATATTCCTAAATACATGTGTGATTTAACAAAAAAAAGTATTTAATATGTCAATGACTCAGAGAGAAGAGGAGGACAACAGCAACAACAAATGGAGCAGTATGACATGCTTCACTAGAGGGAGGCATGAGAGAGGGAGAGAGATGCGTACCCTCGCCCTATTACAACAAATACCCAGAGGATCCTAAGGCAGGTAGGCCTCCTCAAGTTCTATGAGGAGCCTACTTCCCTAAAGGCACATAGTGTCTTTTTGAGACATCTTGTCCGTAGGTGGAATGCCCACCAGCAGGCTTTCCAGGTTGGTCCTTACCAGTGGTACACACCCACTGAGGAGGATATTTATTTCATTACAGGGCTATCAAGTAGAGGGGTGGATTTTCCCTCATTCCCAGAGATTCCAGCTGGTTCTGTAGGAGGGAGTCAGTTATTTTACTCCCAGAGATACATTGGAGAAAATGTATTGTCTCCTTCAGGTCCCTAGAGGTCAGTTACGTATTGGTGCATTTGGTAGACAGGATGTGCAGTGCCTCTCACTTCTCATTTCTACCATTTCACACAACACCAGTGACGGGCAATGCATTATTTGTCTGCTTCTATATTATGTCGATTCTTTAGTACAGGAGCCACGACTTGTCAGGTGGTTAGCCATTTTTTTGCGGTAGTTTTGTACGGCCTTAGATAGATGTCATGCTCATGCACAAGGGAGGGTCAACTTCCCTTTCGCTTTAGAGATTTTTTGTTTATTTTTTGAGAGGTTTCTAGAGATGAGCCTTGCTTTTGTTCTGCAGCCTCATAGGTCGATGTTGGAGGCCCGAATGCACATGTGGGGGTAGATGATGCCCAAGAGGGGAGAGACTATGTTTCCAGCCAGGATATCGCATGATGCACTGGACTTACTAGCTAGTGTTGATCTGGATTTATGCAGGAACACAACAGAATAAACACATAACCATAAATATAGAGATGCAGCAGAAATAACACTTCATTTCATTAATTTCAAAGAAGTGAAATTTTCTTACAGACAAAATGGAAATAAAACTAGCTAGGGCACTGGTAGCTATCTCTAAGAAGAGATGTGGCAGATACACGCCTCTGAACTAAGTTACAATGAAGCTCGAGGGCCTATTTATTATTTAGAAATAATGGGAAATCCTAAACAGCTAAAACCCTAACCCTAGGAGATGAAGTGCCAAAACTATGGGCCCCGTTTGGGTAAATTGGTGTTTCAAATTCCCAGGGGTGTAACTTTGGCATACGATCTCTGTTTGACGCATACCATACCTCGTTAGAAAGATATATCCAAGGACTACAAATTTAGGGCCTCAAAATGGCTCCGAAATTCAGGACCCAAAAAACTGCTAAAAATAGTAAGTTGTGCCAAAACTGAAAAGCTGAAAGAGATAATGGTGGGGCCCCAAGTGGAATAGGCGGGTGACCACCAATATCCACCTAGATCATTCCTCCCCCCTTAGGAAGCAATGGTCCCCATTGCGTTAAGTTCCTCCATGAGATGAGGAAATTTCTGCTGAACTTGGTCCTTGGTGAACCACTTTCCTTGGTGCAAGAGTTGGCCAGCTTTGACAACCTAATATAGTTGGATCTTTTGTTGGCGAGTGTTCTTGATTTGCATGTCCATGATACAATTTGTGGTGGCCTGTTCCATGCAATTTGGGTTTAACTCTGTTGGTGTGAGTTGTTCTACAATTTCCGAGATGTCCAGTAGAGGTGGGAAGTAAGGACGAAGGCGATCCACATTGAAGACTGGGTGCAGACCAAGGAATGGTGGAATACTGAGCTCGAAGGCATTATTCCCTACAGCCTTGGTGATAGTGCACGGCCCGTATCGGAGCGGGCGAAGCTTGCGGTGGGGTCTAGTGAGGCGCTCCTTCTGCAAATGTAGCCATACTTTGTCGCCCCCCTGGAAGTTGTGTGGCACTTGGTGTTGATCATGGCATTGCTTGTACTTGGCATTGGCTCTGTCCGATATATCATGAACCTGTTGGAAGATGTGTTGAATGCGCTCAATGAAGCTACTTGCTTTGTCAACTTCAGACTGTACATGAGTTGAATCAGCCTGAGCAGCTGCAAATGGCATGGCTACGTCAATGGGACATAGTGGCTAGAATCCCAAGCCCACCTGAAAGGGGCTATGGAAAATTGAACTGTGGAGAGCCCGATTATAACTATGTTGTACATAGGGAAGGCTCTCGTCCCATGTGCATGGATGCTTTGAATTTTACATGTGCAGAATGTGTACAATCATTCTGTTGACGACCTCTGCCTGGCCATCTGTTTGGGGATGGAAAGTTGTGGACTTGGTGAGCTTGGTATCCAACATTGACCAGAGGGTGGACCAAAATGTGCTGAGGAACCTGCTATCCTGATCTGATATGATAGATTTTGGGATCCCAAAGTGCACCCACACTTGTTCAAAGAATATTTTAGCAATGGCTTCTGCTATGATATTCTTCTTGCAGGCCGCTATAATGGCCATCTTCGAGAATCTGTCGACGACCACGAAAACACAGTCATTTCCCTGCTTAGTAGAAGGTAGGCCCGACATGTAATCCATGGAGATGGATTCCCAAGGTCGACTAGGGGTAGGTAGAGGAGCATATAGGCCTTGCTTCTTGATGGTCGGTTTGGCAATGGCACAAGCAGTGCAGGATCTGATGTGCTTCTCGACATCCTTTCGAAGGTTCGGCCAATAGAAATACTTCTGCAGGATTGCTACTGTTTTCTCGACCCCGAAATGCCCAGCGACTCGACTGTAGTGTGCTTCCCATATCATCTTTGCACGCTCGCTTGAAGGAACACAAAGGTGTCCCAGGTGACATAAAAGTGCATCTTGGAGGTGAAAATTTGGAACTTGCGTGCCCCCCAAGAGTGCCTTGTAAGTGTGGCCGAATTCTCGGTCACTCTCATAGAGAAGCGGCCAATCAGAAGTCTCGTGCCCACAAGAGTTGAGCACGGTGGTGAGCGCCACGATCGGTGGTCGGCTGAGGCAGTCTGCAACATTATTGGTGCTACCCTTCTTGTACTTGATGTTCAAATGAAACTGTTGCAGATATGTGGACCACTTCTGATGGCGATCATTTTGCAACTTCCCTTGTGTCTGTATGAACTGCAGGGGCCTGTGGTCTGTGTGGATG
Source organism: Pinus albicaulis (assembly GCA_034641835.2). Taxonomy (NCBI): domain Eukaryota; kingdom Viridiplantae; phylum Streptophyta; class Pinopsida; order Pinales; family Pinaceae; genus Pinus; species Pinus albicaulis. Next base: position 131,078,865 of record CM076579.1, read on the forward strand.
ATTGTTTCCTTCCCCAAAATGTAATGCTTCCATTGTTGACAAGCTTGCACAATGGAGTACATTTCTTTGTCATATGTGGGGTACTTGCGAACTGTGTCAGACAATGTCTCACTGTGAAATGCCACTGGATGTCCTTGTTGAGTAAGAACTACCCCAATAGCATAGTCAGAGGCATCTGTCTCGATCTCAAATGGCTGTTGCAAGTCCGGTAAAGTGAGCACTGGGGCAGAACAGAGGCAATTTTTCAATTCTGTGAACGCCTTCTGTTGAGGTTCCGACCAAAAGAATTTTGCTCACTCCTCCCTTGGTGACTTGAATCAAGGGCCAAGTGATATGAGAGAATCCCAACACGAACCTCCGATAGAAATTAGCAAGACCCAGAAAGCTGCGAAGCTCTGTTATAGTGGTTGGGGCTGGCCAATCCCGAATGACTTGGATCTTGGCTAAATCCACATGCACCCCTCTTTCATCAATAATGTATCCCAGATATTGAACCTGGGTCATGCTAAAAGTGCACTTCTCCAAATTGGCACACAACTTGTGTTGCCGCAATGTTTGGAGGACTTGTCGGATGTGGTGAAGGTGCTCTTCCCAAGTCTGGCTGAAGATCAGAATGTCATCCAAGTACACCACTACAAATGAGTTGGTGAATGGCCGCAAGATGTTTTCCATCATCCTCATGAAGGTTGCGGGAGCATTCGTCAACCCGAAAGGCATGACCAGCCATTCAAAAAGGCCTTCCTTAGCTTTGAAGGCAGTCTTCCACACATCAGAGGGTTCAATTGGTACCTGGTGATACCCAGACTTCAGGTCGATCTTACTGAAATATTTTGCACCTTGGAGCTGGTCCAGAAGGTCATCAATCCATGGGATTGGGTACCTATTCCGGACAGTGATCTTGTTTAGCGCCCGATAGTCAATACAGAGTCTCCACGTCCCATCCTTCTTCTGTACCAACACGATCGGGCTCCCACAGGGCGATGAACTTGGTCTGATGTGACCTTTCTGCAACAGCTCTTGAATCTGCCTCTTGATTTCATCATTCTCCAGAATAGAGCACCGATAGATCGGTCCATTAGGTAGCGGCGCACCGGGGGTCAGATCAATCGGGTGCTTGACCTGACAGTGCAGAGGAACCCCCGTGGGTGAGGTGAATATGTCCCCGTACTCCTCCACAACCTTATCCATTTGTTGTTGTTGTGCAGAGGAGCCCTGTCTGGAGGTCGTGGCCACAGTCTTCTTCTTGCCCTGGGGGCGGATCATCAGGAAAACGAATTTCTTGGTTTGGGAAATGAGCTTACTACATTGTTTTGCAGTAACCAAAGAGATAGTCGTAGGAGGTGGTACCTCTGGTATCCTGTACAACTTACTTCCCAAAGTAATAATAACAGCACGAGGTCGAGACTCATACACAGCATGACGCTTCCACAAGTATGGTTGTCCTAATAATACATCAGAAACATCAATAGGAGCAACATCACATAATACCTCATCCGTGAAGGGCTTGATGCTATAGGGAAGGCGGTACTGCTGGCTGACGCGGAGATCTCGTCCTTGGTGAAGCCACCCGATGGTGTATGGATGTGGGTGAGCTGTGGTCGACAAGCCCAACCGCTTCACGGCGTCTGCTGAAATGAGGTTCTTTTGGCTCCCATTGTCGACAATGAACTGTACCGAGGAGCCCTTTACCCACATCTGGGAGTGGAAGAGACGTTCCTCCTCCTCTGGATCTTCCGGTTCCTCCTTCTGGATCTTCGTAGTGGCAACAGTGGCATTGGGCTCCGCATCAATAATCTATTTCCCTTTGTCATTCCCCTTGTCAGGTTCTGATTCAGAGTCGGAGCATGCATCTGACTCAAAAGCCCTCATCTCGGCCACCAGCGACTGCTTGGCCCAACACTCACTTGTGTTGTGAGTGGAGCTCTTATGGAACTCACACCACTTTCCCGTGTCCTTCTTTGGCTTTGCGGTGTTGTTCTTTGCTTGTGGCTTCGACAGGTTGTCTTGAGTCGCCATGCCTTGGCTCTGTCCTTTGTTCTGCGGTTTGGGAGCACCTTTCCCTTGCTTTTGATTCGCAGATCCAAAGTCTCGCTTCTTCTGTTTGAATTTCTGCTCAATCTTGGCAGCATACTGGTATGCCGTACCAAGCGAGGAGATTTCAAGGAACTCCATTTCCTCCTGAATGTATCTATGCAGACAATTGAGATACTTTAGCACCAGATGTTTCTCTGAATCTTTGATACCCAACTTGGTGCGCAGGGTATGGAACAGATTCGTCAGCTCATGCAGATCTTAATCCCTTTGTTGTCGCAGCGTGGTCCATTGTATGTACTTGTCCTCATAGCTCCCCATGGGATAGTATTGTTCCTTGATGGCGTCTCGGAAAGAATTCCAAGTGGGTATGGCCGAGAACAGAGAGGGTTCTGTCTCGTCCTTTTTCTCACAGTGGGTTTCCCACCAATCCTTGACATGGGGGGCAACTTTGAGGAGTGAAAAAATAATCTTCTCCCTGTCGGAAAAGTCATGAACCTAGAAATATCCTTCTAATAGATTCAACCATCTATCTACGGCATCTGCAACTATTTGACCCTCAAATATGGGAATGTCAAAATTTACTTGTACCTTAAAAGGAGTCGCACCTCTAGAGTGGCTGCTGGATGCAGATGCACCGCCGGTGGGTAGTTGTTGCAGGATCTGGGCAAAGTTATCCATCATCGCGTTCCTTTTTTTTTCGAGGGCCTCCTCAAGCAATATTTTGATAAGATCTCTTGCTCCCTCATCTTTCTTTTCATCCCCCATGGGCATCCGTCGGGGTTTGCGAGGCTGATCTTGCAAAGGTTCCACCAGATCGAGCCCTAACTGCCTATACCCCGACCTCGTTGGGGACATGCAAAGAAGGATCGAGAAAAAGTAGACTGCTCTGATACCACTGATCCAAATTTATGCAGGAACACAACAGAATAAACACATAACCATAAATATAGAGAATCTGATGGAAATAACTATACATTTCATTAATATCAAAGAACTGAAATTTTCTTACGAACCCAGGAGAATGGAAATAAAACTAGCTAGGGCGGCCCAGTATTTATCTCTGAGAAGAGATGTGGTGGCTACAGACCTCTAAACGGAGTTACAATTAGGCTCAAGGGCCTATTTATTATTTAGAAATAATGGGAAATCCTAAACATCCAAAACCCTAACCCTAGGAGATGAAGCACCAAAACTATGGGCCATGTTTGGGTAAATTGGTGTTTCAACCTCCTGGGGATGTAATTTTGGCATACGATCTCCGTTTCAGACGTACCATACCTCGTTAGAAATATATATCTAAGGAATAAAAATTTTGAGTGAGAAACATTAGTCCATGGACCCATGTTGCTCTCCGTTTCCCAAAAAACGTCGTTTGGGGCCTCAAAACGGCTCCGGAAGTTCAGGACCCGAAAAACTACTAAAAATAGTAAGTTTTGTTGAAATTGGCAAGACAATGGTGGGGCCCCAGAGTGAAATGGCGAGTGACCACAATATCCACCTGGATGGGTTAATGAAGTGCATTCTTCATTATGGTCCTCTGGCCTTATGTTGGATTGGATTGAGGGTGTGCCAACATGCTCTTCACAGAGATGATGAGCCACCAATTGTTAAGTAATATTACTATTTTATTTATATTTATTCTAACATGCTATTTAACTTGTTTTTATTAAATTGTGTAATGAAATTGTCTAATTATTGTTGTGTACTTCTATATATTTTGCATACATTGGCTCTTTTGATCGCGAGGAGATGCCAGAACCACCACATGATCCAGGTGTGGATCCTGATGACAATTAGGACATGGTAGATGCTGAGGATCATGATCAGGAGGCCGGTGTAGAGAGACATGCCCCTGTTGGTGTGCTGATACCGCCTTTTGCTAGGCGCTGTCGACCTGATACTAGATATATGATGGAGTTCGACGACCAACTCAGTGCATTTATTGTTGAGGCGTGCATCAAGCCCGCTCATTACAGAGACATACAGGCCGATGATAAGATATTACGGATGTGGAGAGGCATGTCGCGTGACATGTACAACCTGATGTGGCATGTCGTAGGAGCTACGACAACTGTTACGCGACTGAGGAGGACTGTTGAACATTATGGGTGTGGTCGAGCCACATCACCTGATGGACAGTCCACGAGCAGTGACTCATCTCATGATCGTTCACCTCGCGCCATGCGTAATGAGTATGAGGCTCCACTAGCATATAGCAGTCATCATGGAGATGAGGCTGGACTATCGACCACGTCCAGTCAGCAGCCTGCAACATCCATTAGTACTAGTCATGATCATGAGTAGGCTATACCATCAACCGTCGAGGCTGCGCCATTGACTTAGCAGGCCTACACTAGTACTTCTTATATTGATGTTGTACTACCACCAACTGATCCATCCATCAGTACTAGTCGTGATCATGAAAACAAACTCAGCCATCTTCTAAACAGAAACATAATATTAATGATACCTCCATAATCTTTATTGATTTTGTGCACACCAGCTAATCCATAACATTTATATTACGGTTGTATATTTGTAACATTATTCGATTATATATATATAGTCCATGTATTTTATGTTCATGTTGCAGTTGCACATAATTTACATGTTGGTGATCATCATGATGTGTATATTGGTAGGTCATGTTATATATGTTCATTTAATGTTTAGCTTGGAGATAGATGTGCATGTGATAGCATGAGTTATTTGACATGAGATGTATATTTGATGTTTGTGTTGTGATGATGTTAATATATAATGTTAATTTGATGTTTGATTGTGTTTTTTAGTCTAATATGATGTTTGTACGATGGTTATCATGATCGCAATGTTTATTAATTAATTTAATATTAAATGACCATGATATTTATTAAATATTATGTCGTGATTGTAATTGAAATTTAAATTTAAATTGTATGTAAAATTGTAAAATCGTATTTGTATATGTAATTGTATGTAAAATATTTAATGTAAAATTTTAATTGTAATTGTATATATGACAAATTGTAAAATTGTAATTGTATGTAAAATTCTAAAATTGTAATTTTAATTGTAATTCTATGTAAAATATTTGTAAAATTATAATTGTAATTGTATGTAAAACTAAAATTCTAATTCTAATTCTAATCGTAATTGTACGTGAAATTGTAAAATTTTAATTGTAAATGTAATTGTATGTAAAATTAAAATTGTAATTCTAACTCTAATTCTAATTCTAATTTTAACTGTAATTGTATCTAAAACATTTAATGTAAAATTTTAATTGTAATTGTAATATTTAATTTATTGTGAAATGATTGTAATTGTCATTTTAATTGTAATTGTATATATGAGAAATTGTAAAATTCTAATTCTAATTCTAATTGTATGTAAAATTCTAAAATTTTAATTGTATTTGTAATTTTAATTTTAATTGTAATTGTATGTAAAGTATTTGTAAAATTGTAATTGTAATTGTAAATGTAATTCTAATTCTAATTCTATGTAAAATATTTGTAAAATTTTAATTGTATTACTGTGAAATGATTGTAACTATAAAATTTTAATTGTAAATGTAATTGTATGTAAAATTAAAATTGTAATTGTAATTCTAATGGTAATTGTATGTGAAATTAAAATTGTAATTGTAATTGTAATTCTGATTCTAATTTTAATTGTAATTATATGTAAAATCTTTGTGAAATTTTAATTGTATTAATGTGAAATGATTTTATTAAAATATTTAAATTTGTAAATTGTAAATAATTGTAAAATAATAAATCTAGAATAATATGAAATTTTGTAACATAATAAAGTTTAGAAAATAATGCAAATAAATTCATGTATTTTAGAATTACCATTATTTTGTTATGATCTTACATACCAAAAAAAAAAAACTTTATACAGTCCGATGTGCTTATCATCATAACATGCATTGGTGCATCTTAGTACTCAGACACGCCAGTGCTTCACAATTCTTCTTCCTCCTTTAGTGCATCATAAAACACGGCGCCAAAACAAACGTGATCTTTACAAACCACCTTTGGTGTGCCTGTAAAACAACCTGCCCCAGAACAAATAATGCATGAAATTAATATTGGAGCAACGAGGTTTGAATTATCGACGAAGATTTTTGAGGAAATGAGGGTTTGAAAGATGAGAGTTCAAATTTTGATAAAGAATTTTTATAGCAGGAAAATGAGTGATTCAAATAGAAAGGCAGAACAAAGACATAGGGATGCGGACTGACTCTGAGAGCTCAGCGAATTACAAAAGAATTACCAAATTGAGACTGACGAGAAACCAACCAATAAGTGAGGAGATAGGGTTAAGAGGTTGCATGATGGAGAAATAGCAGAGAAAGATCAATCAAGGAAGTTGATAAAGCCAAGGGGCACCATTAATGGAAGGATTCTCATTCCCTTAAGGACAACAGAGAAATATCAATTGACGTTGTTGATCGGGCTGGTAGGTCCCATGAAGGGAAAGATTCTCTAGAATGCGTTTAAAAGCAGCTAGGAGTATTTTCCGAGCTTCAGTTGGCTTACATAAAATTTTACTGGCAAAGCTGACATCACATAAAATCACATCTTCGGCTTTCAATTGAACCTGAATGGCATCTCTAACTTGTCTGAGTTGTGGTCCTCTGGATGAAACCAGTAAAAAGTCTTCTTGTATTATAAATGGAAATCTAGTGACCATTTCTGTGGGAAGAAAAGCTTAGATACCTACAGCGACCATATTTCCACCTGCAAATCGGTTTCCCATTGGAAACACTAATGTAATAGCCTATTTTGCAATGTCTTTCCTCTACTCAACCCTATACTCATTTTCTATGGAAAACCATTGCCTCCACATGTAATAACTGCATCGTCTAGTCAAATATTGGTCTTCTTCTACTAACAAATGCAGAATGATGGACTCGTTGTCATTGCTCCCAGAACATTACCCTTTTGCAGATTATATGTATTAATTGTTGGTAGGCCATCCGTCTATCTACAGATTATATTCTAAAAAATATTGGTCACAAATAGTTCAGTGTCAATTATAACAGGTTCACATGCCACAATTTCCCACTTGGGCCCTGTAGTATTGCATCTTCTGACGTCCCACATTGCATTCTCTCCACATAATCAATGGGGACCTCCTACAATAAACAAAATGCATTGGAAGAATAGTCATTTCCATCAAGAATTTATCCAATTCTAATTCTCAAGAATAAAAAAAATTCGGTTGGAGTTCACTAAATTTTGGTGTACACACATAAAAGTAATTTCAGTGCCTTAACCGCAAATCGGTGCTACTGTACATATAACCGCACCGTTGTTGGAGTTACAAAAAGACACACTGGTGTGGTGTTATTAAGTGACGTACCGGTGATGAATAAACGCAAATAAAAAAGCGCATATCTATTTTCTTTAAGTGAAAAAAAAGCAACAAATTGAAAAATGGGCAGAAAAATATTTTCGAAAATCTAATTTCATAAAACAATTCTTTAAATACTAAAAACTTTTCATTATTTCACTATTTGTTCTAAAATTTTCAACCAGATATTTGCAGGAGACATACCTGGAGTAAGAGAGCATGAGGGCACTGTGGAGTAGCGAAATACGTTCGAACTGAAGTATTCAGACAATCAGAAACCAAACCTCTGGTGATTCAAACCCTGTATCATAGAATTTCAAACCATTTCGTGATTAAATTTGATTATTTTTTTTACTTTTTCTACAATTTTTTTATTTTTTTGTAGTTTTGTCTATTTTTACCCTAAACCCTTCATTTTTTTGTTTTTTCCCTTTCTTCTCCCTGTTTCTGTGATTTCAGAATTAGGGATTTTCATTTTAGATTGATATCCAACCCACAGAATGACTTGTATAGTCGGATCCCAATCCATTCGGTCATTACGTGATTTTTTGGAAAAAATGGATTTTTTTTTATCGGTGCACCCTGTGTAACCTAACGCACCGGTGCACTGTATTATAAAACGCACCACACAAGTACTGTGTAATAAAAAATTTGAAAACATTTTTTTTTAAATCAATGCGCCATATCTGAAATAGGGCACTGGTGCTTCATGTTACGAGGATAACAATGTATGGTCTATTACACTGTTTCTGTGGTGCATTTATAATACCCCACGCATCGTACGGTCTATTATACTATTTTGCGGTGCGTTGGTAATACCCCCACAGACTGGCCACGGTGCGTACATCAAGAAAGGCGCACCAGTGCCTTGAGATTTATTTTTTACCTAAAAAGTAGACAATTTATTTATAAATATATTAATGAATGATATGGTACAAGTTTTAGATTGATAAAGAAATGACTGACAAGAGATCAAGTAACTAAAATACAGATAACACATCAAGAAAAGAACAAGTTCTTTGTAAATTCTTTATAAAATATTATTTTTGAACTATATGTATGTTTAACTAATATGCTTATTGTTCTTGTGTATCATGCAAAGCCACAAAATATAGCAAAGCTCGATAAGATTATTTACGATCTAGGACTGAAGAGCATAAAGCTTGATGAAAAAATTACAAAAGGATGAATTAGGTGAATGAAAATATACTATCGATCCAATATGAGTTTCTTTTTTAATTATCATTAATAATATACTTAAAATTTTAGATAATTTATTATCGATAGTCTATTAGTTCACATCTCATTTAATGTTCTACGGACAAAACTCGGAAAAGGAAGAGGAATGTTTTCTAAGAAAAGAAAAAGCAGAACATGCAAATGAAAATGAATTGCTCCTTAGCTCATCGGAGTGGTGTTGGAAGTTAACAAAGGGAAAAGTTTAAACTTTGAGGGATCTAGTGGAACGAATGTATAGATGTTATTTCCACTTACAATACAAAAATCAATACAATGATTCTAAGAACCAAATTTCATTTAAACCACAGGATGAGTTTCCAGAGAATTGGTCAATGATACATGTCAGACTTTTAATAGAAAAAATGTACAACAACAAAAAAGAAGGAATGAAAAAGTAATATTCCTTTAAATGTTTGTCTAGAATTGTCTATAAATATCACTTTTGTTATATTTATTTTTTAGATATCAATATAAAAATTAAATATTTTATTGTCATGTTACATTTTCAGGAAGATTATGAAAATCTCAAAAGATGAAATAGCCGATATTAGAAATATGCCAGTAGGAATGTCTAAAAAGGTGTACAAGGAGATGGTCAAAGAAATGGACAAAATTGCATCGCAGGAGGAGCCATCTCAACAACAACGTGCTTCAATTGTAATATGTAATCATTGAATTTTTGGATCATTAGTTACAATAAATAAACAATTTAGCATTAAATATTAATTCTCAAAAATTTTCTTGCAGAAAATAAAATAAAATGGAACCCATTCCGCACATAAAAGAGGACGACAAAGGAAGAAAAGGGTTGATATCTAAGTTTGTGAGTAATTATTACTTCCTTATAACAACTTAACTAGATTTCATTTTTGTATTTTTTAAGTTGTTTTAGAAAAATCATCATTGAATGTCTTCAAACAGGTGCTAACATACAAAGAAGAACCATCAGAGGAATTGATTGAAATTGGGTTAAATATGGGTTGTGCATATATGTTGGCATATCAGAACTTAATTGTGGAATTTGTAAGCATCTATCGATCTTGTTTTACTTATCTTCATCTATAATTAATAGAAATAGAAATATATATATATATATATATTAAATCTATGATTTGTTATGGGGTATAGAACTTGCAGGAAACAAAGTATGGAACTGCGCCAACAGATGAAATTTTGAAAGATGGCATGGTACATGGTTTTGAAAGAATGTGTATAGTTTATGAGTCAATTGTTGCTATGGTACGTCGTTTTTATTTTCGATTTAAATTGATGTATATTATTTAATATTGGAATTTTCATTATTCTCACGAATGTATATAGACTCATTTCAGTTTATTTTTATGTTTGTAGATGGAAGGTGAAGAAGAAGAAAAAAATCAACACCGTGAACAAAACATTCCTGAAAATAACCCAAGTCATGGAAGTAGCTCTAGTAGTGACAACAGTTCAAGCGAAGAAAGGGATACCCATAACTGTCCCATTTTGTATGATAAAGACAGTTTAATTTATTCTATTGTGTTTTCCATTGTCACTATTGCATTCTCCATTCTCGTTCTCAAATGCACTAATAAAAATTTAATTCATATGAATATTGTTGTAAGATATATATGTGTCAACTTTTGATGAATAATGAATTTTAAAAAACCACAATAATTATGATATGATATAACAAATTAATCCAAACATCACATTCAAATGTATTAATAAAAATGTAAGTAAGATGAATATTGTTATAAGATGTTTTGACTTTTGATGAATAACGAATCTAAAACAATCACAATAATTTCAGTATCATAGGTCGACGTTTCTAAAAAATACAAAATTAAAACATGTGGGTGTCAATAACTGTACAATGGTATGTTTGTATTATGAAGCACACCAATGCATTTCTATGACCTATGGGCACTGAACAAGTACCAAAACCAATTAAAAATATCGGTGCGTTTGTGCGGTATGGCGCACTGGTGCATTTATGTGTCTATACGCACTAGTGTATTCGTACGATCTATGAGAATTGCACGAATACTGATACCAATTATAAATCTCGGTGCATTATGTGATACTACACACCGAGGTGTTTATGTGTCTATAAGCACCAGTGCATTTGTACGATCTATGGGCACCGCACGAATACCGATACCAATTATAAATCACGGTGCCTTTTTGTAATACTACACACTGGTGCGTTTCTATATGTCTATGCACCAGTGCATTGATACTACCTATGGGCATAGCACAAATCCCAAGGCCAATTAGAACGGCCCCGTGCGTTGTATCACCAACACTACGTCTGATGCAGTTTTATACCTTAACGTCCTAGTGCATTCTCTTTTGACCGCCCCGGGGCACCTTCTACATGTACACGCTGGTGTGTTAAATCCAGAGTAGCGCACCGATGAAAAAAACATCCGTAATAACCTCTGGCCACCCATTGTTTTTTAGTTGTGTTGAATTTCCGTTAAAAGCTCTGCCAAAACCTCCGTAACCATAAACGGATGTCATAGAAAATATTTTTTTCATAATTTAGGCCAATTTTATAACACTAAAAACCTCCTTTATAACCTCAGCTAGAGGGTCTTTTCGTTGTAGTGAAGTGACGAGTGTTTTATGAGAACAAAGCCATCCATACCATACAAACTGATTTTGTTCTAAATATAAAGTTGCAATGTGTACCTTTTGTGTGTTTTGTGTTTTATGGAGCTCAAAGTATTGCTCCATTTGTAGTATCCAAGTTATTGGATCCTTGCTATCAAAATTTCTCATATCTATGTTTGGAATATGGTGGGTCTTAAGTCCAACATTAGGGTTGATAAAATCATGATTGGCATTTTTTTTTATTCTCATCATGAGTTTCCTCTACTACCTTTTCGCCATTAGGAATCATTTCTTGTTGCAAATTTGTGAAACCTTCCTTCAAACCTTCCATGTCCATTTTTATATCATTCTTCATGTCTTCCATGTTTCCTTTCAATATTTCTTCTATACCATCGATCTTAGCTTACATGTCATCCATCTTAGCTTCCATTCCATTCTTCAAACAATCCATAGTAGCTTCCACTCATATCTTCAAACCATCCATGTTTCCTTCAACACCATCAATCTTAGCTTCCATTTCATTTTTTGTTACTCTTTGCGAGAGAAAAATTTGTTGCACTTGTTCTTGTAATTTTGATATATCATGTTGCACTTCTTCCTCTTCATGAGTCATAGTAAAGAATTTTTCAGGCTTAATAGGTGTTTAATTATTTTTAGGGGGTAATTTTAGAACCTGATACTAATATGTATGCTTCAATACGCCCTTGGAATCACTTCAAACTGATTTTTCAAACAAGAATTGTGCAATTTAAACACAAAAATACACACATTTTTCTTGCTTTTGAGGAACTCGATATTGAAAATGATGTATCTCTATAATTTTAGATCCCTAATATTTTATCCTCAGTCATTTATTAGCCCTCTTAATCATCTTTCCAATGCCATGGGTCAGATCTAATTTGGATTCTTCAAGGAAAAGTTATGCCCAATCACCCACAATGACCTAATTATGGATTGTTTCAATAGAGCGCACTTATACAACATTCCACGTGTCACTATTTTCCCCTTCAGCTCTGAAATTGATACACATGAAACTACAATCCATGTAATTTAGGCCAATTTTTACATAATTCCAATCTGATGCTCAGAGAAAGTGTTATGACGATTTTACCAAGGTCACCTCTTTGAGGTGAAATTCAGGAGCCTGCAAAAACCCTAAATTCCATAGATAATATCTCCAAAAATATTGCAAGCCAGGATCTGAAATGTTTACACGACGTTCATCAGGATTTAGTCGCAAATTAGTGTTTTTAGATTTTGAGCCTTCGTAGAAATTTTTTTATAGCGAAACGCCACAATGACTTGTTTGAAGCATTGAAACCTTAGAATCCAAACCTCAGATACCAAATGTTATGAAACTAGCTCCGAGAATAGAATAAAAGAGAGATCAATGCCTTATAAATCAACCACTTTTAAGGGTAAACCTAAATGAAAATTTCTTGGAAGACACAAATGAGAAATCCTCCTTTCTATATATAGGAGTCCATGGGGTCATGATATAATCCTAGCTGACCTAACAATAATAATGTAAGGGCAAAATAATAACAATATATGGACTATAGGGGTACAAAAATAACAATAAGGGGGCTACAGTAATAACAATAAGGGACTACACTAGTAATATAGGGCCCTAATAGGTTATATATTGGTTATATGTTGGTTATAAGTATGGTTTATGACAAATTTGAGTTATGGCTCTTACCTTGTCTTGTTTGGTAAATGAAATTTTAACTAATGCATAACCTATGGATAATATTGCAACTATTATGAGAGGGAATCACACATTCTTGATGATTATTATATAAGTATGAAGTCCCTATGCTCAGATGTGTTTATATGACCTATAGATCACATATTCATGATGTGTTTGACGAAAATTCTATCATGGTTAGGCTTGTCTGGGAAAATTCCTTGATTAATTTTTGAGTTAGAAGCATTATCATTGTATCATTTATTGTTTTTTAAAGTTTCATCAAGTTTTGGAAAGTGACCTGGAGTCTAGCCCTGAAAAGGTGGCACAAATTCTGTAGTGTGAGGCACAAAACTAGGTGAAAATGAATTTAGTTTCACTATTGTAGTGGTTATGCATGTAACTGAAGACCTACAATCGCATGGATGCAAGGTTGTGCATTTGACTGGGAGTGTAGATTAGTGAAAAGATGAGTTGACTTAGGGTTTGGACACATGTAAGAGTGGTTTATCCCTTGGGGTTCTCGTAGCACCTAGGTAAGGTCAGTAAGGTTTCTTTTAGTGGATTCCACTTCCTTAAGGTGATCTAGTACGTTGAATCATATTATAGGAACTCTTCATCACATATTTACTCTAGTGGAATAGTAAGCTTCGGTAAGTGTGGGTGGATGGTGTTACAACCTTTCTATTGATTACTTCAGTAACTACTTAATTAAACTCAAATTTCTACCTTTTTCCAACTTAAAATTTCTTTAAAAACTTCACCAAAATCATTTGAAAGTGGGAGAAAATATTTAATTTAACTTCTAATGCATGCATGTGCTTTAAAATAACATTTTAGTGCTTTTTGAGACTCATTGGTGCACTATAACACCCCTTATAGGCTTATTGATCTGTTATGGCAGATGAAAATGGAAAAAGATGAACTCAAGAGAGAGAAAGATGAAACCCCAACACTCCACTCAGGGTCGTCTAGGTGTGGTGGCATAATGCAAAGGATTAGTGATGTGTTAGGGAGGCTCATAAGAGAGATAAACTTGACTTGAGAGCAATATTAGGAGGTTATGACGTCACTCCACTAAGGATCAGTGGTATGCTCAAGGGAGGCAAAACACAAATTTCTTTTTCGAGTTAATAACACTAGATTAAGGGTTAGAGGATCTTGGAGGCTAAGAGAGCACTACACAAGTCAGAAAGGATCAAAATTACAAGAAAAATCAAGTAAAAATCCCTCTTTAATATTTATAGAGCTACCAAGTGCTTCTCTACTAAAATATTAGGTTTAAATAATCTTCGTGCTACTAGATTGATAATCAAAGCTTTAAAATTTTCCCTCCATTATCTCAAGTCATCATAGTTTTGGCACAATTACAAGCTTTAGCTATGGTTTGTAAGATAAGTGCTAGGTTGACTTACCTAGGTGGGCCCTTCAACTCCTCTAAACTCAAGGGTTAGGTGGGAATTTTAGGAGGGTTGTTGTAGCAACTACAAAAATGTGATACAATATGACCCAAATATTCCACTTGGAAGGATTTTCATATAAATGTTTGTCTTATAATATTCTTAAGACCATGTCTAAATATTGTACATGTTTTCTAAATATTTGTTGTATATTAGTACGTCATCAAAAAATAATAACATAAATTTTTCTAAGGAATGGTTTGGAAATAGAATTAGTCAAGCTTTGAAAGCTTGAAAGTGTATTAGTAAGACATCCAACATTGTAAAGAAAATTGACCCTTGCCATGTAGTTCTCCAATGATAGGAACATATAACTTATCTATGATGGTTGTTTTATTGAGTTTTTTTAATAATCTAGAGGCATACACCATAAACCTTCGTTCTTTTCAACTATCATCATTAGTTTAAAGAAAGTAATTTGGCTTAGTTTAATGATGTTAACTTTAACATTTTTTAAATTGTGTAATGAATGTTACTATTTTACATTCAAGCACTTATAAATCTAAGATTGTACTCCTTATTTTGTTTTATAAGATTTAATAAATAAAGGTAAGTAAACGCATTTTGAGAAATATAAAAAAAAACAATATAATAAAATAATATTATTATTCGTTAAATTTGAGTAATTTTATATAAAATATTAATTTAAATAATTAAAAAAAAATTGAAATTATATATATATATATATATATATATATATATATATATATATATATATATATATATATATATATATATATATATATATATATATATATATATATATATTACAAATTTTGTATTATTAAATATATGAAAATAGTTAAAAATAATTGTTATTATAATGAAAATAAAAAACTTCAAAAGTATATATGTGAAATAATATTATCTAGAAAAAGTACCAAAAATATACAAAATATGACTAACAAAGTCAGTTAAGGGTACATGAAGCATTAGAGTATCCATAGAATTCCTATTTCCAAACTAGTCATGAGAAGAGTTCGGGGATATGGCATATTTAATCTTTCCCACTGATCCATAACATCCCTGTTTCCAAACTAACCTCTTTGTTGGCCAATTTTCTTCCTGTTGATTATTTTGTTGGAGAACATGAAGAAAATTATACTGCTGCAATTTGGGAATGAGAGATTTGGATTTTTTTTTAATGTTTATTTTTATTAATTAAAAAAAAAATTCCAAACCCCCGATCAGAGTGCGAAGTGGCCAATGTAGTTAGGCAGGTGGAGAATGGCCGATAGCTAGAGGCACGTGATGGCGTGTTGTGTCCGACCTTCACTCATTAATCCTATAGCTGAAGAGGAAGGTACCGCCACATGCCAGCTCATTATGGTAGTAGCGGTAAGCCAACTAACCATGTTATAGTGACATGGGAAACATCAGTAGAGAAATTTAAGAAAGGAAATGGTTCGTCACCAAAAAATTCTTTCTGGCAACAAATCTTATGGAGGAGAGAAAGGAAAAGTTGCAGGTCATGCTGGGAAAACTCTGCAACTGTCATGCCCTCAAGTTCAGTGGTATGTTATGGCTCTAGTTTTCATCCTTGTCAATTTACCCTCGCATAGTGAAAACAATGGAAATTGTTGGGGTATAGGAAGGGTAGAAGGTATGCATATTTGCTGTTGTGGGAAGGGTAGAATACATAACCACTCTAATAAAAAGAATCTGAATGTAACCTCTGGTACAGAGTTAGACTGGAACATGTTTATCCAGTAGCAAGACATTAAACATTGTTTTAGAACCCCATGTTTTAGGAATCTGGTTTTTAGGTTGCTCTTTCATCGTTTCTCGGCTTATCCTTTTCACACCTCTGTATGTAATGGAAGCCTATATAATCAGTCTCAGTTGTATGAAATATTATGCATGATGCGCCAGGATAATTTGGACGATGTCTTTCATTATACTTCTTCCCGTTATGGCCATAAATTGAGAAATTGGGCCTACCATTACCCCAGTTTTGTTCTCTATCAGTTGCTCTTGCAAACCAGCAAGGATCTTGGTCACATTAGTTTAATTACTTCTCTGTAATAGGATATGTATGGATATCTTCATGTCTTACTCCATTAAGGTGGGGCGACTCATTCAATTTCCTGGGTTCTTTGTTTCTAATATTACACCTTCAATAGGGCCTCTCACAAAATTTGCAGGTTTAGTCCAGTAGCTTTTAGAGATTCTTAGTTTAAGGAAAATAATGGTGAAAGGGTAGTCAGCAAAGCCACAGTCAAGGGATAAAGGAAAGCACAACCTTTCGAAAAACATGGTTGAGCCTAGTAAGCGAGGCAGAAGGACGAAGAAAGAGATAATGGATAATCTCTTAAAAGTTTACTTAGTCGGAAATCCTCCGCATATTAGAAATGTAATTCAAGGATGGGAGAGAGAAATAAATAGTAAGGAAGAAGACATAGAGGCCTAGGAGGAAAACATGGATTTTGTGGTAGATCCCGAGAATATGAGAGGGCATCTTTCTCTCTTCCATCAATCCATCCACACATATTGGAATTTGAAATGTGTTCTCGCTAAAGATCTACAAATCTTACAGGAAAGTGAAGATAGCCCTGTAATGGTTTCAATACTACAGGAAATCAGAAAATAAATACAGGAAATAAGGGTGTCACAGTATCATGCCACAGCTCGCATAGGCAGAATTGAAAGACAACTTCAGCAGATGCAACAAGTTGACATGTCGGGCTCAACAGCAAAAGACCCAGCACCAATTGTGTTAGGTCCCTATATTAATAGTGTAGTCCCTTATTATGTTACTGTAGCCCCCCTTATTGTTATTGTTGTACCCCTGTAACCCCCATATTGTTATTATTGTGCCCTTACATTATTATTGCTAGTTCAGCTAGGGTTACATTGTGGCCCCACTAGGATTACATTGTGGCCCCGTGGACTCCTATATATAGAGTGGAGGTTTTTTCATTTGGATCATGCAAGAATTGTTCATTCATGTAATGTATTGTAGGTTTCCCCCTCAAAGTGGCTTATTTATAAGGCATTGATATCTCTTTTCTTCTATTTTTGGAGCTTGTTTCACAAAATTTGGTATCAGAGCTTTGGATTCTAGGGTTTCACTGCTCCAAACAGGTCATCGTGGAATTTTTGCTATAATTTTTTTCTACGAAGGTTCAAAAGCTGAACATTTTGGTTTGCGAAGACAAAATCCTGAGGAGCATCATTGCAAAATTTCATAGCTTGGTTTGCAATATTTTCAGAGATATGATCTGTGGAATTTAGGGCTTTTTGCAGGCTCCTAAATTTCATTTAAGAAGGTCATTACGGAATTTTTTCTATAACTTGTTTTCTAAGAAGGTTAAGAAGCTGGAATTTTTAGAGAGCGAAGCCGAAATACTGAGGAACATTGTTGCAAACTTTCAGAGCTAGGTTCGCAATATTTTCGGAGATATGATCTGTGGAAGTTAGGTCTTTTTCAGGCTCCCAAATTTCATCTCAAAGAGGTGATCATGGGAAAATCTTCAGAACTCTCTCTCTGAGCATTGGATTGGAATTCTGTAAAAATTGACTGGAAGTACACAAACTGTAGTTTCATGTCTATAAATTTCAGAGCCAAAGGAGAAAATAGTGACACGTGGCAAGTCGTACAAGTTCGATCTACTGAACCAGTCCATAATTAGGTCATTGTGGGAGATTGGACATAACTTTTCCTTGAAGAATCCAAATCAGGTTAGACTTGTGGCATTAGAAAGAGGATTTAGAGGGCTACCTTAGGGAAAAATTTTAGATATTGAGGATTTGCAATCACAGATATAATTCAATATAAATATCGAGCTACTCAAAAGAAAGAAAAAGGTGCATATTTGGTTTTTAAAATTTCATAACGTTTGTTTGAAAAAGTAGTTTGAAGTGATTCGAAGGGCATATTTTAGAATTTTTATTAGTATTGAGTTCTATAATGCTTCAAAAAAATAATTCCATACCCATTAAGACCTCAAAAAGCTATACTATGACGCATGAAGGGGAAGAGTTGGAGTATGAGATATCAAAATTACGGTACCAAGTGCAACAAATTTCAATCTTACGAAGAGAAACCGAAGATGAAATAGATGGTTTAAAAGAAGAAATGGAGGCTAATTTGGATGGTTTGAAGGCTCAAATAATAGCTAATATGTATGATAAATTAGTGGAATATCACATCGAGTATCAACAACAAGTTCTCCAACTCTCAAAGGATAACCTAACTTTGGTGCATAATCTAATGAAACAACAGGAAGATCAACATCACATCAAAAGAAGTTCTGAAGAAGTCACAAAAAAAAGAACTCGACAAGTACGATCAATTTCGGAGTACCTTAGCAAGTGGAAGAACCTTCCTATAGAAGATTCCACATGGGAGGATGGGAATTTTATACAAAAGCATCAAGAAATAATCAAGCGTTGAGGAAAACACTTGTTTGAAGGAGAGGGGCATGTTAAGTCCCTATATTAATAGTGTAGTCCCTTATTATGTTAGTGTATCTCCCCTTATTCTTATTGTTGTACCCATGTAAACCCCATATTTTTATTATTGTTCCCTTACATTATTATTGCTAGGTCGGCTAGGATTACATTGTGGCCCCACTAGGATTACATTGTGGCCCCATGGACTCCTATATATAGAGTGGAGGTTTTGTCATTTGGATCATGAAAGAAATGTTCATTCATGTAATGTATTGGAGGTTGCCCCCTCTAAGTGGCTCATTTCTAAGGCATTGATATCTCTTTTCTTCTATTTTTGGAGCTGGTTTCACAATAGGTTGATTCTTCATATGGTTAACTTATGATGGTCTAAGTTAATATGGTTTTTGCGGATATCTTTTATTTTTCATGTTGTCTAATAGACTTTGTAGTAAATAGTAATATGGCCATAGCAGCGAGTAGACGAAAGAAAAAATTTCAATTTTGGATGGAATTTAATGCTCTAAGGTGGCCAACAGACCTGGTTTCCTCTGGGCAGGTTTTTCATGTTGTCTAATAGACTTTGTAGTAAACAGTAATATGGCCATAGCGGCGAGTAGACGAAAGAAACAATTTCAATTTTGGATGGCATTTAATGCTCTAAGGTGGCCAACAGACCTGGTTTCCTCTGGGTAGGTTGAGGTCACCAACTGTGAATATGTTTTCAACTTGCTCTATCTTTTTGATAAATAGAAAATGGTAAGGAACTACTAAGATTACAAAAAAAAAAAAGAGTCCAACCACCATATGGAGAAAGATGACTCTGAAATCACTCATAATTATGAGAGCATTTAGATTACTAAAATGAGTTACAGATAAAAACCTTGGGAATGAGATATTTGAATCTTTTTAAAGGAGTAGTCTTTAGTGCGACTTTTTGGAGTTTCCAGTGTCGGAATTCGGTGAAATTTTTTTAGGTAAAATCATGATTTCTATTATTTAAACTAGTTTTTTTTATTGTAAATATAGATTCAGGACCCTAAAAAACCCCTAGGACGTTTCGATTGTGCAAGTTACCTATCAAATTTCTATTTTCAATAAATCCTTGCCGGATTTTAAAGAAATTAAAAAGGAAAAATCCACCATAAAAGCCTTCAAAAAGTTGCAGTAAAGACAGTTCCTTTTTTAAATGTTTTTTTCTTACTATTTAAAAAAAGAAGTCCAAACACCATATGGATAAAAATGACTTTGAAATCAGTCATAGTTATCAGACATTTATATTACTAAAATGAATTACATATGAGAAACACATATACCTCTACCTAAAGATGGTTTCATCCAAGTACACATTCCCAAACATCAATTAAAAAAATTAGTTATAACTATAAATTAAAAAACTATAACTATACATTAAAAATTTTGATATATTATATTATTCAATTTATCTAAATTTTTAAATTTGATATATTATATTATTCAATTTATCTAAAGTTTTAAAATAAATAAATAAATTCACACAAACAAAATCGATTTTTCAATTATTATGTTATGCGTAAGAAATCTTATTTTATGTCTAAAAAATTAAAATAAGTATATAAAAATTCTTATATATTATTTTAGTACTTAATTTTATTAAAAATTAAAATTAAATTTAAAAAAAAAACTTAATTAATGTAAAAAAGACATAAATCTTATTTTATGTCTAAGAAACTAAAATTAGTATATAAAAAATCTTATATATTATTTTAGTATTTAATTTTATTAAAAATAAAAAGTAAATTAAAAAAAACTTAATTAGTGTAAAATAATATTTGTAGTCAATTCGATAACAAATATGAAAAATATCAATTTGGCTAAAACTAATCATCTAAGTGTGAAGTTAAAATTATCATTATTAATATATAGAAAATTAAGAAAAGGTAAGATAAAATGGAACTTTCTATTATAACCATAATTTGACTTAACAGTGATAAATCTTGCATTCCACCTCTCTTTTATATAGACACTTCAAAAGAAGTAAGATAAAGTGAAACTTTCCATTATAACCACAATATGACTTAATAGTCATAAATCTTGTCATTCCAATTCTCCACTCTTAACTTAATTTAATATAATTAATTATTTTTACCAACTCCATAAGAATCTAATAAGGACTGTTAATTTGATTAAGTATTTTTTTTAGTTGTTTTTAATGGGATTTTTGGGAGTTTTTTCTGACAGAAATATGCTAGGAAAAAATTGAGGTGAAATATTGATTTGTGTTATTTAAATTGAGTTTGTGACTGCATATATGGATTCGGCACCTTGAAAAACTTCTAGGGAACTTTGTTTGTGCAGATTTTACCCATCAAACTTGTGCACTTTGTTTGTGGAGAGTTTACGCATCAAAATATGCACTTCATTTGTGGAGAGTTTATCCATCAAACTTTTGCATTTCGTTTGTGTAGATTTTACCCATCAAACTTATAATTTCAATAAATTAATACCAAATTTTAAACAAATTACATTGAAGTGCACAGTTTGATGCAAATGATTTGTCCCTTAAAATAACTTCTTGGAAAATGATGGAGGCATGATGTTTATGAGTTGGGATGGCTTCATACTTGATGAAATGACCTCCCTTATGCATCCTCTACTCATATGTATTTGACTCCATAGAAAACCCTAGCTCAGTAGGAGAGGAAATTAGGGTTTGGTGTAGGCAAAACAGGGGATTTGGGACTACCTTGTAGAGGGAGGGGAATGAAGGGGTTAGGGGTTGTCTAAATTCTTGGGGAAATTTTTGGGGATAGGGATAGATGTTAGAGAGTAGGGGAAAGTGAAATTTCAAGAATTTAGTGAGGGAAGGGGGTCCAAAAGGGAAATACACAGGACTAGTCTCAAAAAAGTGTCAAATTGTAGAAATAGGTAAGGGCTTGTGGAAAAATTATGATTTTGAGGGATAGGAGTGATGGGAAGTGTTTAGAAAGGTATATTAAGGATAGGGGAAGGTATAAGAGCATCAGGATACATGTCTTGTTGATGATTTAACCATGGAAGTCACGAGACCAAGAAAAATGCCCTCTAAACCCTAGGAGAGGGAAATGAGCTTTCCAAGCACAACTAAGGGACAAATATGGTAAACACAAAGTCACTTATTTTGAAATGATAGTTTTAGAAACTGAAATTGTTGAAGACCTTTGACTATTACTACTCCTTAAAAAGATGAATTTTATGGTGAAATGACCAATTTTCATGATTTTGACCTAATGACCTAATGATGGCACAACATGGAAGAATGAGTTGAATGATTACCACGATGACTATGGGACTCTTGGGAAAAATGTTTTAAAAAATTAAGCAAGGTCAATGATAATGATGGAGATGAGGTGAAAGCAAAGTAAAATAAGGTGGGATGGGTGGGATGCAAATACCAGTGCTAACAGGGGGCATCTGTTACACAGAAATTTGTCACTGTCCCTGTACTCCCTGTTCCTTGATCCTGGAGGACCAATACAATAACCCTTGTGTACTTTCCAAACATGGAATGCATACCTCTGAACCACACTTTGTCTGCCAATTCATCTCCCTTTACAAATTTTTTGGAAGATCCCTATAAAAACCTGGTTTTCAAGGTTGGCGCTTTGTCTCAGTGTCTGACCCACGCCGATGGCAGAGATTTGCACTAAGACCCATGATGATCAGCGCTTTGTATTAATGTCTGACCCACTTCGATCCTCTTTTGGAATTTTTTTTAAATAGAAACGAAGTCTCCACAACTAGAAGCTTAGTGAAGCATAGAGCTGGAAGTTTTTTTTGAGGATATGGCCGAGGAATTCCCATTTGAGCTTCTTGTTCCCATAATATAGGAACTACACCAAAGGAATAGCTTTTTTCCCATTATTTGAGGGCCTATATCCTCCTCCTCCATTGTTATATAAGGAAACCTCTTTCACCTCTACTGAGTTAGCTGGTTAGAGGCAACAATCATAGAGAGAAGAAGCAATTATAGCTTCAGGAGAATAGAGCAGAGTGTGATTGTTTTTATGTGTTAGGAACGTAGTGAGATCTTGGACCTTTGTGTATGAGGGTGTTGCATATAGACCTGCCGAAGGAGAACCTCAACATCAAGGCTTGGTTATAAACTCCCCTTGTCTTTATCATAATAAAATGCAACTGATGTTTATCTTCCACTCTTGTTTACATTTATAATGAGATTTATAGCATTCCTTGATCAGTTAGATAGGTTGTAATTTTTTTAGGTTTGTTGTGATTTTATGCGTGTTGTGGTGTCATGACTGTCTGTACAGGTAATCAGACGTTGGTAGCAGTGTGTATCGATCTTGAGGAGAATGACAGATTAAGAAGCTTCAACGGAAGAAAACAACATAGCATCAGAACAAGGTAGGTCATTGTCCTTGCTCTGAATTTCATTTACAATCTAGGAAGGTAGATGTTAGTATGTTACTGGAGTTGCTAGAACCACCTTAGGGCTAGAGGGATCACCTCTGTCCGCAAAGGGGATTTTCCTACACAACACCATCCATCTTAGCTTCCACGCCCTTCATCATATCTTCCATTCCATTCTTCAAACCATCCATATTAGCTTCCATGACTTTCTTCAAACCATCCATATTAGCTTCCATGACTTTCTTCAAACCATCCATGATGCCTTCAACACCATCCATCTTAGCCTCTATTTCATTTTTTGTTACTCTTTGCGAGAGAGAAATTTGTTGCACTTCTTCCTCTTCATGAGTCATAGTAGAGCCTTTTGTGTGCTGACTTGGTGTTGAATTCTTTTTAGGCGGAATTTTAGGACCCAATACTGATATATATGCTCCAATATGCCCTTGGAATCACTTCAAATTGATTTTTCAAACAAGACTTATGCAATTAAAAACAAAAATACACACATTTTTCTTTCCTTTCAGGAGCTCGATATTGAAATTGACATATCTTTGTAATTTTGGATCCCCAAGATTTTTATCTTCGATCCTTTAGTAGCCTTCTGAATCATCTTTCCAATCCCATATGTCTGACCTGATTTTTATTCTTCAAGACAAAGCTATGCCCAATCTCCCACAACAACCTAATTATGGACTATTTCAATAGAGCAAATTTGTACAACATGCCATGTGTCACTGTTTCCTCCTTCGGCTCTGAAATTTATACACATGAAACTACAGTCTATGTAGTGTCGACCACTTCTTACATAATTCCAATCTGATGCTCAAAGAGAGAGTTATGACGATTCTCCCAAGGTCGCATCTTTGAGATGAAATTTGGGAGCCTGCAAAAACCCTTACTTCCATAGATCATATCTTTGAAAATATTGCGATCCAAGACCTGAAATGTTTACACAACTTTCCTTAGGATTTAGTCACCAATTATTCTTTTTTTTAGCTTCTGAGCCTTCGTAGAAAAAATGTTATAGCACAAATTCCACGATGATCTGTTTGAAGCACCGAAACCCTACAATCGAAAGCTCTAATACCAAATGTTATGAAACCATCTTCAAAAATAGAATAAATGAGAGATCAACGCCTTAGAAATCATCCACTTCGAGGGGGAAACCTCCTTTACATTACATAAATGAGCAATTATTGGATGACACAAATGAAAAATTTAACATCTTTTCTATATATAGGAGTCCATGGGGTCACAATATAATCCTAGTTGACCTAACAATAATAATTTAAGGGCACAATAATAAGAATATTGAGACTACAGGGGTATAAAAGTAACAATAAGGCAGCTACACTAACAATAATAAGGGACTACACTAGTAATATAGGGCCCTAACAGTTGATCTATTGGTTATATGTTGGTTATAAGCATGGTTTATGACAAACTTGAGTTATGGCTCTTATCTTGTATTGTTTGGAAAATGAAATTTTAATTAATGCATGACCTAATAGATGATATTGCAACTATTATGAGAGGGAATCACACATTCTTGACGATTATCAGATAAGTATAAAGTCCCTATGCTCATATGTGTTTATATGAGCTGTAGATCACATCTTCATGATGTGTTTGACGAAATTTATGTCATGGTTAGGCTTGGTTGGGATAATTCCTTGATTAATTTTTGTGTTAGAAGCATTATATGTGTGTCATTTATTGTTTTGGAAAGTTTCATCAATTTTTGGATAGTGACTTGGAGTCTAGCCCTGAAAAGGTGGCACAAATTCTGTAGTGTGAGGCACAAAACTAGGTGAAAAGGACTTTGTTTGCACCATTGTAGTGGTTATGCATGTGACTGAAGGCTTAGAGTCGCATGGATGCAAGCTTGTCCATGTGACTGGGAGTGTATATCATTGAAAAGACAAGTTAACTTAGGGTTTGGACACATGTAAGGGTGGTTTAGCCCTTGGGCATCTGGTAGCACCCGAGGAAGGTTAGTAATGTTTCTTTTTGTCAATTCCACTTCCTTAAGGTGATCTAGAAGGTTGAATCATATTATAGTAAATTTTCATCACATATTTACCCTAGTGGAATCGTAAGCATGGGTAAGCGTGGGAGGATGGTGTTACAACCTTTCTATTTATTACTACAGTAATTACTTAATTAAACTCAACTTTCTACCTTTTTCCAAGTTAAAATGTGTTTAAAAACTTCAACAAAAGCATTTTAAAGTGAGAGAAAATATTTAATTTAACTTCTAATGCATGCTTGTTCTTTAAAGTAACATTCTAGTGATTTGTTGAGACTCATTGGTGCACTAAATCACCCCTTATAGGATTATTGATGTGTTATGGTACATGGAAATGCAAAAAGATGAACTCAAGAGAAAGAGAGAGAGAAAGATGAAGCCCCATCACTCCACTCAAGGTTGTCTAGGTATTATGGCATAATGCAAAGGATCGTTGAGTGTTAGGGATGCTCATAAGAGAGAGAAAATTGACTTGAGAGCAATATTAGGAGGCTATGACATCACTCCACTAAGGATCAGTGGTGTGCTCAAGGGAGGCACTAAAAAAATTTATTTTTTGAGTTAATAGCACTAACTTAAGGGTTATAGGAGAGATATAACTCTATCTTGGAGGTTAAGAGCGCACTACACAAGTGAGAAAAGATCAAAACTACAAGAAAAATCAAGTAAAAACCCCTCTTTAAGATTTACAGAGCTACCAAATGCTTCTCTACTAACATATTAGGTTTGAATAATCTCCTTGCTACTATATTGATAATCAAAGCTTAAAAATTTTCCCTCCATTATATCGATTCATAATATTTTGGACACAATTACAAGCTTTAGCTAGGGTTTGTAAGATAAGTGCTAGGTTGAATTGACTGGGCGGGCCCTTCAACTCCTCTAAACTCAAGGCTCAAGGGGAATTTTAGGAGGATTTTTGTAGCAACTACAACAATGTGATACAATATGACCCAAACATTCCACTTGGAAGGATTTTCATATAAATTTTTGTCTTCCAATAGTTTTAAGACCATGTCTAAATATTGTACATGTTTTCCTAAGATTTGTTGTATCCTAGTACATCATAAAAAAATAACATAAATTTTGCTAAGGAAGGTTTTGGAAATAGAATTAGTCAACCTTTGAAATATTGAAAGTGTATTAGTAAGGCCAAATAAAATTACGAAAAACTCATAATGAGCATTATGTGTTCGAAAAGTGGGTTTTCCTCTTACATCTTTTTTATTTTATGATATCCAAACTAGACATCCAACATTGTAAAGAAAATCCCCCCTTGCAATTTATCTTGTAGTTCTCCAAGGGTAGGAACATATAACTTATCTATGATGGTTGTTTTAGTTTTTTATAGTCTAGGGGCATACACCATAAACCTTCATTATTTTCAAATATCTTCATTAGTTTAAAGAAATTATGTAATATTCCCAAATGGGAAAAGTAGGAATATAGAACAAAGTGTTGGAAATAGCAGTGCAAACTTGACATCAAAGCATGAGACCAATATGGAGTCTTTCCATTTATCATAACACTAGAAGTTCCCCAAGGATAGAGGTGGGATTCCCGCTCGGGAACACCTTGTGCTAAATAGCACTGCAATCTTAGTTAAACAACTGAAGAGAGAAACAAGTCTAAACAGACCATGAAATCTGAAATATCAAATACATAACATAATCATCTAGGGCTACCATCCTCTTCCTTATATAAGTGGCGAGCTTCCTCACCCTTGGCCCTGCTCATTAAATCCACTATTTCCATGCATGAGATCTCCCTCCAAAACTGAGATGTCCCTCAATAAATGTCCACTCCTCCATAACAACGTTGTTGATTTGGTTAAAGTTGACCCAGTCTTCATGCTCCCACCCCTTTTCACACACAAGGGTGCTTAATTAAGCTGCTAAGATGATCTCCTTTCACATTAGCAGTGATTTTATTCCTACTAAGGAGATTTATGGGTCTCCATACCCTCTTATTCAACAAATTAAGAAGCAAAAGAAAAAATTAATATTCCAACTAACTCATGGCTAACTCGCAATATTACAAATTAATTTGTGTTAGTTTAATGATGCTAACTTTAACATTTCTTAAATTTTATATTGAATGTTACCTTTTTTACATACAAGCATGTATAAATACGAGATGGTACTCTTTAATTTGTTTTATAAGATTTGATAAATAAAGGTTAGTAAAAGATTTGGAATGGAAAAAAATTTCTATTAAAGTAAACAAAAAATAATTAGTTGGTTCACCAAACTCAATTTAAAATGTAAATAATTTTTCAATAAATTATAAATATATATATATATATATATATATATATATATATATATATATATATATATATATTATTAATTAAATTTGAGAAATTTTATACAAAATATTAATTTAAATAATTAAAAATAAATTGAAATAGATTTAAAAAAAAAAGAATTTTAAAGTTATTTTACAAATTTGTGTTATTAAATACATTTTAAACATTAATGTGGTGATGAAAATAGTTAAAAGTAATTGTTTTTATAATGAAAATAAAAAATGCATGTTCAAAAGTATATCTACTAAAGTTTAACAATCAAATTGTCTTCTATCTTCTTGCCTTGTAATAAGGAGGTTTTATATATCAATTCGATTAGTAACTTAAGCTTCAATTTAATATTAGTTATTTTTTTAATTATATTTTTTTACTAAATTAAAAAGTTTCCAACTTTCAATACTCTAAAAAAAAAAAGAATATTACCTAAATAAAATAAAATAAAATATACAAAATATCATTAACAAAGTCATTTAAGGGGTACATGAAGCATTAGAGTATCCATAGAATTCCTATTTCCAAACTAGTCATGGGAAGAGCTGGGAGATATGGCATATTGAAACTTTTCCATTGATCCATAACATCCCTATTTCCAAACTAACCTCTTTGTTGGCCAATTTTATTTCTTATTGATTATTTTGTTGGAGAACATGAAGCAACTTATACGACTACAATTTGGGAAGGAGAGATTTGGATTTGTTTTAAATGTTTTTTTTTACTATTTAAAAAAAAAATTCCAAACACCATATGGATAAAGATGACTCTGAAATCACTCATAATTATCATAGCATTTAGATTTCTAAAATGAGTTACAGATAAGAACCTGGGAATGAGAGATTAGATTATTGCTGTAAGTTATCTATTTATTATTTTTGTTCTGCTTAAGATCACATTGTGTCTTTATTTCTTATTTATCATTGTGCAAATATATTTTTTATGGTTATTTATGCATCTTAATGATTGATAAATATCCTTAAGTGATTACGCATTGTTTAGATCTAGATCTGGTTATGTTATGCTTTATCTGTGCAGAAGCGATCTGTGATTCTATCTTATTCGGTTAAGTATTGTGCGCAACTATTTATGAATGAAACAAGTCTGAAATAAATAGTGTTAGGGACACTTCATTATTTTCTTCCTTAAGGTGTGGAAACCTAGTTCCAACACCCCCCTCCCCCATAGTGCTTCGGGTGAGAATTTGATCTTCCTAAGCAGGTCATTGCTGAAAGGGCTGGTAGTTCAAGGTTTTTTGGTTTCACCATAAAATCTGAACCTAGGTCAGGATCCCTCAATCCAACTGTAAATCCTAGAGGTGTATACCCTTGTTAGGCTTAGGAATCCTTGATCGGTGAATGACGGGATACACGGTAAAGTGTAGAGGGTTAGAGGAGAACTATAACACTATCCTAGAGGCCAAGAGAGCAGTACACAAGTTAGAAATG